>OZ005760.1:20794739-21394739 GCA_963930825.1 Silvanus unidentatus
CCACACTATAACTAGAAACCTATAGGCCATTATCCAGTTATAGGGCTCAAATTGTCATTAACATTGACATTATTTAATAAATTAGAAATTAAATCTTGTTCAATTTCAATGTTTAATAAAATATTAAAAAGAATATTCTTTTATCAAATTATAAATGTGAATCTTTAAAATAATCAATATAAACTATGTGAGAATATCGTACTCACCAATTATTTCTTATTATTCAATTCACAAAATAACCATTCATATTGCTCGACAAACAAAATAGGAACTGAATGTCCCAAACTAGCAAAAATACGAAATGCACTTTTATGTGTCTATGCGCACGTCGAACTTCAACACTTCTTTAACATCAGCCCTTTTGCTTTACCCAAATCATGAACACAGGACCGGGCTGTGTATCTTTACATTCTCCCCGCAGATTTTCATTGCAAAAACCACAAAGATCTATTTTGCAAGGAGAATCTTCAACACTTTGAAACGATTTTACTGAAATGTAGGTAATCAAAAGAAAAGATCATCAAGTATAGAACAAAATATAAAAGAAATATATTTATGAGAAAAACACAAGAATTCAGTATATGAATAAGCTAGAACTAAATAAACTATTTAAGAATTTTATATTAAGTGATTAACAAAGGAACACAAGATTTAAGAACTAATTCTATTTAAAAGAAACTATTAGAATGAAAGAACAACACAAAAAAAATATATATGTTAAACAACATAATAAAACAAAAAAAATATATATATTTATACATATATATAAAAAAAAAACATATAAAAGAACTATGCTTCAGCCTTATAATAAAATTTTAGATTATTAACGTTATAGTTTCCCTTAATAAGGCCAGTGGAAATATCACTTAAGGTGTATACATTGGGGTAAGGTTCATCTACGATTTTATATGGACCATCATATAAAAATTGAAACTTCGCGTAAATCTTTTTAGATGCATCTGATATCGAAGGTACCCTCAACAACACCCAATCACCTTTATACAAAAGAATAGGTTTTTTAGGACTCTTTTTACGAATTTGAGCACTCTTTTCCAAATTTTTATAAACGATGGCATGTAAATCCTCTATTGAACGAGTAGAAACAGTAGGAGGTGGAAAATATTTATAAAGCAAATGATCTAACGGAAATGAAGGTTTAGTATTAAAAAGGATCTCATGAGGAGAAAACCCAGTACTGACATGTGGTATAGAATTAAAAAGAGTTTCTATATTTGATAAGTGATGTGCCCAACTACTGTTCTTTTCAGAACAATATGCACGAAAAATACGCCCTAGCTCTTTCATTACACGTTCCGATGGATTAGACGCTGGGTGACGTATAGAGGAATAAGTATACCTAATACCAGCTTCAGTTAACGTTTTAGCCCAAACGGCTGACGTAAACTGGCTGCCATGGTCACTTAATATAGTTTGAATTGGAATTATTTTATGATAATTGTCAACAATTCGAAGAGCTGCAGCCTTTCCAGTTGCTTTTCTAAGTGCATATAACTTCACATATTTAGAAAAACTATCTATAACCACAAAAATATATGCAGCAGCAGCTCGGCCTGCTGGAAGTGGTCCATAAAAATCAACCAAAACTAGCTCTCCCGGGTGTTTTTGTAAAATAGGGTACGAATATCCTTCAAGAGTTCGATTACTAAATTTAGTTTTTTGACATAAATCACAGGTCTTCAGAATTTCCTTAAGAGATCTAAACATATTTCCCCAGTAAAGAAAGAATTTAATCGTTGCTAAAACTTTACTAGCCCCAAAATGACCTAAGGATTGGTGATAAAACCAACAAAAATCTGGTATTAACTCTTGTGGCACTACTAGTCTTGGGTTCATTGCATCTAAACCATCCATATATAAAAGAACATTGTTAACAATTTTATAACGATTTAAAGTACGCTTTAAAAATGGTGGAACATCGGTAACAGATTCTTTGTTCTGAAGAGAATTGAAGATTTGTAATAATTTGGGATCTCGCCTTTGTTCTACTCCAAAATGTTGTAATGCCTCTTTTAATCTATTGGAAATTTCATCTTGAGTTTTAAAAGTAACGAGTTGTTTAATGACATTTATAGTAAAGTATGCAACTAGAGGTGTCGCTTGGTCTGGTATTGTTGACATATCCGAAGGATAACGGGAAAGAGTGTCAGCGACGACATTAGTACGTCCACTAATATGCTCTATGGCAAAATTAAAGGTGTTTAAAAATAAAATCCAACGAGTCATTCTTTCATTGTGGAATTTACATTTTTGTAGAAACTCTAATGCCTTATGATCTGTGCGTATTATTACTTTATTTCCAAAAATTATTGTACGAAACTTGGTAAGTGCATAAACAATAGCCAATAACTCCTTCTCGGTAACCGTGTAATTATATTCAGCACCATGAAGAGAGCGACTTACAAACGCTATAGGACTATGTTCATGATGCTCATCTTCTTGGTATAACTCTGCTCCTAGAGCATAACCAGAGCTATCAGTCTGTACATAAAAAGGTTTAGTAAAATTTGGATAATTTAAAATTACGGTTGATAAAAAGAGATCTTTAGTTGAATTAAAAGCATCCTCTTCTACTTTACCCCATCTCCATTTTACAGTTTTCTTAAGAAGCTCATTTAAAGGTAATATTACTTGACTATAAGACTTGCTAAATTTTCTATAATAGTTACACAGGCCTAAAAACGCACGAAGATGTCTAATATTTTGTGGCACAGGAAACTTTCTTATTGCCTCAATTTTTTCGGGGTCAGGCTGAATACCTTTATTCGACAAAAGATGCCCTAAAAATTTGACCTCAGATTTACAAAATTCAGTTTTAGTTAAATTGACGGTAATCGAAGCTTGACTTAATTTTGATAAAACAATATCAATGTGAGAAAAATGTTCTTCCAAAGTACAAGACGCAATAAGCAAATCATCCACATAATTTACAGTGTATTCCCTAACTTCATTTCCAAGAATTATATCCATAGCACGGCTAAAACCTGCTGTGCCCGTTTTTATACCAAAGGGAATAACTTTAAATGCATAAGATTTGCCATTATATAAGAATGCAGTATACTTTTTACTATCCTCAGTCAAGGGAATTTGCCAAAAAGACATTCTTAAATCAATTAATGTAAAATATCGACAATTATGAAATTTTTGAAGTAAGTCATTAACCTGTGGCGGAGCTTCTGCATCAGCTATCATTATTTGGTTAAGAGCTCGAGCGTCTAAACATAATCTAATACTACCGTCTTTCTTTTTCGCAACTGTAAGTGGACTAGCATAAGGAGACGGCAATCTTTCAATTATTCCATTATTTTCCATTTCTAATAATGTTTTTTCAACTGCTGATCTAAGAGCAATGGGAACTGGATATTGTCTATGTAAAAATGGTTTTTCAGTAGTTACTTCAATTTTATGATAATACTTGTCAGTAAGTCCTGGTTTTAATTTAAATACATCATGGTGCTTTTTAAGAATGGTTAATAATTTATTTTGTTCTGTAGTGGGTATGGAAACCTTTTTAACAACAGTTTGTAAGTTTTCTAACGACTCTACAGGATTATCAGAAGACAATTCTAAACAAAGTGTATCTGACTCTGGTTCTATTTCGGAATTATCAGAATAAATTATTCTCGATGTAAACGGAATTGTTATTGGATTAGATTCTGTTGTGATTGTAATTAAATTGTCTTTATATGAAAGTACTACTTTGTTTTCTAGCAACCAATCAGAACCCAATATTAATTGTTTCGCTAAATTTTTAATTATCAAGACTGTGGCACTGTAACTATTATCTAATATGTGGAAAAGTAATTGAGTTTGTAAAAGTACTCTTGGCGATTTCGGACCAAATGCACCTCTAAGTTGTAATCCAGGAACCGGCAATGTTAATAATTCATGTGACTTATTTTTTAGCAATACATAAAGCTCTTCACTCATGCAACTAACCTCACTACCTGAATCCAAAAGAGCATTTACATTGATTTTATAAATTTGCACTTGAATTTCTGGAGAAACCCTCTTAGTAGTATTTTCCTCGACTTTATTAAATTTTGAAATAGTTAAAACGTGAATTAAATATGGTGAAGGTAAACGTATACAAAATAAAGTTAAATCTGTTGGCATTTTACGTATTGGCAATAATGGAGTTTTAATACCTTGTTGCATTTTCCCTAAACCCTGACCAGGTAACCAGCCTAAATGACGCAACATGGAAAATCCTATATTATTATTTAAAGATAATTTTTCAGTATTTAAAAACGGAGCAGGTTGTATTGAATAAATTGCTGGGCCATTAAGAAGGTCAGGACGAATTAGACCCTCGGATTCGCCTGTTTTTAGTTTCCCTGTTTATTACCACGATCTTTGGTACCTGCAATATTTTTAGATTTTGTAAATGTAGAAGAAGGTAATTGTCTTGGTTTTCGAGGTTGTTGCGCACTAGGAACTGGTCGCGGATTTTGAAATTGACGATAAGGTTGATTATTACGTACTGGGGAGCGAAACTCTTTAGAAGGAAATTTAGTTATACGATTATTTATATTTGAAGGAGGAATTGGTTTTGTTTCGTATACCTTCGGAATACCAGTATTTTGCATAACCGATTCATGTTTTGTTAAAAAAAATGCAAAATCTTTAATTGTAGATTGTCCTCTAGAAAACCATTGATTTTGAATGTCTGTTGGAAAGTGTCTTATTAATTCATTTAACAAATCGATTTCCACATATTGAGGTTTCAAAAAACTGGCCAAATTTACATAATACGCAAAATGACTAAGCATAGTCCTACCTGTTATATTTTCATATTTATCATTGGAAATCTTATATCTAATTTCCCGCTGTTTATCCATTGTCCAGTATGTGGTTAAAAAATCTCTACGGAAGTCGGCATATATTTTCCATTCTCTTGCACATATGGTTATCCAAGTTTTTGCAGTTTTAGTGAGACAACTCGTAGCTAATTTTATCCAATCACTTTCGGGTACATAACATGCCTTCGCATAATCTTCTAGGTTATTCAGAAAAAGGACTGGATTTTCCTTTTTGTGGCCAGAAAACGTTGGTTTTTCTGGTGTTCCCGGTAGTGGATTTTTTATACTAAGTAGTAATCTGCGTAAATCTACATTATCCTCACGTTGTGACGTAGACGGAACTGGCTCTGTTGAAGTTGTTGCTCTTTCTGGTGTTACCAGGTTTGTTGACTCATTTATTGTCGTTGGAGGTGGTGTTAATGGTACATTGTTTTGTGGTGGCACTTGTGGAGGCTCTCGTGAGATCTCTTGCATTACAGGAGTTTGATTTACAACAGGATGTTGCGTCTGAGGAGGTTGCACTATCGTACGTACCCAATTTTCCATCATATGCAGTCTATCATCTAAGGCTTTCGCAGCATTTTCCTTTTCTTTTTGTTGATTTTCAAGAAAAGTGGCTAACCAGACTGGCATATCTGAAGGAGCAGGTTCTGTTCCAGTACGTACTTGGGAAGAAGACGCTGCTGTTTCTTCTATAATTTGTTGCTCTTTCTTTGCCGATTGTTTTCTTTTTGCCGGAAGTGCTTTCGTCGACTTCGTTCTTTTTCGAGTACTTTTTCTAGGCACTTCAACTATTTCAGACGTGGATTGTTCCATATCCCCCGGTTGTCTTTCAGAATCTAGCTCGTTATTTGGATTATTATTCTCTACGACTTCATCCATGTTCAGAATTTTTTTTATGGTCTTCGATTTACCAAATTTTTTTTTCGTTTTCTTTCAATGGGAACTACACGAATGTAAGAGAAAGAGAAGAAAAAAAAACTTATTAATTTCACTGATATTAAAAAAAAATTGTCACTAAATATACTGTCAATTATACAAAACTGAATATAATTGAACTTCACAGACAACACTCAAACAAAATTGTGATTATTTAAAATTTGCAAATAAACACACTTATTTTTATATTGTCACAATGAACCAATCTCGGAATTATCATTTATATGTTTGAAACATTTTCACTAAATCAGCTTTTAAATTATATTCATTAAATGAGTGATTTTTTTTTCGAAAGAACCTATAAATATACTCATTTTCTTATTTTCTAGTATTAAAATTTTCTTTGGGAATTTCCTACGTTGTGTTTGTTCTACGTACCGGATTATGCACAGTGTGAAACAAATTTATCATCATAAAAGTGAACAAAATGTTTAGGGTACATTCCTAGAAATTAAGATTTAAAATTGGGCTTATCCATTTAAGTTGCCCTCCAGCAGGTATAGAATTTAAAGCAAAAACATGCTAGAGAAGTAATAAAGCAGTCATCGGGTCGACCCATTCAACTCTCACACTCTTATCATAAATGCAGAAAATATTTTAACTACAAGCAAATTACTTTATGGCAGGCAAACCGAAATGGACAGCTGTTATTTAATAACATTTAGAATACACACAGATGTAAAAAAAAAAACTCTAGAATATTAAAATGAATTTAAAGAACTTTTTATTTATTTAAACAATAAATAACTTCTTCAAATAATAGTACTATGCAAAGTACAATTTATGAAAAGTTTATATGCTTATGCATATATACTAAATTCAATTCAACATTGAATATTTTCAATATCATAATTTTAAAATTAAGAAAATTGTACTATTATTTCCTGAAAAACTTGCTCACACCAAGCATATTATTCATAAAAAGAAATTAAAATTCGGAGACTATTATGACTTAAAACGTGCTCTTTATAGAAACAAATATCGATAACGCAAGATTTACTACGTCCGGAGTTAAGAGACAAACAATTTTATTTTAGTGTTCAAGTTCGACGTCGCAAATATGTAAAATTTGAAAAGTATTAAATTCAATTTGATTTTAAATTTTTATTATTAACTTTAAAATGATTTTGAAATAAACAGAATTATGGTCTTTTTAGAAAATAACTTCACTCTTTGGGTCACGGCACACTGTAATAGTACAAACCCCTGTCTTACATAAAATTATAAAACAGAAGAATGCACGACCCGGTTCTGAGTGAAGAAGACCATAATCTGCAAATAAATATTAAAAAGAGTACGTTAGTTTATATTGACCAACGCACTTAACATTGACAATAACAATTACATTGAAATTGCACAAGTTGCATATTTTATGCTGAACAAAACATTTAATTATAGATTATATATGGACATATCCTTTTGGGCTTTTGCGCTTTTGCATTTATATTTATTAATTTTATTTAAGTCCATAAAATCTATTAAATAACAAAATTTGGAAAGCGCTGACTAAGATTCATAAACATTAACGAAAGAACCTCGCCAAGTTTCCCTTATGGCTTAATGAGGAACTCTCTTTCTGGACGCACTAACGTCTTAATGCGTCTTGTTGGCGTCCCAACGGTGCACAGGCTGTCCCGTAGGATGCACGGGCATTTTGACTAGTAGTTCTTTCTGCGAATCTACCAAGTCGACACAATGCTTATAAAATCCAGCCACACTATAACTAGAAACCTATAGGCCATTATCCAGTTATAGGGCTCAAATTGTCATTAACATTGACATTATTTAATAAATTAGAAATTAAATCTTGTTCAATTTCAATGTTTAATAAAATATTAAAAAGAATATTCTTTTATCAAATTATAAATGTGAATCTTTAAAATAATCAATATAAACTATGTGAGAATATCGTACTCACCAATTATTTCTTATTATTCAATTCACAAAATAACCATTCATATTGCTCGACAAACAAAATAGGAACTGAATGTCCCAAACTAGCAAAAATACGAAATGCACTTTTATGTGTCTATGCGCACGTCGAACTTCAACACTTCTTTAACATCAGCCCTTTTGCTTTACCCAAATCATGAACACAGGACCGGGCTGTGTATCTTTACACTAGCCACAGTATGTCTGTCTGTTACATATGGTCCAGTGCTTCAGCATTCGTGTAAACAAACTGTGTGCAGAGACTAGCAGTTTACTGAATTTACTGCAACATAAAACGCCTCCACATAGCTCTTGAAATTCAGTATCCACTACAAGTACACAACTACAATACAACTATTTTAACTAGTACAAGTACTTTGCAAGGAAATATTCTGCATTACTGGACTGCACTTTTTCCTTTTAATTGCTCTGCACATTTGCCAATATGGCTTGCAATAAATAAATGAACAATATACAAAAAAATTCCATACAGTATGCTGTGTCTAATAAAAGCTCAAAAAGCTTTCTAATTTTAATCAACTTCCTTGTTGCACAAATAAAATTAAATGGGTGCAAAATGTTCGATTTGGTGTTATACAATATTCATTTCATTTGTATAAGAATAAAACGTTAATAAAAAATCTTTTGCATTCTCTCTGCAAAATAAACAAAATTGCATTAAACTTGTTTGTGTAAATAATAAACATGGTTTGTTCAATATAGATGCTCATAATACTGCTAGCTGATTTAATTGGTATGTTCAGTAAATTAAAAATAAACAAAACAATAATTATTTATTATTGCATTTGGTCTAGCCATCATATTTTATACTCTCTACCTATACATATATTCGAAATATATATTTATATTGAATGCACAGTTGAAATGAAAATTTGTATTGAATGTTATCACACAAATTCATGCAGATGATAATTCAGCTTGGCACAATTGGGCATCGTTGAATATTCAGAATGTGGTGAACATCTGTGGTGACAATCCTGATTGGTTATTCTGTTTCAGACAACTTGGATTATTCCGCGTATTTGTTGCTTTTACGGATTAGGCTTTAATATTGTGCGGCTTTTCCATGGAATTAATTTTATTGATTATATAATATACAAATAAACGTGCAGATCCTCTAATAGACAATTAAAAAGCAACACACACCTAGCACAGAGAGTAGATAAACTGATTATTTTATAGTTACTCGACGTAGGTGTACAATAAAAAATATCAGAGGAAATTATGGCGAAGGGTTTTTATTCAAATTAGTGCTTGATAACTAGTGCATCGCTCGTGTTTTATACCGAGTGCAGACGATAATTTAAAGATAACAATTTACACGGTCCATAAGCATTAATCAATAATTAATACCAACTACTTGCTTTCGAAGCTTCCTAATAAACTACACACTACTACTCCTTGCATTACGACTAAAGTAACTTCTCTTTCGCTATATGTTAGGTTACGTTGTTAGGTAGTACTTACATGTAGGTGTTATAATCATTAGAGCCGGACCACCTAGTGTTTAAATAATGTTGCGTCTGTATACTTACACGAACATGCATCTATTTCAAATTACGACGATCTTTACAGTTTTTCCACCTGTATTTACCTGTTTACCTTTAAAAAGTCCAGAGAGCGTTTAGAGAGGCAAAAAGGCCCAAATTCCACACATATTCTATTTCTGGTGGCATCCTTCCAATTTCTGACACTTTTCCCAATAATTAGCCTTTAGTGATTATTTGACTAATCTCATTTTTTATCGATCATTTGCTTGAGACTCTGCAAACTTTTCCTATAACACTGTTAAAATTTTACACTTGATTTATTTTATATAACTTTTATCCGTTGCTCTAGTTATCATATACTTAATTAGATTTTTAACTTAACTTTATATAATTCTCATAAAGCAACAGGCATCATATTTAATGTAAAAACCTAGCTCGGTATGATTTGTTTAATTTAAAAACTTCCAAATACAACTCTCCCGCTAGATTTTATTAAACTTTACAGCAATTTTACAACCACTTTCATTTTAAAAATTAAAGTCAGGTGTATTAACGTCAGTTTAGAGTTTTAAATAAAATATACTCATATACTTACTTGAGATATTATGATATGGTCTCCATAAAATATATTTAATTGCTACTTGAAAAGTTTAGACTTGGTTTATAAGTTTTATTACAGCCATTAAATGGGTCAATCGTCAACTGTATGCCAACATTGAGCATACGGTCACATATTGAAGAAATAAAAAAATTACTATCGACTTTTTTGTGTCTTCCGTTGTGACTTTCGCACCGCATGCAACCAGAAAGCAGATTAAAATTGTTGAGGTTTTAGAATGTATGTACCTACTGAAATATGCAATACATTTCTGCGTGTGAGCAACTTCCAACTATGCTAAGAAACTTTCAGTTTCAAGACATGAAGGCGACGAAGAACTTTGTATACTCTTGCCTATGGTAGACCGCTATCTTACCCTTGGATCTGGCGGACGGCTTATCTGAACAATGCCAGTTAATTACCAAACTTGGCTACCTGGCAACATGACGTGACTTGGCGACGTACGTATGCGTGTGTGTATGTTTACTTAACTGGATGTCTCTAAAATAGAAGAAACGCGTCCCCAACGTGTTAAACCAGAAGACTGGAAACAAGAACAAACAAAAGTTTTTTCGTTTCTCGTTTTCTTGTTCGGTTTTAAGTAAAACTGAATTGCAATTGCATATATACAAATATATAGTCCAAATGGGCACTATTACAAGTTTTCCGGAATTGTCATTGAATAATACGTATAAATTGAGCTTTCGTTTTCCGATCAAAGAGGTACAAGTATATCCCTTCCTGGGACTTATTCATTCCCTAATAAGTAGAGAAACGTGCTGGCAAACTCAGCAACTATATAGCGGTAGTGCAAACCGTTCCGTTCAAGGTGTCCATAAAAAAGAGCAGCAGTAAAAAACAGAACGGTAGCTATCGTAAGGGGGATAGGATTCGACTTCAGCCAAAATATACACGAATTTTTTACCTAAACACATTAAAGAAATATATGAGGAAACCGTATTTGCAGGTTTTTTTTATGTCCGTCCCAGTTGAATTAAAAAGCTTTCCCTTAAAAAAGACAGCGGAAAAAATCTCAAACTGGAAACATAAAAGTAAACATCAAGAGTAGTTTCATCTATAAACAAAATAGGTCAGGTCATCGCTAAGCAAAGGCTTTTTCTTGATTTGTTTATCCAATGGAAAAATCATTGGGAGTGCGAAAGCAAACTAATTATAACTTTTTTGGGAGCGTATTTTGCTAAAGAGTAATAGTGTGATATAGAAAAAGGACAATTATACTTTTATAATAGTTTGTCACATTCGTCTTCTTGACGTCTTTAACCAATTAAAGTTTGGCAATTTTCTATTCGAACAAACAAGAGAGACTACTGTGAAAACCTTACTGAAATATTGCCTTACTTTTTTCTACTTTTCTTCTTTGCTTGCTATTAAAAGTTTGTAGCGAGAGTTTTAATTGACATTTTTTCGGGATCTTCTCTCTGTCCACATGAAATGTTCAATTTACATTGGAGTTTTAAAAACCATTGTACCGTGAGATACATATATTTTTCTATTGCATTTATTATTAGATCTGATAGTTCAAACTGATAATGGGCTTTTAATGTTGAAACGGCGATCATGATTCTCACATTATATGTCCATAAATTTTGTTAGAAATGTTGTTCGCTCTCGTACATTACTATTAATACAATAAATCTAAACTGAATAACATAACAATATTTTTTTGATTTAGATCGTTTTCCAGAGAGTACAACTTACGTGCTACATATTATTAAGCCTTTAATGTAAACGTTTCAATAAAGCTTATATATCACACGATGTTGGTATAAACAGGCCACATTAATTTCTAGTACTGTTTACACGCAATAACGCATAAGTTGGTTACCTGATTTGTCATTGTCTCTCGTATACTGGTAATTTATTATTTGCACCACCAACAAAAAGGGTCATTGAACAGTTAGTTAAACATTAATATTAATATGTGGTGATTTTAAAAGAGATAACATTTTACAGATTGAAATCCGTTGGGATTATGTAAATTTATCATGTTATTGATTTTATTTTGGGATATTAAATATGAAGGCTCTTATATTTCTATTTCGAACAAATTTCCAATAGAAATATTGATGCTTTGTATGATAGAATAATAAAAAAGTCATTTCCTGAACTTTTTTCTTTCACTCGTAACAATATAGATTGGCGTTCCATTCCCTGTAGGAGTGATGGAGAGGAACACCACTTTCTTTATTTTGACAATCTTATTTCAACGTTCATTTAATATCAAGTAAATAGTTTCTGTTCGATTAGATCGCTGGCTCAGATGGTGCATCAAATCAACATCCGCTTGATAAGGTCACTTCAAAGCTTAAGTCAGGATAATAAATGAGGGGGGATTGAGAAAATTTATAGTTATTTACCTTTCCAGGTGAACTGGAAAATTCAAAGTGAAATACTTAAGAAAAGCACATTTTTCAGTCTTATCCTAAACAAATTTTCTAAAATGATGTCGCGCCTTTTTAGAATACACGAATATAAATTGTTCTTTAATGTGTGCTGCTTGCTCTAAGGCCTTTACCTTTAAGCGTCTTATATTCTCCTCTTATTCTATCGATTAAACTTTTCCATGGCAAGAAAAGTTTGTTTAAACTTAACAATGAGCAATTTACCAACTTTGATTACTTTCGAAAAATCGCCGTCTTCACATTTATTTGTAATACAATAAAGTGTATTTTTTTCAATTAATAATTTCTTTCTCACTTTACCTACACGGCTTGTAAAAGCAGCGGTACATTGTGAATTACAGCAGCACCGCACATTTTACATGTACCTAGTATGTAGTATGATTTATACTGGAATACTTTTTTCCTGTCATAAAAATTAATTTTATTGGTGCAAAGATACCGTCTGTTTTAAATTATTAATCGCTTTAATTAAAATTTACGGCAATAAAATTACACAATGGACTATACCCTCTATAAGCAACATCTAGTATAAATTTTATCCATTATCCCTAATGTTACTTTTTCTAAACGTTACACATAAAATTTCTTGGTCGCTGGCCACATCTGCCCTATTCCTAAATATCTTAATTGCACTTTTAATACTTTATCGGAACGGCTCCCTTTTTATTGTTTACTCTAATTAGGGGGACATTTCATTTAGGCTGCGTGATAAAGTTGTTATTATCAATTATTAATCTCATTTCAGTTGTATACGGTGTCATCAAACTAATATTACTCCGTAACGGTAATGACTAAGACGACATTGTGTGGGGTCTTTAATAATAGACCGTGTTGTCGTGTAGAATTGTGGATATATTTCGTTTGGCGTTTGTGGCATTATTTTTCTGGTGTCAATGCTGACTAATGGTTAACGTTGCTCCCGTCGTGAAGGCAGCAAATGTTATTAAGTGACTCTGAAATCTATTAGACAACTGTCAAAATGCAAGACACTGAACTGGAGGTAGTTTTTCTTCGACATTATTATTACATTCCGCATTTTTTCATCACAATTTCTCCCAATCACACTTGTCGCAACAGCGCGAGACTACCGTGCTGCACACATCGTTATAGGAAAGCCATCATTTTCTTTTACACGTGTAATTTATTCCGTTAATAACACGGTGCTAATTAACTCGTAACAATTATTCTCACAGCAAGGCAGACACGCGTGACTTGAAGGAAATTTTCGGAGGTGCGAAATTAGTAATTCTGAAGCGTTGCATGTTGGGCGATAACATTAGGTGAATGTATTATGTATATAAGGGCATTGAAGAGCATTGGCAACTTACTTAAAGGGATGATGTAATTTCCTCTAATCTGATTGCTGTTGGCAGATTTGATTATGTTAATTACGGAAAGTCTCCGCCATGTGCCAGCTACATTGTTCTATAGAGAAAATTATCGAATTAGATCATATACATTGTGTTTCCACTGTCTGACAAATATATGAGTTTTGTGTGTCTTCACTTATATGCGAAACCCCCATTCGAGCTTATCGTTATTATAGGTCTGGGAATAAGGAAACGACTGATTAGATTCCCTTTCTATTCTTCTAGTTCTCCTTTCACTTTAAATATACCTACACTTACTGCAGAATTCGAGCTTCCCAGTAAACTTGGTGCAGAGTCATTAAGAATTCGAAAACACGTATTTTTCGTCTTTTATGTCATATACTAAAAACTGACGTCATAATAACGTTATTTTAACGTCCATTTACGGTACAACATTAGGCGTCAATTAAAATGACTTTAAAATGATCGAATTTTTTGTTTTACTTTAATATGTCTTTAATATGATTTATTATATTTTTGTTCATGATAGTTTGTGGTTCTGCAACAATCAAATATCATTGTTTCAACAATATTGTTAATTGTTGTAGAACCACAAACATTCGTGAACGAAACCCTAGCAGTATTCAAAATTTTTAGACTAGGCCTTCTTGAAATTATTTTTGACATATTAAAGTCATTTTGCGGTGAGAGTACGATGTGGTATTTTTTGGATTTATTATGATGTCTTGACCTCATGGGCTGTGACATTAGGCCGTCATTTTTACGTATACAGGACGTTAAAAAAATACGTCTCTGGTACTAAAATGGTACCACTTTTCTACATCATAGAGACGTGATCATGTTTACTGGGTTGAAAGTGTTGACACAAATCAATTCGAATATGCTCTAAATTCGGCAATAAAATTGCCATTATGACCACACTAGATGCAAATGAACGCACAATATCTCTGATCAAAATTTGAATTCTGGTCATAATTACCGCTAATTTATCCAGTAGTGTAGTAACTAAGTTTGTGTAGTACGGCATCTGGTGATGCTGACAATGACAGCCGCAACGCATATATGATTACAACTTCCCATCGGGTGGTAACCAAGCAATTTGCCGCTGTGAATTGTGCATAATTACATATTAAATGGATTATATTCACCTGTACCTATAGAGTATTTGAATTCAGAAAAATCGTGCTTTAAATGTACTCAAAGACTCTACTTAAATCAAACGGTATAGAAATTCGGCACTCTCCTCCAACATTTATGTTTATGCTCAACGTATTAGGTACTCCTGTTTATTATTTCGCATTGAAAATTATATTACCATGTGCAATTACATTTTACATAAATATTCTGATATAATTGAATTTATGTTTCACACACAGTATTACGTTGTGTATTTGTAATTATGATAGGCGTGTGTGGCTTTAATGACCAAATGCTAACAAACGAATTTATGACGAATTTAAATATAAAAAGCATGTACAATTGGACCAATAAACATGTATACGTGTTTTGAATGGTGTTCGTGCTGATTTTCTCTTAATACTGGAAACTGGAGTGTGTATGAGTGTACGCAAAAAAGTGTGTACTATGTGAAAATTTCAGAATATCTAATAGGTAAACTGTTCAATAGTTGACAGAGTAATAAAGATTATACCTACAAGTAGCAGCTGACAGTTGAGGGATGTGGGGCACATCGAAATAGTGGCACACTCAAACATAGTGAAACCATTTGAATAATGTTAGTTTAGAAACAGTGCTTAATTACTTGTTCGAAGGCGGTCGATGGCCCACCCACCCGCTACTTATATGTTCAGACTTGAGGCCATTCCACCAACTCTGAATGTTCTTAAATTCCTCCATAAACTAATATAACGTGGTATAAAGCACGTCTGAATGTGAGAACAACTTTTAATTAAAATCACTTTATTTACATTCAATAGAAGAAAAGGCCCTCCCCGAACGTTCTCAACGTGCGAATTTATGTTACCAAAACATTTACACGTACGAGTATGTTTAATAAATGACTTGGGCTAATGGACTGTTTCTATTTTAGGTGATAATTATTGTACGGGAATTAAGTGTACACTAATTCTATTAATTAGGGATTGGGTGGAACAAAAGGCACAGTAGTGCGATAAAACTGGAATTGTACTCTTAAGGACAATAACATCGTGGCTGGTGTGTTGCAACAACAGCATTTCGAAATCAGGGAAACGAGGAAAATTGCCAAGATTTATTGTTTCTATAAAATGAAACAGGTATGTAGATACTTACCTACCTGTACAGTACAATATGTTATTGATTACACTAATGAAATTGCGTAGCTTGTTTGGTTAAATTACCTATTAACGATATTACCGTAGAGTGCAGTATAGGTAGGTTATATGTCCACCGTATAACTAATTTGAAGGGGGGTTTATTGCTAGCTACTCCACATACACCAAAAGCTGGTATTACGTTATTCTATAATCTGTTTGATATTCATATATAACCAACTGGTAACATCATAAATTAAATTATTGTATTAATTAATAATATCTGTAAACTTTTGCACTATATTATTACCCCATAGATTTGCTCTATACCTATGTAGGATGTATAGATACATTGAATTATTGCAAATAAAATTCGCTTCCCATAATTTCAGTTTGAATACAAATTCGGTGTGTGAGCACGAAAGGTTTTATCTAATTTTCATATTGTAATAAAATTGGGATTTTATGTTTTCATATTATATTATTATTCAATGTTCAAAGATTTAATTATTCACAATTTATTTCCAATTTATATATGGAATCTATAACTAAAACTAATTAACAATTCCATAATTATCTCCGTTGTTATTGTGGTATTCTGATTGGAAAAATAGAGATTCGAATAGTATCAGTGATTACAAATTCATTTTCTATATGGAATGGATTCAATTATATGAACTCACTGCTGTGTGCATCACAATACGAGTATTTACCAAGTACAATTCAAAAAATGAAGTAAATTCAATATCAAAATATTTTGAGATGAATTTTCCTCAAGCGGAAAGTAATTACTAATAAATCAAGTAACACAAATTCTTGCAAGACTCTAAACCTCCTAGTACATCCTCAAAATTGTATTACAAAGGCATTATTTGTTATGAAGATGTTGCGTTGACATTAACAAGATTGATCGTTTTATGTTTTCTTGTGAAATTAGTTTCGTGTCTTACAACAATAAATTACTTGTAGATTTTAGCTTATTAATATTCAAAAATAGTATCAGTTAGTAAATAAAGCAAATAATATTTAATTATGTTTATTTGCCAAACTATTATCGTGACGTTCATGCAGAAGAAAAATTAATAAATCAAACATAAACTGGAGATGAATTATATTGAAAGGGGATTCGTATTGTGGCACAGAGACAGTACCGACTATTAAGGATTTAATGCGTGATCGATAGTTAAAATATTGGCCAGCATTATACCACACATTACCTTCATCCAAATAATAAACATTCCAAATTAAATCATCAATCATTCCTCCAGCATTTCCCACTTTACAATTTAATAGACTGATCCCGTCAACAGATAAAGGATCAAAATAGATAATATTAAGACTTAAAACCGGAAATAACAAACACACGGATTAATTAAAATGAATATTCTTGTATAAGGTAGTCGCTACGTTCCATCCATTATATGAGAACATTTATAGCAACATATTAATGGTGCTTGAATCTAAAAATAAACGAAATGTAGATTAAACAAACACAAAAATAAGTCCTCTCCTGGTTGATGGGCATAGTAAATAGGCAGTTTTCATTAATAATAAACGGGAGAAATTGTGTGTAGTACATACGTATGATGTGTATGTCGTTTATAATAGCGCATGTTAAAGTATAAAGTTTTTTAGACAGACAGGAAAGAGCTGTCTCTCATAGGTAAGTAAATATTGAAGACGCGTACTAAGTTCTGACAATAACAAATGGGTTAGGCGACACAGAATGATCTATGCGTGTGGCCGCCACGACGGTGGGCGTCTCATCAGGTCGACATACACACACCCAGCACAGAGAGAGCGTCGTAGTCGTCGTCGTCCCCGTCTCCTTTTCCTATAAATTCTGATCCGACGACCGTCGTCACCGCTGTTTACTTGCTAAACTTAGCGTGATCACAAAAACACTCTGTGTGAATGTGTCATATTCTAGTATAAATGTCAACTAATAAATCTCTGTTGGATTACAATATAGAAAAAAAGCACACCAAACACTGTGTATGTGTGTTTGTGTGGAATGGAATGAACAAAAAGAATTTTTAAATTAAAGTTAAAATATAGTTTTTTTCTCTATTATTGCAGTAGATTAGAGTGTTTGGACAGGTTGATGAATAAGCATTAAATTCTTAAAAAATTCACATTCGAAGCCATTATTAAAAGGACAATGGTCTTTTTTTTTGTTAGAATAATGTTTCTGCTCTGAATGGAATGAATTTTCCCATTTATGGGTCCCCAGCTAGTAAGCAACAAACTAAATAATTACCCAAAAGCGAAGAAGTGACCTCATCAAGGCCCCGAACGCCGTCATCGTGTGTCAATGCTGTGAGCCGGATGTCAGAGAGACCTTAAGAACAATTAAATCATACTGGAGTGCATAGATGGGTTAAACGTGCAGACGTGCATCTTTCATCCACTTGTCTTGTACGAATTTGTCTTCCACCCACTTAATTCTCTGTTCTACCTCTAGCAGAGCCGGCTCATTATTCATATGGCACAACTCCTCCCGAGTACTCCTCCTGTATTGTGTGATGGTTTTGGCCGTCCCTCTCAGCATCACTGAGGCTGGCATACGGTTATCTTTTATTATGGCTTGTTTTCATACATCTTTCATACACTTCGCTCATACAAGAATCCAAATAACCGTCTGCCTCGCTCCTTGCTCTCGCTTGTCAACGAAAACTTTATGTGTGTACAGTTTTCCACCGTTTTCACTCAACCAAATTCCCATATTATTAATTATTACTATGCAACTATGTTTTGTAACACTTGCTAATGAATTGAAGCTCATATAAGGTGTTTGAAGTAAATTAGCTAAGAGTCTTTCTATAGTTTTAATTTTGTGTGACTCTTAATAATAAAACACACACATTTTTCGTCATTTTCCACCCAGTCCTTACTTTAGTCTCTTTAAAATTCACGATTTCAACTTCTCTTAACCGAATTGGAAATGAAATGGGAAGTTGTATATAGTTCCAACTCTTCTAAAAGCCGTAACCCATGCCTTAATGAGAATTTCTAATGAGGTGGTGACGTCAATTATGGTTCGTTGTATTAATTGAGCGTTGAGTTTGTAAGACTAGCATGACCAAGTTATAAGTGGAGTGTGGAGACAACTGCAAATGGGACCCATGTGCGTGGATGCTGTCTTTCTTATTTTCTTATATAAATCCTTATCCCCCATGCACATTCGTATATAGCATCATCAGTAACTGATTCCGTGGATAGTTGTTTTGAATTAGTTGAGAGACCAGATCCTAATTAAGATGTTAATTGCATTTTATAATTAGGGTACAAGACGGTGGAAAAAACGAATGAATTGCATACTGAACCTACCACAAAGTTGTCAACGTAATGCATTCAATTATGCACTTTAAAAAATGTGTCTATTAATATTATGATGGAGTAATATTTTGTATTTAAATAGTGTGCATTTAATTTCACGTGAAAAAAGTCGTACTAATTACTTTTGACAAAGTTTAATGTAGTTATGCTTTCATGTGGCGGTCTTTTTATACCTTTTCATAATTACAGTTCAAATACTTGTGTGTTTGACCTGTGCGGGTTTGATTCTAATTGATTTCATAAATTTTTCTTTATCACATTTGTAAACAAGTTGCTGTTGAGTAAATTGCATAGATCTGGAATTAAATTAAATCGGATTAAGTGTTTTATTTTTTAATATGTGCCCCTATATCAATATATTTTCGACATAAAGCATTTCATTGTGGCAAAACAATTACAGAATATCGTCACCTAAATATTTAAACCAAATATAATCCTATTATTCAGTATGCACGTGAATATTAAATCCCGTAAATAATTGCCTTGTGGGATTTAATTTACATGCGAATAGATACGAATAAATCCTGTTTTAATATTATCCAATCTAAAATTGGTGTTTATTTTTAATTTTAATTCGTAATCTTTTCATTTACACTCTAATAATAATTGATTATTTTTACAATTAGTTGTGTATGCACATGTAAACACAAATAAATCGAATAAATGGTATTTGCTTATGAAATGGGGCATATAGAAAATGTGCGAATTGGAACGAATAGCAGTAAAATGTATTTAACTAATTATGATGTAGAGATTTTAATTTAATCAACATATCAACAAGTTATACTTAATATTAATTAAAGCGGAAATGAAGGAGGAAAATAGTTTAATATTTACTTAAATTAAATGAACATTAATTTTCTTGAAATTTACTGTAAATATCCTATCTGCTCATACCTTCTATATGTATTTATCTTTGAAATTCCCTGGAAATTATTACATACAGTTAGGCAAACAAATAATAGTTTCTCTTAATTTATAATAAACCCTCAAACTATTAACAATTGAGAGTGTATCTGCTGAGGAAGTTTAACAAAATCCAGTTATAGACTAAGACAAAACCCAAGTTCGCTAACTTCTATCCGAAACCAACCGCATTTCTCTGTGTCACTTTAGGGGGAACAACGAAACAATTGGATTATTTTCCCTTTTTTGCCTGCAAGTATTTAGTTCAACTATATTTACTTTCCGAATTATTCTGCAAATTGTTGGTAACACAATTATCATTGCGTTTGTTGTTTGTTCCTCAATTATTATACATACAAACTCATACTAACTATGTTTTCGTATTTATATGTCAATAAATAGGTAGTTCTTGCTACGCTTCAACAAATTCTCTAATTCAATAAACTTGTTGGAATTACATAAACGAGAGTAAAATATCCGAGATATATTGTACCTATACATATTTGGCTTCTTGTCCAGCGCACCTGGATATATTATTAGACACCGAAAAAACTACTCACATACATATAGATCAATAATAAATTTGAAGGGAAAGCTGTAAACTCAATCCCTACGGTAATCTGATTTTTATATTACGAAATACGACTTTGCTGGGGTAGCAGAAAGGATAACGGAGAGACAAATTGAAAATGACAGTAAGCTTTTTATTTCTTTCCGCGATTTTTTCTCCTTTTTTTATTTTCAAAGACAACCGATTGAAAAATAATTTTCAATAAAAACGTCAAGAACAAATGGTAGATCTTAAAAATATTTCTTCTCCCATACTATACACTCAATCACAATGTATATTTATTGTTGTACCTACGCATTCGGATAGAATGTGATTGTTTTCGTTTGAAAAGGGAATCTTCTTTTTTTGACACCCAATAATACGAGTACGAAACACCTCGTAATAGGGCTTGCCGCATACTTATTGTTGTTGTTTTTTTGTCCCTATTTTTCACTCTTCTCTCGTCTATTATAAGCAGTTTAATGAAACGTATAATATCTTTTTTCCTTTTTGCACAAAGATGTCTTAGGACCAGAAGTAATTAAATAAATTTGCCTAAATTGGATGAAATTTGCATTACTATAATGGAAAAAAGAGGAACAGATTAAATAAATATGAATATTTCAAATTTTCTTTCAAGTTGTACCTACTGGTATTCCTTAGATTAAAATACAGTAATTAGTAACTAGCTAAAGGCTTTAGATTTTCTCTGTTTCTGAGACTATACTTTAATGAACAGACTGTGGTAGCTGAAGTGGAATCCGAGTACAAAGGAACAATTAACAAAGAAGTAATATCTACTAAAGGAACCACAACTCTTGAAACTTTTACAATGTTCGTGTTTTTATGCTTCAACTTTAATATTGCTTCGATTTTTGTCATAGAATTTTTAAATACAATCGAAGAATTTATGTGGAACAACGAACAATCCGAAAAAATCTGATTTATCGGAGCAACATTAAAAAATTAATAAAGGAAGACGAGCATTCTTAGAACCGTCTGCAACCGCGCTATATAGCACATATAGAATTGTATGTCAACAAAAGCAGTTTATATTCCATAGAAAATAGAAATACAATTCCAATTTAAACTTTTGCATAATTTGAAGCACTTGTGTGTTTTCTTTGTCAAAGAAAAAAAATTGCCGCCTGCTTTCGTTACGATAAACATTTGATTTAAATGTGAAAGAGGGATGATCAGTTTGTTGAAAACCTTATGCTTTCAAATCAACGAGGCATTCAAAATGTAATTCAGCAAGATTGTGCCTTTATAAAAATAACGAAGATGGAAAAGTTTTGCATAAAAACAAAATCAATATTCATTTTTCCATATAAACATTTGTCATTTTATTTTTATTTATATAACTGTATTCCAGCACTTGAATGTGCATTTTTATTTTGCTAAATAATTATATTATGCGGTTTTCTACTAATACAAACTCATCGGATGTGTATTGTGCATACATGGATGACGCTCACAGATATTTAGGCACGTCCCGATGCACATTTCATTTTAATTTGAAAAACCGACTTTACCAACAGAATGGACACTAAATTTGCAATTTCCGCTTTCCATTTTATATATGATAATAATTATTTTATCATTGTGATTTCACTGGCGGAAATAGCTCGGCTTCAGTTTCCTGGACCAATATTTATTTTTCAATTGCTGAAAAATAGGTGCTGTAATACTACAGCCAGTGTGGATCTTCTGTGCACGGAATTAAAAACGCTCAATATTATATTCACATTTTTCCGTTCCATGGAAATTTATTTCCCCGAAGAATAAAGTGAAAAACTCGTGCACCATTTGTGAGTAGAAAAACGATTTTGTCGTAAATTTCGCTAAAGTTTGTCTCTATAATCTACGATTTCTACGGTATAGTGACCTCACGTAAACCTCAAATAACTAGACTGTTTGCAATTGCACCTACAAATTCTGTAAACGTTTTTATCTCTCCGTGTTGTTTGCTTTTTATAAACTTACTTTTTACTTCTATCCAACGTACACAACAAAATAGATATCATACATATTAAATGTACACTCACTTCGTCTGTGGAATATGTAATACAAGATTAAAGTTTTTAGTCGTCTGTTAAGCTCGAGTGCGGGTTGTTAAATATTTAAGCTTACAAATTGCAAATATTTCTGAATAAGATTGTGAGGATGTTGATTCTTTCATAAAAAGTGAAAATTTTATATATCTATCTATAACACGTATATACTTAGAGAGAGAACAAGTTTTGTCGAGGAAAAAGAATCGTTGCAATAAAATTGTGAAAAGTTGTAAGTTGAAATTAAAACTCTTCTATTGGAAAAGATAGAAATTGAAAGATGACAAATGTTGAACATCGAAGTGGTTCACTCTTTTAAACAACATCAAGCATTCAGTGCAAAATCATTGAAAAATGTAAATACTTGCACTTGAAGAGAGCTTATTAATAAAAAAATATTCAACAGTTTTATTACTATAATTTAAATTTAATTGGATATCATACAATTTAAAATTAAATTTTTAAATACCACCCATTCGATTCAACCGCTAGTCATTTGTTTTTAAATTATAGTCGTTATAAATAAAACTATAATTAAAAATATCCGTACGACAGCGAAAGCAAAGTGTAATAATTTAGGATACCAAAAAATGTTAAAGGCCAACATTTGGACGCCGCGTCATCGGGTTGAAGGAAGAACATTTTCTACATGCAAACTGAAATTAGCATAAAACAAACAAGTAAATCAAGGTCTGGCGGGACAGGGACAGGTCGGCAAACGATTCTCTTATATAGTCAAATAAATTTGCCCACTTTGATGCATGCTAATATATTTTAGATTGACTCGCTTCTTCGTCTATACTTCTTTTGGGCTGCTGCCTTCTTGCTTACCTTACTTAATTGATCTTAAGATAAATAGAAATGCAAGTTAATTGATAAGGTTCTAATTTACTTTCAGACCACACACTTAAACTGCTTAATTTAATTTTTCTCTTCTCTTTTCACTTGTTTTCACAGTTCATGTTTTCTTTCCACTCTGCTATTTAAGTCTAATGTGCTTAAATTAATTTAAAAAGCTTTTGACAAGCTGTTATTGGCCCAGTCAGTCTGTCTCAGACTTTTTTCTTCTCGCAAATGATTTTATTTAAATTTTTTATCAGCACATGCCCAACCACACATTCATTCAGCGAAAAAACAAACTCAGTTCGCAATTTGAATGTCATTAATAAAGCTTTTTCAATTTTGGAATGCTACTCCCTCCCTCGTAAATAAGTATTAAATATATTAAGGTAACAAATGTTTCTAACTTACGATCCTTATCGATTTGCAATCATAATAAGCCATTGGAAATATTGTGTGCTATAAATTACAGAAAATTTATCTATTGTGGTTGTTTATCATTCCTTTTTAATACAATATTCGGATATATATTGAATCTAGCGAATAAATAGGTATGCATTTTGATGGATTGTCATTTTTTCAGCCATAAATTACGTTATGTACCTAATCCATAAAACATTTCTGATTTTTATTTATGTACATGTGAAATGGATGCCACTTTTTATATTAAAAATATTCCTTAAACACTGTTGTTCTGCACTTAGATTATAATGCATACATTAGAGAATAGTTAATAGGCAATTTCTTAATTCTCATACACAGGAACAATCGTTTTTTCAACTTGTAAATCTAATGTCTATTTAGGCGCTTATAAAGATATAATTTTGTTAAATTGCCGATTGTTTAATGTAAGTATAATTATACTTATTTTCCTTGGAGCTATGGAAATCATTTGTATTTCCATAGATCCATCTCATAAAAAGCCAAGTTAAACATATACATATATGTATACCATGTGTCAAATCGAAACAAGTTAATATAGAAATAAAGTTTTAATAGATGTATTTATGTGCAATTATCACAAAATAACTATCGTGTGTGTTGGAAAAAAATTTCGTGACATGGTTCCATATAAAAATACTAAATCATTTTTAATGAATATGCATGCAGTTGATACTATTTTTTTACGATTAGTCTATTAAAATTGATCTCCACCGTCTGGTTGTGTGTGTGCGTTGTATTACTTACAGTGTGCCTTTAAAATGCTATAAATTTAAAAACAACATTAAAAAATGCTAAATACAATAGTGGCTTATACGCTATTATTACATGAAGTCTAATCAATATATCATGAAAAAGAATTATTAAAATTAAGGTATTCGATTTCAAAATCTATAGTATGGTTGTAGCTAAAGGCGCCAATTACAATGAAGCAACAAACGGCTGAGGCGAAGACGGATTGGACCCCACGCAGATCACACTGTATTAGAACTCATTATACAGGGAATAAATTAGAGAATGCCTGCCTTTAGTGATATGCCTTATTTGATGTATTACTTTTACAGCTATAACATAAAATAAATGATCTTTTTTGCTTCAAGTATTTTTTAAATTGATTTTTCCAGGTTGTGTATTATATGTAAGAGGCTTAAAATCAGAACGATTATCAGTAATGAACATCAAATTATTGTGCTTAGCTACTGTGGATGTGAAGTTATAATCTTGTTTGGTGAGTAAATGGCTCGACCTAACCTTGCACAACTTTCTTTGTTGTTACATAACCGAAATAAGCACAACTGATCACCAACTCATCATTTATCTCGCCTCTCGAATCAATAGTCACTTTGTAAAGTAGTGAATAAAATTTTCTTCATTCTCTGTCATCATCGGCGGCGCTCTCAGCTCTGAGCCTCAGATCCGCAGCTCAACTTCGAATAATGCTAGCTTTTATTTATATCATGTATTACTGAAATTTTTCCCATTCCTAAACTAATATATGTTGTTTCTGCAAGCAGCGAGACATTTCATGAAAATATATATTTTAGTATATATACCATACCTATACCCTATAATACCACTGTATGCAATATTATATTGCAAATAGTAAATGGTCGTTTGCATTAATGTGTATAGTGTATTGCGACAGATATACGAACCCGCACCTAGTAAACATATGAACAAAAAAAATCTCCATTTATTGTATCATTCACATAAAATACTACACGCTTTTGACGTTTACAAAAATGCAGATGGTAAATAATAGTATTTCTATGTTCAATTTGCATTTAAAATTCATGACTTAAAAATAAATGCATCTACATGTATATAGTTGTTTCGTTTATCATAATATGTTATTTTGTAAGTATAAAGCCCCTATAAGCGAATTTATTTCTACCATTTTTTTCTTCCTATTTATAAATTATGTCCGATACACCTATATAATAATGGAGACACATATATATCTGATCATAATTATCTTCAATGTGACTGTAATTTCTCGTACACAATTGCACAGGTTTATGTCCCTATATATTTTATTTTATCTGTGAATTTAAGAAAAGTTCTATTGTACCATTGGGACTAGAATAAAGAGAATCTCTGGTGAAATATAAATTTTCCAAGTATTTACACTGAGCAACTGTGTGCGTACATAAAATTAATCACATCTTTTTCGTTTTTAGGACCATAACTTGTTTCCTTGAACTTAGTTAATAACGTTATTAGGAAAATTGTTTGGATTTCTGCGTTTGACATTTTTATTTGCCAGCGGGAGACAACACCTTACACTGACAGGCAAGATTCACGGTTTTTTTTCTTCACTTTTCCAACCATTGAACTCTCTTCTCTCTTGTGCTTGAAAGCGACATATTTCCTTAAAAGGAATGGAAATAGCACCTGGCCATTATTCTACTTCTCTTGTTGAATATCAAAACGGGTGACGAAGAAACAACATGCTCAAGGTTTATTAATTACACCAGTTCGAAGAGTAACCTTCATTTGTCAAATGGAAGCGGGTGGACAGGATCAAAATATACATATTCAAATTTCGTTAAAACCAAATTAGCTGTCTGTGAGTGTGTTGGGAATGAGTAATAAAAAAGTGCATCTTATAATTGTGTTCCACTGTGTTCATGTTTGTATGAACAAATTTACTCTACACCTGATAGTTGAACTAATTTAAAAGTTTTAATTAGAGAAGAGAGTCACTTCTATTTATGTGTATGTTTGTATGCAATTCAAGAGAAAGCTTTCTATGTGTATGAACGTTTGAATGTTAGGTATATGCAGAATGCTTGACAATATTGAGTTTCAGTTTCAGACATGGTTCTAGAGAGATGACCCTTTAGTGCTGCAACAGACTAACGGCTCTTGTTTCAAATAGAAAGCGCAATAAGCATTAATTTACATGCAGAATAGAGCAAATGCTTTGGCCCTAGCAAAGCACAATCGTGTTAATGTTGTACCCCCTAAAATTGGCTACTTTGTTGACGACATGACTGCAAACATGAACCTTGTCATGTCCAGCACACACTTTACTATCAAACCCTATCAAGTTGAATTGAGATTTAACATGCTTTTATATGCAAAATTTATTTTAGGTGCGATACGAGCAATTATTTGTTAGTTAAAGGAAACTGGAACAAACTTGTAGAGGAAATTATCATGTAAATTAATCCGAAAAGCAAAGTTAATTTATTTAAATCATGTGGGTGTCACTTAAAAAGCATCAGTACACCCATTAGACTTTAACATATAATTGGTATAGTTAAAAGTTTCATTTAATCTATGGTGAAGTAATATTAAAGCACTTTTGTTATCATTTTGACTTTGTCAAATGTAAATGGAACTTCTCTTCTCTCTACTCTTGTCTCTTGATTATCGTCTTGGAATTTAATATGCACCAACGAACTACATTAAACTTTCCGAAACAAACCTAAGCCAAATATGTTTTCAGAATTTGTCATTATTTAAATCCTGAAGATTATTCCACTTAAGTTTTATATATTTTAAATAAATATACCCCCTTTTGGAGTGATCACATAAATTTCGAAACAATTAACTATTAGTTTCGTGGAAAATATTTTAATTTCGAATACCTAAGTAAAAATGTAGCTATTATTATCTTTAAAGCTTTTTGCATAATATATAAATGTTTTGTTGTTGGGTTCAAAACTACAAAAGGATTGTGAAGAACAATATATAATAGTTCATATCTCTAAAACATTTTTAAAACAATGAAATGCCTTCCAGTATTAAAATTTACAATATATTTTGCCTTTTATACCTATGTAGTAATTTCATACGAAAAACATACATTAACAAAATTAGAAATGTTTACAAGAAAAAAAAACATATTAAATAGTGGTAGTTGTTCTATTTAACGCCCAAAAGCTCATTATTATTATATTACGAGTAAAGTCTATGATGTGAAAAATTGCAAATTAAACTCTCTATTAGATCTACATAGTCAGCTTGAAATAATCAAATAAATCGAATTAAATGTCCTCTATAATTACGTATACTTGCATGCCGTAATTATTTAGCAATACAAAGGTTCAGTGTGTTACAATTTACTCTTATCATGACGGTTGCAGTAGAACTATATTTCTCGACTAGGTACTTATTAATAAAACTTTGATACATTTTTTGATTCCTTAAAAAAGTGCGGATAAGATCAACAAAAATTGCGTCGCCGTTTTTAAGTCATACAAACAGAGTTTTACCATTAATATTTGTTATCTGAAGAACAATAAATTCTTTATTATGCCCAGATAGTGTAAGAAATATATCAACGCAGTATTACAATAATTATTAGTTTCTGATGTATTATTAAACATAAATTATATGTATGTGCAGTTTAAAATTTTCAAAAACGCATTACAAATAAATTACTACATTGTCACGATCTGTATATTTATAGAAAAAAAAAAAGAATAACAATAATGAAAGAAATGTAGGATAATTTCTTGTTGATTTTAAAAACAGAATCAGTAATTGAAACGATTTATGTATTTCTTCACAAAAGGAATGAATGTTAATGAACTTTTGAAAATGGAAAACTTTATCAATTAAAATTAAAATTATTATTTGCTTTGTAGAAAAATGAAAATCGAGCAAAATAATTCATTACAAAGGACATATTTCATCATGTACATTATTGTTATGATAAATTTCTATCGACAGGATAGCATTGTAAATTTACAGTGCAATTGATATTTTGTGACAATGTTATTTATTATTATTATTAATTCAATGCAGTTATCAGTAAACAATAAATGCTATTATTAACATTATTGTTTGAACAAATTTATGGAGCACGCGTTTATAATTATAGAATACTAATTAAAAAGGATCTCCTAACGGATATCCTAATTATATCTATTATTTGTATATATAACATAGGTACATATTTAATTATTTATTACTGTTTAGGTAATCTATATACATTAAAATTAGATGGTGAAAAAGTTGTTCCTCTTCTTTATGGCTATTTTAGTACAGTATACAGTACCTAATTTATAACGTGTTTCAATTGGTGAAATAAGTAATTTAATTAAGTAAAAGAACTTCCTTTGGATTAAAAGCTGCTACATTTCTTTCATCGCATTTCTCCTAGGTTTAGAAGATTAAAATATTTGCATAAAGAATTTATTCCAAGAGAAAAGTTTTATAGTATATCAGCATTGTAAATTAATTTCTCTATTCAACTTTATAGATATTAAAAATTGAGTTGTGTCGAGTATCGTTTTTGGTTTATCCTGGGGATTCAGAGTGAGTTACGAATATATGTTAATTTAAATGATCAAGTTGAGATCATTTTTTTCGAAAATCTATATAGGTATACCGCCTATTCAATCATTGGTTCTTTTATATGTCTTCCATTCAAAATCACGTTCTATTCAAAGATTTCAATAACATGTCTACCACTAATTCAATAATATTAACTTTGACAGTGTGGGTTAAGATCAAGGGATTTACGTGAGAGGACAAAAAATATATTATGTTTCAAACGAATTATAAATTTTTCCAACGCATAAACCTCTTTCTAATACATGGATGTGTAATTTAATTTAAACAATTTGAATAAAACACATTGACAGGCAATTTTTTTGTACATAATAAATTTGTATTTTACATCATATAAAAAGCGTCGACATTTTCTCATTATCTAAACATAAACGTTCAACCTCAAAATCTAAATCCGTGTGCAAGCGCAAGAAAACTATGTGGATGCTGTTGGTGTTGTAGCATTTTAAAAATTTCTGTTGAAGGGAAGCACAGCACTCAGCGAGCACAGAGATTGAATGGCATGGAAATGAGAAACTATTATGAATATTAGAAAATCTTGAGTCAGCAAGGTCTTTTATACGGTAATTTCTCCGATGTACTAACATGAATCATATCTCAATCGCGATTCTTTTTAGGCTATGCAATTCCTTTCTGCATATAACGTCAAGGTTCCTTTTATTCATTTTACCCTGATGTCCCCGTTTCAAATTCACATTTTACTTATGTATAATGCATAAAACATTAACTTTTACTAAAAATAAAACCCTCAAGAACACTTGTATACATATTTTATTAAGCAAGAGAGGAAAACACAAACGCATTTTCAGAAAAAGTGTTTAATTTAAATTGTTTTCAATTTCTATCATTTCATTATATTTAATTATGTTAATATATAAGCAATTGGCTGATAATAAACACATTTGAAAAAGTTTCTTGGAATGTTTCATGAGCGAAGTATCATTAATATTCCCAAAGGCGTAGTTCTTTAACATTTTTGGTTACTTAGAAACATTTCTTATAAATAATTCAATGAGAGTATGCTTAGTTAAAATTCAATTGGTACTTGATATGTTTGCGGGCATAAAAACTCTGACTTACATTAATGTCTGTGTTACAGCCGCTTTCCCAATAATCTTTAAATTTTATAGATAGCTCTATGTTTTTTTATCTATATTATAGACAATAAGCTTTTAGCATTTTACAAGGCATACCTACGGGTAATTTCATATGAAATCTTTTTCCAATCTATTTTATTCTATTAATTGTTATATGTTCTTAATAAAAGTTTATATACCTAATACCTCAAACTCTGATAGGTGCACGACGTAACGGAATAAAAAGTAGATTCATTTTATACAATGTTTCTAATCTTTCTATACAAGTTTTCTTTAACATTCCATTACCTATGTAAAAAAAGATTACACTTTTTGCTCCAAATGTAACACAAGAATGCCACCATTAAAATCTTTTTAAAAAAATTGATAATAACAGGTTATTAAAAATTAAATCACGCACGCAGCTCTAATTTTTTTCTAATGGAGAAACTTAAATTTTCACACCTGTTCCTCATAATTATATTAAACAGAACGAATGGAATACACTTACTCAAATGATGTTAATTTTTTAAAAACCAGTAAAAAAATGAATGTAACGTTAATTTTTACCTTTTAAGTGTTTTAATAACAATTTTTATGTACTGTATATCTAAGAAAGTTGTTTTACCGTTGAATAATGAGAAGAATTCAAATGAATTTTAATATTTTAAATCTAATGTATTTATAAACATAGGTACATACTTTAACCCTTTAACTAAAATATTTCCTCTTATCCAATAAAACGTTTTCAATAATTTAACTTTTAAAATACTAATAACATTAATAATCAACTATATAACGGGGTTTTTTGTTGAAAAATTGAATAACTTTGTAGCAAATGCAATGTGGCGTTGCCAATATAAAATATATAAGTAGATACAATTTAAGTTCAATATATATTTATATATGATCAAAATATATATCGAGCATAATATCAAATTCAATTTAATTTTACAAGCAATACCCTTAAAAATTCGTTTCATTCTTGCTTTATAGGAAAAATATCAACACACAGGCATGTTTTATATCAAAATAGATACACGAATAGATATACAAAGCGCGCCGCAGACTGCGGGCGAAAATTGTCTGGAAAATTTATCATTCGGATACAATTACAAATAATTCCAAATAAGTTATTTGAAACTGTGTGGTGTAATTACGCATATAATACAACGTTTGAGATAAATGATATCGGAATGTATGTTCAAAATACGGATGGGTTTGTGGTCTCCAACGGGGATTTAAGTTGTATGTGGTAGCACTACATTATTCATTGCCAAAGCATGACATGATGCAACAGGAGAAACAATTGATTGATAATTCAAGTGTTTTTAAGTCTCACAGAGAGGGGTAACACAGTGTCAAAAACATAATATGTATAACTACCACGACGAAAAAAAAATCAAAGTTTGACTCGATAATTGAGTATTGTATTGAAAATACTTTCTAATTATGTTACACATCAAGTGGGTACTTAGTAAGAGTAAAGCATTTTCATAAAATATAATGCACTTGGTTTTAAATGAAGAGGACTACTTAAAATTTCTGCCCCTGTAATTAGGGCCTAGGTAGCCTACGGGATGATCACAACTAAAGCCTTTTATGCACAACACTCACAGATGACCGTAATTGCACAGCTCACACCCTTAATCATATATGGGGATCCGGTATGTATCCACCACACACGGAACATCAAAACTACATAAATATTATAATATAAAGTACGAGTTATTATTTTTTATGCCCCAGTATATGAAAAGAAACCACAAAAAATCGCTTTTTATTTTTTATAATAAAAAGAAGGGTTGCGTGCCTTATAGGTTCATGAATATAAAAATGTTCGCTAAACAGGATAGTAAAATGTGCCCGAGGTGGAATATATTTTTTAAGTATACTTTAATAATGTTTTAACCAGTTTTCTATATATTTTCCTTTTACTATAGTTAGGATGGGCTGGCCCTATAAGCCACATTCATTAAAATGTACTTTTATTACGATATGGCTTAAAATTAAACTGTCCTGAATGGAAATGTACAAGACACGCAAATTGACTAAATATAGGGGTTGTTAAAAATTATAGCAGGTATGTTAGATCGGTACTATAGTCTACTAGTATAAATGAACTCCAAAGTACCCATTAGGTGTGTATGTGATCATAAAAAAGTTGCGGAGTAGAGGTTGATAGGTATTAAAATATGAAAATTTTGTTGAAAAATTTCTGCACATATCTGCAAGTATAATTTCGCTTTTGTGTGAGGTACGGTACAACTATTCTATGTTATATTCAAATTAAACTCAAACAGTCTCATTAGAAACCATAAATTGACAAGATCCCATTATATGGCAAAGTAAGTTTAAATTTTGCTATATTCTCCGTTATTTAACTATGCTAATACAAAGGCGTTAATTAGAGTTAAGGGCTTGGATAAACAATTGGGGTTGCTATGAATTTGTTTCAGCTATAGTTTTTGTTGGACTGTTAAAATACACATTAATACCATTATCCTAAAAGGACCCACAGACTAGCAGGCAACCCAGTGTCATTTTCGAATAACATACAACAAGTCTCGAAAATTTAAATACACATACATATACAATCGCACGCATACTCTAACGTGGAATGTTTACATTTTGGTATGCTAAAATTACGTGACCCGCATTAAACATAAAATTATACAATAATTACCAATTCAAATTCTATGCATATTTGCAATTTGTCAATGCTAATATATTGCGTATATTCAGGTTTTCAGCAATGTAATTGAAAACTGAAACTTTTTCACCAAATTGTTTATTAAAATTCTACACTTTTACGACTCTCCTCGTTTTGCGAACAAATTTTTGTGTTATTAAATTTTTTTTCCATAAATCCTGAAACTGAAAGCAGCCATGAACAGAGCAATCCTTCAACAAAACTATCAATTTACAGGAGCTGTATAAATGCGTTTAATTTGTTTCCACACAACGAAATGGTTGTGATAAAGTTTTATGTCTGTTTCATTAAGAGTTTACCCTTTATCGCAAAATACCTTTTCCCCAATAAAAACACCTTTATATCGCCACCAAATTGCTTACTATATATAAGTACTATTTGTTTTCGGTTTACTTAGTCGATAGTATTTCCGAAACCTTTTCGTACAATTTTCTTTCACAAAGGGTATCGGTTTAATGAAATCCAATTAAGGACTAGGAGTCTGAACGAAGTCTATTGTAACTAGTGATATTGATTCGCTTGAGATTCTCTGCGCCGCTATATAACATATCCCCGAACGTGTCCCCCTGACGGTCCCGGAGGGCATAGCACGCACACAGCATCCACAACACCCTGTGCTCCAGCCTATACACAGTTTACCCCTTGTGTGTTTCACTCTATTTCTCACTCATCCCCTCGGCGGTGGGCGACCCTCTCTTCTCCTCCACATCACACCATGTACAGATAAGCTGGAAACACCAACAGCTGTGCTCACTTGATATTGTCCTTTTCGACTATAATACACATTTATATGAATTCACGCCGTATATACGAGTACTGTGCCTAATTATTTCTGCCAAAAATCCCTAAATAGGGACAAGTATACGTTGAGAGCATTTGCAGACTAATTAAAACTGTGAGAAAATAAACAGCATATAAATTTTGGTACAAGTTCAAACAGCACAGTTCTTCGTTCTTGCCTTTTAGAAAATTATATAGAAGAAGAGTTGAACACATAATGTAAATGTAATATTTGATTTCGGCACATGGAAATTGAATTTAAGGCGAAAGTTACAATTCAGACGAATTATTCCTGTCTTTAGTGCGACATTTAAAAGAGAAATGGTCGGATGTTCTGAAGGATAGGGGAGTCTTAAATTCCCATTGGAGATTCAAGTGATAAAGAGAAACATTTCGTAGAATGAAGATTAGCAGAAAAGAAAGAACGAGTGATTACTTTTAGGGCAATAAATATTGAAGAACATTTAATCGGCATTGATCTTAAAACCATAAATAGTGTCCTATCCAACGCATAGTGTCATCCTATTCATACACTTTTTACACCTATTTTATATTATACATTATACACAGGTTCTTTATCTGATGTAAGTATAATACTCGTACAACTATAGTCACAAGCCGAAGCTTATTTATTGCTGAATGCTCTTTTAGGTGGGTTTCTACCCGATTAAGTATGTGCAATATTAACAATTACGAGGTTATTAAGTTTTCAAGCCACATAAACTGTTATAACTGAAAATAATTCAGAAGATTCTACTGTATTTACATAATGTTAAACGCACAGCTACCCTTTTGTTTTGCTTATGTTTGCAAGAACACATCGTACATACTATTAGAAAAGCTTCGCGCTTTCTCTGTTTTGTTAACAGCATCCCAGAGGTCAAAGGCTAAAACAAAATTACAATGAAAACGCCCCAAGGTTCAAACCCACTCTGTTAATAAATTAATCTCGGGAATTAATTTATGATCTTCTAATAATGAATGCTCGAGAAACAAATACTGTAGATGAGAATGAATAAATTAAACGCTTAAGCTGAATTTCGGCCCTGTAAACTGTTTAATAGGCTTACATATTGCCTGTGTAATAGACTATTTAGATGTAACACATACAGTGGTGTTGCACTTGATGGTCAAGTACAGGTTGAACAATGCAATTCGTATAGCACAAAACTGTAAATGGAATCGGTTTTCGGGAATTTTATTGTGCTTTGCTTGATTGTAGAAAGTTGGTAAGATATAAGATTGGAAGTGGATTTTCGAAGAAGCCCAAGAAGCCAGTAGCTGGGACATTATTATGACTTTGCAATTTTTAAACGCAATCAAATATTACTCATTCCACGTAGGTATAATTTGAAGGTACAGCTTTCCATTATCTTGAACATCACGAAAAAGTTTCTTCCATAATTCAACGAGAAATTACAGTAATTTGAAATAAAATTGTTATTAAATTACTTTATACCTCATAAAATACTTTAAGTAGGAATTATTTAATGCCCCGCATTTTAAGAAAAAACCTAAATTGATTGTGATTTAATGGGCATTGTTCCTCTCAGTTTCGTTTAACCCGCAGATGCTGAGTCCGATTTCCTATAAGTTTACATATTATGAAAAAACCTCGGAAAAAGCAGTATGAAATTAAGAATAAGAAAATGCTTATATACTAAATCTAATGTTTAAGTCACTTAATTAACACTTGTAAAACTTTTTTATTCTTTACATAAAGAGAAGGGATAGTTTTAATTTAGGTTTTTTAAACGGTAGTCAGAATGCATTACGGATGATAGAGCACAAAAAAACAATTCATTCTTTCTTAAAATTAGAAGTTATTTTTCATTGCTTCCATACATTTCTTATTCATAGAGTTTTCCCCCTTGGAGATGGATGCAGAATAAAAATTTGTTACCGCCAGTTGGTATTATAATACTATAGCATGGTACTCCAACAGTGTGGCACACAGTTTGAACTAATCAATATATAATCAAAATGGTATTTGTGAGTTTAAATCAATGTTTATTCAACCAGATGGATTTGATTGACTGCTTTTGGAGCTCATTACCATGTTTAAATATTGAGACGGGTTTCTCTCATTCTGTTAATATATATCTTTAATGTTTACATTACAATTTCTCTGATTAAAAAACATATCATACTGTATTGGAGTATTTAAATTTAAATTATACAAATATACCCGCTTAATATACCTATTTTATAATTTAAATTGAAATGTTTGTAAAAACGACATGAGTTTAATTAAAAAGTCTTATACATATGTAATAGGCACTTTTGTAGATATGCAGTATGCAGTTGATAATTTATTTATAATTTTTGACTTTATGACTGTTTGTACATTTCGCCAGGGACCTTTTTCTCTTATTGTCATATCTGAACATTAAATCTATAAAATATTCACCTTGTATCTCTTAGTATCAGAAACAGTTTAAAAAATTGCCCATTGCATATATTGATCACCGATTTTCAGTGGAAAATAAAAGAGATCACATCTTTATTGCGTACTTATAAGTTTTTTATATTTCGCAATATGTATAAGAAAAATAGTCATTCGTTATTAATATTTATAATAATAAATATTTCAAATTATAATAAATCTAACAGCACGAATGTCATGATTTCACATACGATTTAATAGTATTAAGAAGGTTTATATATCATATTGAATTTTTATCACACATAATCCTGCATATACATTTATGTACCTATCATTAGAAGAATTTATCGTTTGGATTTTAATTATGTTACAATATGTTTTTTATATGACGTTATACCTGTAAGTGTGAACGTGAATAGTTTGAATTGGCACTGGAGCGTAAAGGCCCTAGAGTGAAAAAAGGCCTTCAAAAACAATAATTGAACGCGTACGATAGAGACTGCTGTGTCGTGCTATTTATTTTATCCGAACTTTTTTTATAAATCGCGTAATTAAAATGTAGCCGGTAAATCTATTACATTTCTAATTAAACCAGAAAATCTAATTTAAACTAAATATGTCGAAAATGAAATTATAAAATGCCGTACTTTAATATATAAATCGTTGATCAAAATCACGTGCCATGAAATTATTCTCGCTTCTCCTGTAATAATTCATTCACTTGTCCCCTTTTTACACTTTCCACACAATATTATAGACAACCACGTAATGTTACCTTTTAATAACTTTTTACACTTGCTTTGTAACGTACTTTGTAAGAACTCTTAACGCGCATCCTTTATTTATTGCGCTCCTCTTCTAGTGGGAAATTAAATTAGCATAAAAAAGTTCACTTTAATGTTTATAAGAATCTCGCCACCACCGTCATATGTTAATATTACAATAGGTACTTAAAAGTCTTGTTTAAATGTTTCCACAAATGTACCACAGAATATCGTTTGTGTACTGATTTCTCCAGGGAAATTATGCTTTGAATATTTTCTCCATACCTAAACCAGTATATGTTTTCAGAAAGCTTTTTGCAACACTCACAAAAAAAGCACTAAAATCATTTACCTTGCATATCTAACGATATTTGTTTATGTGTCGTTTAACATGTTTACGATTTCCTATTCATCACGAATATTCAATATTAGAGTCGAAAAAATGAGCCAGAAATGCTGGAGATATATTGATCGTGATAATACTCAAACATGACAGGTTTCTGCTAATTAATTTGTACATAAAACGTCTCCAAAAAAGTCTACTTTAAAACTAATTAGTGTACCTATACAAATTTTTAACAAGCTATTTGACAGAGTGCGAGGGAAATTTGTACAAATTAAAAAAAAATCCACACTTTTTCTCGTTAACGAGATGATAAAGACTAATATGTAGGAATATAGACTGCGAATACACAAGTTTAATTAGTTAAGTGAAATACGATAAATAGCGCAGTACCTACCAAACATCCTTTAGGCTTTGTTGCCGATGGTAAAATAATTATACAAAATGTGAAACGAAACTACATTTGCAGATGACGAAAATTGTTCTTGTTTAGTTTTCATTTGTAATGTTTAAATTAATAAGTACTTATATAGCAATTTCTATAACTATGCAGTACAACAGAAGTGGAAACAACAAAACAGAGCCATTTATTATATGCAGTTGACATCAGTTATGCACACAACACAAAAATCCCTTAAAATAAATATCACAACGGACAAATTGTAGAGTAGGTTATATATTATATAAAAGTATATCACATAATAAATAATACCATTATGAAGTGTAAATTCCAACATATTGTCTATTTTATACGGAATTTAGGCTGGCCGGACATAAAATTTTTGTCCAAGCCTATAATTTAGTAAAGGATATTTGGTCGTAATATGTTGTTGAAGTGCTTCACCACTTTTTCACCCATATGGAACATTATATAGGGCGTATTTCATGCGTTTTCCTTCAAAAACACATGTTACAATTTTGTCGGTACTATAACAAATGGCTTGTGTATCTTCGATTCACGAAAAAAGAAACGAATTTGTAGAAAATGCTCGATTTAATTAAATTCCCGATAACATAATTAAAAAATACTGTAAGGAAAATAAGCGTCGGTGATTTATTCATTGTATAATGTTTAATCAGATCAACTGGAACAGTATCCCACACTTTTTTAATTCAAACACAAGCATTTAAATTAACAAAATTTATACGAATTTAGTTAACAAGGCATCCGTCCCCGTCCTTTGTCCCTATCTGATTTTTATTTTTCATCTGACGGAGGATGCAACATAAATTCACCTATTTTATTAGTTAACACCTTGTACACTCAATTAGATAGAAACAAAATGTGTTTATATAACGTTAAATAGGAAAAGCATTCCTATAAGAATCTATATAATAAAAGGTGAATTTACATTTTGTAATTCGATATCAATGTTTTACAGGTTACAACTAAATGAGAATCTCTCTCGTATTTTGCCATTAAATGTGTCACTTTTAGGCGTGGACTCAGGAACAAACAAAACGTATACATTTGTTCTACCTTGTTAACGATGACTGTTGTAATAATGTATGGAACAAATGCGTATTTATTGTATACATATTATATGTAGGTACCCTTGTACCCATATTGGTACCGTATTCCAATCGTCTGGTTTGGTTAGTTACTTTATCTCTCGACGAAAATCTCACTTTTTATAGAAGAAAAACCAAATCTAGCGAACACTAAAAATACGATGTTCTAAATCAGGTAACGGCTTGAGTCCCAAACCAATTTCATCGTCAAATTATTGTTCTAATAAATATATCTTGTTAAGTTCATTTACCTTCATTTGTGCGAGACACGAGAACTTTATGTAAATGACGTTTTTTTTCTTATAGAGCATAACTTTTAAATATATTATCAATCAGTTTGGAAAAAAGTCCTGTCCTGTCAATACAAATATTTATGGTTTCTTTTTAAATAAAAAAATCTATTAAAACTAACTTGAAAGGCAAAAGTATTGCTAATAATTCAAGTAAATTCATGTTTAATACACAATTGCATGTAAGTAAGCAATTTACTTTATAATAAACAGCATGGACCACGGACCGATGCTTTTAACACATTACTTGTAGGAACACCGGTCGGTCTAGTTGTATAAGGAAAAAATATGGACCCAGAACCAACCTACATAATTAATGCGAGCTCTCCTCTTTAATGATTGTAGGTATGCAAAATTATATATTGAAAGTTATTCGTGTTATTCGAGAATTTTTCTTCAACCTTGAATCGCGAACTGATATCCTTAAGCATATCAGCACAAGCATTAGGTCTGTACAACTTAGCTATAACAATTCTTTCCCATTTTTTAGATTAATGTGGGTCATTGTTTTAATTGAAATCTAAAGATTACTTTAAATAAATAAGGAACATCTTTTAATTATACTTTACACGTAGACCATCATCTGCAACATAAACTGACAGGCTAATTGTTGGTTTAAAGAAACTGATTGATTAATTATACGTGTGCATTAGACAGAACTTGGATGTCTAATAAAAGAAATTCTAACATATTATTCCTTAGAATTCCCGGTATTAACATTATTTAAATAAAATGTTAATTATATAGTAACCATGTTATTGTTGCATAAGATTAAAAAAATTTCGTTTAAAACTCCACACAGCAGAATGCGGCAGATCTATTCCCTAGTAAAAAATATTTAATTATTTACAGACAGAGAACAACCTAAAAAATGCTGTATTATTTATAGCATTGTAAAATTACGTTTAGGATAGTAAACAACTAAAGGTTTAATTAGTGGAGCTTGTCTTTTAATCTTCTTCTTTCTTGTACTGCAATTCCATCGATAAATATACGAGATTAATAATGCAAGACCAGTTCTGTTCAATTATTTTTATGAGTAGGTACATTTGAATATTGGAAGCAAACAAAATTGTATTTTGTCAAAAATGCTTGCTCATATCAGTTCTGAACCATTTTACGTTACTCTTACTTTTTTGGAGTATTGGGGTATGTGGACTAAAGACAGAAGTAGGAAAGCAATTAGAGCCATGTATTTTAAGAGTTTTTTGATGAGGCTATTCGCCTTTTCCATTACAGCTCCAATAATACCGCATTTATTCATATCTACAATAAGTAAGTATAAAAGGAACATATATTTCTAATACCTATGGATGTGAACTTTTTTGATTAAAACTCTTTTTTCCTCAGACAACGTAGACGTCGACGTCAGCGAAGATGTGTCAATTACGGCGACATTCTTTCATTTCCTTTCAGTCATCATCATTTTTTTACTAAGCACCCAAAAATGGGCCGATTTATTTGAGAAGATCAACGATTTTAGTAAATTCAAGAAATCATCAAATTTAAACCAGTTGAACAGGAAGCTGAATATTTATTCAGTCCTTTATATAATATACTCTTTAGGAGGTGTAATAGTTTTTGCCCTTATTGCAAAATATAATAAGGGTAAGTGTCTGAAGATTAATGACGAACGAGGCATACACGAACAATGTGGTTTCTTTTTACCCGTCTGGTTTCCAATAACCATACAATATCCGTGGAATGAAATAATTTTTCTACTCCAAGCCACTGCGTGTGTAATTGTTGCTCCAACAGTAGCAATTATATTTACCATACCCTTTCAAGTTACGATGAATATTGTAATAAAAATAGACGATCTTAACCAGTGCATTATTGATTTATTCGAAGAACCCGATGCTGCAAGACGCCGCGAAAAATTTGTATACTGCGTTCAATATCATCAGTTCATCTTAAGGTTTCTTTGTGTTTAATTCTGAAGTGTATCTTGTAATAAATATCTTTGTTATTTCAGTTTGTCTGAAGAGTTGGACACCTGCGGAAAAGTGTTGTGTTCCGTGTTTGCAATTTTAGCTGCTCTGATATTTGGTTGCATCGGTAATCATTTTGTTCAGGTGTGAATAAAGAACGTACTGATCATGGCACTGAAGCTGAAATCAATAATATGTTTCAGGAAAAATCTCTCAACTCGCTGATCCTTTTGATAGGCTATATAACTGCTATATTTTTCTTATGCATTGCTGGACAAAAATTATCAGATGGCGTATAAAAAATTGAAAATGTAAATAATAAGTGATACACTTCTTAATTCCATTTCTAGAACTCTTCCATTGCGGATGCCATAAAACATGCCAAATTCTACAAAGTGGATGACATACGACTAAAAAAGGATCTCACATTTGTCATAATGAGGGCGCAAAGAGGCTTTTATTTAAAAGCTGCTATTTTGGGCGTATTCAACTACCCTTTGTTTGTCGTGGTAAATGTTATACATTAAAATGTGTATAAATAACTACATTCATAGCCGTAATTAATATTATTATTCTTTTTTAGATTTTGAAAACCTCATATTCTTACCTCACCCTTTTAAACAACGTAGTATAAAAGCTTTTTAAGAAAGATATAGATATTTTTGTTATTCACGAAGCAAATAAGCACAGCAAAATCAATATAAAACGCTATTGTTTTTTATGGCGAGGTAACTATAATTTAACCTTTTTCCGGTCAGTTAGAAATAAAGGTAAATTGTTTAACGACCCTTAAAACTCAAAAGCCTCTTATATAATTTTCTAGAAGAAAAACAGAAAAATTCCAATAACTTATGAAATGCTGTATTATTGAAACATTTAGTGAAAAGATTAAAACTTTGCAATTTGTTCCACTTGAGAAAAGTTTAATTTCAGCGTATTACCACTTTTATTTTGCTATTTAAGATGTTTTTAAATAACTTAAGAAAAATGATATAAGTATTTATGTACTTATTTGCATGTAGATAACATAATAAACCATAATTATGGGCTTGGACATTTTATTTTTACAAATAATCCTAAGAATGCGATTCCACATTATAAGCTAGAATAAGTGAACGATAAATTTTCACTAGTTAAAAAGGTATTGTTATTTTAAACTAGAGCAATTGCTGCAAATGCTAATCATGTACTTCTATACAGAGAATAACTAGATTAAACTAGACTATAAGTTAGGATGTAGTTAAAGAGGTCCACTAGCAGTGGTCACTGATGGTCAAAGACCGAGTATTATAATTTAAGTTTACTCCCTCACTTCTAATTGGACCACAAAGTCCCTCGCTTAAATTAGAATTGTACCGAACTAATGAGGGATTTTGTTATTTGCAGAATACATTACACTTAATGGTTTGGTCATCTCGGAAGCTCTTGTACATTTTTCCACTTTCCAACAAAAATCCCTATACCGTTTCATTAACTTAAGTAAACTCTCGGCTGAAATTCTGATGGAGATGTTAATTCTAATTTCCAAAATTGAAATGTATAGACGCTCAAAATCAATAGAAAATTATTTGGCAAATACGGCAGCATTTCGCTTCTGCATATTATAAAATGCTTTCAAATCATACATAGCTAATACATGCGAACATGAATGCTATAATTAATCTACTTAACGGGAAAATTTTCATTCAACTCATCCAAGCACACAAATCTCCAACAAATATCTAATTTGAATAAAACGATTGGAATGTTTATTGTTACGACGAAAGTTTCACGAACGACAACTTTGAAGAGTTTACATGATTTTAATTTAATTGAACTCGAACCTCTCACCAACAGTTATTTGGTTCTAAACCGTTTTTCGTCTCTATGGCAGAATCGACGCATACAGCATCAAATTTAATTGCGTGCATGTGGGTCTAAGATGGCAATTTGAATTTTTATTAGACACATATAAAAGTCATTTGAAGTACCTTAAAGAAATCTAATAAATCACGATAATTTGCACAACCCCAAATTCACTCTCTAAACACGTCGAGTAGGATGTTTGCACTACTGACAGTTATTTATTAGGGCGCGTGTTATGGGTAAATTTCACTTATTTATCGAACTATAGAAAGTGACGGGTTGGTATGTCAAATAAAACCGATCCCCCAGTCTAATAGCAGAGGCATGTGCTTCCCTTTGCGTATATGCCAAAGTGCCATTCATAATAGTATTATTTGTTATTTTCACTTTTTGCCAACGATGAAATGCTAACAGATTTCACTCAAATACGAGTAAACTGCTTCAAGTAAAGTAAACAATACAAGACATTAACAATTGAAATCGGATGAATATGATGAATTTGTATTATTTAATAATTTGTCCTTTTAATGTACAGATTGGTGCTTTATTTATTCTGTAGGAAATAATTAGATTAGAAGCTCAGGATTAAGCGAATCCATTAAAACCATGTCCTGGATTGCTGTATGTCACTAATCCTGTGATCCTGTCGTAAATTCGGTTTTATCACGACAACCATTGTTATTCCATCAGTCGTTTCGAGTTTAAATTATGCGAATAACAAACACTGCTCTTATGTACCATTTTTGTAAAGCCCCAACATCCAAAAATACCTTATTACACGATACAATTTTACTATTAATTGGAATTTATACAGGAGATGCACGTTTATTAGAGCAAGTATAAAATCATTCATCACCCAAGGCCTATCGCACACACAACAAGTTTATAGTCCAATATATAACTCGAAATTTATTAATGCTTACACCGTTCCAGATACGCTCTAGCTGGATAAATTATTCTGATGTTGTAGGTTTTTAATTATATGTAACATTAAAAAAATATTTGATAAATTGTAAGTGTTATTATTAAAAACTTCACTGTTTATCTGGAACCAGCCAACAGTTATTTTACACCACATTAAAATACCGATTTTTTATCTTATTTTTATATTTAATGTCATTCTAGGTTCTAATGCTATTTATATAAAACTGTCAGGGGCCTCTCCGCCTTAAGCCATGCACCAAATACGAAGATTATAAACATTTTTTCCCTCTAAAAACCTTTTTACTCTTACTTTCACTTGTCTACTTATGCGTTAGAGAAAAAAGCCTTCATTTAATTGTTATAATAAAATGTCACAATTTCCCATTAAATCTCGAGCAGGGATTCTTAAATTTAAATCTTTATCCTCCTTTATATTTCAAAGAGGTATAATAATAAATTTGCGTTGTTTAAGTATTATTTATGCATATATGTATAGACTGGTTTAATTTAATGTAACGAGTAGTTTGATTGGTCGTAGGTTGGAAGATTTAATACATTCTACCATGCTAGCACTAGATATTTTAATTGCGTACTTTACTAGATAAAAATACTTAAATTACAACTAGTCAGCTTGTTTATAACGATTGCTAATAAAATAATTTTTAATCAGTCGTACATCTCGAATAGCACTAAAGCAAACAAATAATACTGTCCTGTTCCTGTGAAAGAAGTTTTTAAAAATTTCAATGCACACATATGATAATAAACCAATGAACAGGTATGGGCAATAATCCATTTTACATTTTCCTTAAAGAAGCAACGATAAATTATTTATCGGTTCCTGTCAAATAAACTAGTACATTACTATTAATAAAGTAAATAAATGCATTTCTTAATGGAGTTTTTATCAAGCAAGATAGGGTCTTCATTTTCAATAATGTAGGTCTCCATTTAACATCTGTGTTAGGACGTTAGTGTTGCATATCGCTTTTAATACGGAGGCATTCATTAATCACTAAAGTTAAAATCGTATACCTACCAAATAAAAACAATCCTGGTGTTTCCATGATGGTCTGTGTGTATGTGAGTGCAAGCGACACCGCTTTTAACAGACATTTTTTTATTGTATTTTAATTAATATTTCATTTTATACAAACCATTATCATACTTGTTATATTCATATTTATTCAAATAAGTTTCAAGTGAAGATGGTTTATCTTGCATCAATAAACCATTAAGTTTTTAAATTAATGCACTTATTTTAAGACTGATTGTACTATTTTTGAAAATTGATGGTTTATTAAAAAAAATACTCATTAAATTTTTGTGAAGCCTTATTTAAACCAATTGATATTGGATTTTAATTCGTTAGACGAATTAATCTTGATTACTTTGAAAAGGGATTAAATGGCTTTACAGACGTGTATGAAAAGGTGCTCTTGGCTCTATCTTTTCTTCACACACGTGTCGATTTATTGGATACACAAAACGGTGTGTGTGTGTGTGTCTGTGTGTGTGTGTACGCTAAACCGAATTCTAATATTGGTACAATATGTATACGGAGGCATATTCTCACAAAGGACCTTATAAATGCATTTATATCAATGCGTACGTGTGCATTCTTATTCCTGTCACAATTCTTGATGGTACTGTCAGAATAAATCATTTAGGGTGCCAAGTGGGGGTTATTTGTGATGATATTGGAAATTCTTTTATGTAAATAATTTTCGGAAAGAGAATGCAAAATGACCAGCATAATATCTACTGGATTATTTGAATTTTGTACGAAAAGAGAAGCGTGAGTGGATGCGACATGTGTCATTCCCGCTTTTCATGTGAGAATTTCGAAATGATCATTTAATGCAAATTGGAAACCTCTAACTGACTGTACCATTTCATTATCAAACGTAGAATTTTTAGTGAAACTGTCATGTTTTATGCCACGAAGGTAGGCAACAAATCAAGATTTAGCAAAAATGTGGCATTAATACAGTATCTAGTCATTATTAAGAAACCATTTATTCTCAGTTATTAATTATGTGTCATGTTTAAATTGACTTAACATACATGTTTAATTAACGGTGGAAATGCAAGTTTCATTTTTTACTTAAATAATTAGTTGTTAGCATAAATTATAGAATGAAAAATTAGCAACTTGCACTAATACTACTCTATAGACGTAAAGGCAATCAGTTTGCAGTAAATTGATTTTCAATAAAAATCGCACTGTGTGTGATTGCAAATTTTGATACAATAAGTGATGAAATGTATTGCATTGCCATAAACATTGCTTTACACACGAATTTATCGCTTATACAGTGTCATAAATATTTGTTAAAATAAATGTAATAAAGGAGTGCAATGTCGAAAATATTTACTACCTTTTGAAGGCAAACTCGATTCATATTGGTTCTGGTTTATTCATAAAATAGGTTCAGATTGGTAGTAGAAACAGACGATAAAATGTAGACATACAATATGTAAAATGAAGTCAGTGAGATGGACATAGTGTTTCAATAAATTCACTCATTTCTTATCTTGATATTGAAGATTTAGGCGTTAAAATGCCAGTAATGTTTCTTTTTTTTGTAGGCTAAATCAACAACTTCCACACAATATAATTTAATTGAAATTAAAAATAAATTATATTCGTTTAAGTTTGTATTCAGAGAAACTATTATGGTTAATTAGTGATGACATTTCTGATTTAATTATGTACAATATTTTCTTTATTGTTAAATACAAGATTGACAGTGAGGTAAATAAAACTTGTTTGATTACTTCGTTAAAATAATATTGTGAATGAATATTTTTACAGTGAAAATCATTCTCCCATAAGAATTTATTTAGCTGTAGTGTACCTATATGAGATATGCTTGTGCTTCGTATGTACGGTTGTTTTATTTTAGTCAGGACCTACAATAACACATAGACATTTACTGAAACATTATCTAAAATTCTAATAAAGATTGTATGGTTAGGTTCAAAGTTTTCCTTAAACCTAAACCTGCTAGGGGGACAAAACTAACTAAACAGAATTTCTCGTTAAAAAATTATAGATTTATTAAAACAAAGCAAATTGTAGCAACATTTTTACAGACATAGTAGTTAAATGATGTATCCCTTATGTATAAATAATTTACAGCAGCATAAATATATGCAAGTCCTTAAGGCACTTATTCAGCATGCTGCATATTTAATGGTACAGGCATCACTCAAATTATTTTATAAGAAAATTATTTCTACGTCCTCTATATCTATTTTACTTTGCACGTATGTAAATAAACCGATATTCAATTACGTATATAATAAACATTGTGTAGTAACGTATATTACTAATATTTAATACATATTTACATTCAAATACCTTCTTCTGACAAATAAGAATTTTTGCCCTGAGGGCTTTGTTAAATTTATTTGCAACGGACTAGTTTATATTTATGTATTCTTTATTTAAAATAACATGTTATTACGTTTTTTTCAAATGCACTTAAAGTAATTCTTATTAAAGTACACGATTTAACAAGTGTTTGACAAGAAATCTAATAATGAGAACGGGTTAAATAAAACAGAAAAGCAGGTACACTTAATTCTCTTTTGTTGTATTTGTGGCTTAATTTCACCTGTCTAGACAATATACTATTTACTTTATTTCATTAATAGCAATAAAAGAACCCAACAGCATACACTTAATTAATTAAAGCAATTTTATTGTGTATAATCTACTATTATTTTTATTATTAATTTTGTTTTATATTCCATTATAATGTGTCTTGAATGACAAATATTCACAATTAAAACTGACTGCGTTTAAAACTGATACACCAAATTATTGCTTCCATTAAAACCTTAATTAACTTTCAACTTGGAAGAAGGGCACAATGAATAAAGAACGAATTCAATTTGTGTATGAGTGTATATACAGGTACTTTTAATAATACCCAGGTAATAGAGTATAATAATTTGCAAAATGCATCCCTTGTCATCTTAATTATAACCAGAGATATAAACACATATAAATTTTATTATGAGTTTTTATAATGACGAAAGTTAACTACTATAAATCTTGTTGACGTTAAATATAAAGTCTTCTCTTTATATTGCCTGTACACTTTAAGATGAATAACAAAATTTAGCATGTAAATGATTGCAAAATGGAAATTATTAAAATCTCGATAAATTATTTAATGTCAATAAAAATGAACTATGTATTACAAGTGTATGTAGGCTTAATCTGTGTACGTACCTATAAAGAAATTTTTGTTTGCGTGACAAATTATTTAAACTGGGTCTGATTTGCATAAAAGAATAAAGTGCAGTTTATTACATTTACAAATCTTTGGGGATTTCAAGTTTGCTTTATAAATCCATGTGAGCATAAAATTGACGAGGTATTGGGAATATCAAAGAAAATTTTTATCATATCACAAAGTCTTGTGGAGAAGCATAATTTTTATCAATTCAAAACATTCTTATATGGAGCCTTGAAAGTTTCTTGAAAAGTACAATTTATTTAATTTCACATATACCCAAAGGCACACCCACTTTATTTTTTAATATCAACCCCTGGAGTAAATTTAAATTCATTGAAGCAAAAAATATTTCTTTACACGTTACCACTCCCATTCTTTAATTTCATTTACTGACTAGTTTTTACACTTGAAAACGCATAAATCCCACTGCTAACAATTTGATGTTATAAGCATGATGCCACAATTTTTCATAAATCTTGCCTCAAATAAAGCTTATTAAAAAGGCACCATGAAATCGTTTGGGCATTATGCGTGTGGCATGAAATATCTAACAATAAACATCAAAACACAAGCCACATAAAAGAATTGACACGTGACTAATAGACAGCAGAGACAACTGATGCCATGGGAAATCGAAATTAATATTATACAGAGAACATTCTACCCCATGTGAATTTCCTACATGATGTGAATATGTTATGGTACCTATATACTCATAATGCTAGTTACCAATTCTGATTATTTTCAGACCCTCGCCATTGAAAAATATTTCCAAAATATGAGGGATGAATTGCTAATAGGAGAGAATAATGGTTTCCTATAGTTCACTTCCATCCACAATTAAATATTTTATGTGATTGCATTTAAATACTTACATATTTTATTGTGTATATTTATGATTTCAAAGTTTAACAATTTTTTTGACATATGCAAAATGAACTCGAATAGGAAATATGAATGAACGTTTTAAACATTGGGGTCTTTAATCCCCACGGTATTTCAGTATATTAAAGTTACAGTAGAATTTCGGGATCTCATTTCGAGTTACATAAATTCATTTACTTTGCATTAATATCAACAGAATTCACATTTATGTATATTAAATATAAAAATCCAGCAAACTCGTACGAAACGATGAAATTTAATGAGAATTTTGTGCACAACTTTTCTCCCACAGCCTCACATAGAGCTCAGAGTCCTATAACCATTGTAATAATTACAGAAATACTAGGAAAGAATAGTATGGAGTAAGTATGTTTTTTTATTGGAATATATATTTTGTTCCTATAAAATTCTGCACACGTTTATGGTTCTTTCTTTGCTTCTTTAAGTTGTTATACTTGGGGGGTAATTTAAGTCATTTAGTATTGACATCAAAAGTCATTTGAGTCGAAAGGAAATAAAATTTAACGATTTACGATGTGGAAGTCTTTTACCATGTACGCTTTAAATTGTGTGTTGAGTAAAAGCACAATAACACATAACTTGTCATTATTTTATTCTCTGAACTCAAAACTCCTATATGTATATAATATATGTATGTATATTTATATAGAAATGTACAAATGTAAATACATATAGTGAAATAAAAACCTAATTTGTTTTGTTATGTATTTTCCAAAGTGATTTTAAATCTACGCCTACATAATTCACTGACTGGCAAGCTTTTGTTCGAATACTGCTGTCTTCTTTTGATGTTTCATCAGCTCGTTTAAGATTTTTTTTACTGCACACAATGAAAACTGAAACTTTTCTGCTCAACATGATATGAGCGTTTATTAGTTACTCTCACACATACCTACCACCTTATTATAAATGTATCTCTTTGTGTTAATATTTATTCGCGTGAGACAAATTTCATACTTAACATGAAATTGAAATTCCTAGAAACTGAAACTGATACACCAACAAATATGCGAAATTATTAAAGTCAAGTTGATTAAGTCATATTAAAGAAAGTAGGTATCCGCATTATGCTATGTATATCAAAGCGGATTAAAGTGACATTAATGTTTTATAGGGAATATCTGTCGGTATTATGAGGGGCATAACTGAAATATCCATACAAATGTATCTATAATGACCATTTTTATAAATGGTTCCTTAAAATATTCTTAAGCCTTTAATCCTTATTTAAATTGTAAATTCTTTAAAAATTATTTCTTAATAAGATGTTTCCTATTTATAAAATATGTAAATTTTGGAATTTTTCTTACTCTTCCAAGAAGGATTTGATTAATAGTTAAGAATATGGTTTGGTAATATGTTGATTTTTCGTCATAAGCTACTGACAAGAATACAAGGTATTAACAGTCAAAGATTTAAATCAGTTTGAGTTTTAATTATAAAAGGGGAATTATATGGCATGACTTTGTTAGTAAATACTCTTTAAAACTTTAGAAATTTATTACGAATTTCAAAACACACCTGAGTATACATCTTCGATGACAGAAAATCAAAGAATCTATAAATAAAAACCTTCCACACATATTGTTCATTTTTGTGAATTGCTTGCAGTGCAGTTTAGAAACAAACTAAATTCCAATTTTGGCGTACAAAAATACATTGGGGAAGACGTACCATCAGTCAGAGTTTTTTCTATATTGCCAGTATTTTGCTCAACTTCGATAAAACGAAGTTTGAAAACAGCATAAAGTTCTGAAACACATACCACCTAACATCCTTTCTCCTACGGTCCTACGTGATGTTCGTATTTAAGTAGTTGCTACTTACGCCAAGGCTTCCAATATTTATTTCTCAAAAAGTTGATTTCATTTTTTTCATCAGAAATTTATATAAAAAAACGTGTTATTATTATAAAACTGAATACTATACACATATAATATATTAGTCTTTGTTTTCATAAATTTTTCGATTATTTTTTTTCCGTTGCCTTTATATTATTAGGATAAAAGCACTTTATATAAATTACTTACTAATTTGATTGTTTAGAGCTCAAATAAAGCGAACGAATTAATTTTTGTAATGGACCTATTTGGATCAAAATAAGGATATTATTTTCTTTGTTTGTTTATAAACATTACCCAATTTGTTAAAACCGTTCTAGTCTTATATAATGATAAATACTATATGTATAGACCGCCCATAATTGTTGAAATATTCCATGTAATATTAGTATATTCGAGTTATAAAGCTATATTCTGTGCAAAAATCAATTGCCAATTATACCAAATTATTTAAATTTGTTCCATTTCACTTCACTAACTTCTTCATCCTATAATTTTTTGCATCATTGATTTACGCATATTATCACCTTCAAAATAATTATGTTGAATTAGTACACAAAATAAAAACTAATTAAAAACTTTACCGAACTCCGGTATGCACACATAGGTACATATTACATATTACATATAGGTAGTACCTACATATACTTACGATATTTATTTCTATTTGTATGTTTTAAAGTGGTGTACAAAGCTTAAAACTTTTCCAATGAAATGAACTAACATTATTGGAAAAGTTTCATTATTGGCATTGGGTATATATATTTATTTTGTCATAATAATGCATGAGAAATACTAGAAAATGTTATGAACATGCATTGTTGTTAAACTAAAATATATCTTTAATGCAGTTTCTATGAAACTTTTAATTAGTAAGCTGAATTAGTATAATCCAAGATGATACACCTAGTTTATATATTAACTCAACTAAGATCTTATAGAACGGGATCAGATGATGTCACCTTGAAATCCCCTTGTGCATATAATGGAAACAACAACACAAAAGTCATTATATAATGGTAATGTGTTTTATCATTTGCTCTACTCTAATTGCATATCATCTGTATACTAAGTAGTATTACATTTTGCTTGAGAATGCTTCTACATCACTCGTTTAGAACACCTAATTTTGTATCTAATAAACATTTTAGAAATTAATGCGTCGTGAAGGTATTTTCCGGTACCTATCCCTATAATACACATTTTGATTAAATGCGTAATATGTTTAGAAATGTTCTTTTATAAACAACATGGATATTGTAACAATTTTTTATGTATCCGTAAAAGTCTTTCACTGATGATGGGTTGAACCCAAGTTTAACTATATTATAATATTGTTAAGGTTAAATTCAAGCAGTAAACTATTTTGTATATTTTATATTTTAATGGCAATGGTTTCAGGCTATAATCTATTTAAAGTACCCCAATGTTCTCATGTAGAGTCCAAATTTTCCAGGAAATTAAGTGACCAATTTAGTCCTTGAAGGATTTGACCACCCTTCCCCACCAAAACATTTTGAATAAATCGTAATTCACTTAATAGTCGTGAGTATTAGCATTTAAACCATTTTGGCATCAACACACTAGTCGTAACTTTCCAAAAAAGTTTACATTTTTTTAAAAGTGTTTGTTCAAAATGAGTTGGTTTTTTAAAAATAATCATTTCACAAGTAAGAAATTGCGGTCGTCTCGATGCAGTGAAAATGAAATTAATGGTTCGTCAAATGAGTTAATTATAAAAGATATTGATGATATTGCGGACTATGTGCATAAAAAAGTGAAGGAATCTGTTTTTACGAGAAACAATAGTATGCCTCTGTTAATTCGACCAAATCGTTTCTCAAAGGGGAAAAATTATCAGCGTTTTGGTAATTTAAGTGAAGAAGTGGGATTTTTGAACAAAATAAACTCACCTACATGTGAAATAAAAACACAACGCCGTTCTTCGTTTGGGATTTATTCGTCGGTTAAAAGAGTGAATAAATACTGTAGAACATGTTCGGGTGGTAACTATGAAGTGGATACCAAACCATCCTCAGTGCAATTTGTGAACAAACTTAATAGCATAGTTGGAAGTGCTACTTCTACACCAATCCGATCAACTAAAAAGGTTCATTCTTCAAGTAAAAGTGTTGATTTTGAGTTTAATGATCAGTGGATAGAAGATTCTCTTCATGTATTACAATATGAAGAAGAACATACTTCGTCATTAAATAACATAATCAAAAATGATGTCATTCCTGAAAGTGCTGAAAAACTTAATTTTGTGGAAGCAAGTCTAACGGATCTTAAGGAAGAGATTCAGAAAATTCTAGACAAAGTGTTAGAGTTAGTCCGTTAGGTTTTAATGTTTTTGTTAGCTGATGCCAATAATTCCTTTTTAGTTATTTATTGAATGAACTTGTCGATAAAAAGATATTATGTATTAATAAAATAATGATTCAAATCCCTATGTTATGCTTAATATTTAAAATATTTCAGCGAGTTTCGTGAAATTCGTTGGTTCCTTTACACCAACTCAGTTAATTTTACGTAATAGATATAGAGTTCTTATAAGTAAATATTAAATAAAAGTTTAACACTTTAAGAGGTGAATTAGGTTAAATGAATAACCTAATCTCAGAGAATAAAAATTTTTCAGTAGGTACGTTCTTAATACCTATGGTTATGATTTAATCCCTCCGTATTTAGCCAGTTCGATAACTTTTGGGAACAATACGTAGGTATAGACGATTTGACTATAAGAATAAGATCCAAAATACACTTGAGGTGTGTATACGTAGGTTTAAATGAAAACGAGAACAACATGTGTAGATTACTCGAAATTTTACTGCATTTCTGATTCTAATGTTGGCAATTAAAATTACTAAATTATTGTATTAAATGACAGTTGTCAGGCTGACACTGTCAGTGATAGATTGTTGCACCTACAGTTTCCTATATATACAGGATAAATTTTTAAATAATTTCAATCGTTTTGTAATTGCCAACCCAAAAAATTCCCCTGTGTCGTAAAATGTCAATTTAAATTTAAGAATGAAAATGAATAAATTTTAAACATCTGGCCAAAAAATCCTGTGGATAACACGGCCGAAAAGTATTATTACAAGTTAATAACATACTTTCCGGCCTAGTTATCCAAATAACCATTTCAATCCTGCAAAGCAACAAGTAATAAGTATTTCAATTATCGGATCTCGAGATTAAAAGAAACTTGAAATACAAAATATTTGCTTAAATAAGATCCAAAACAAATTCCAACCGGTATCAAAGATCTTAATAATCGTAACAATTGTTAGGGGGTAATGAACCAATACGATTTACCTATAAAAAAATTACTTCTTCATTTAACGGAATGTTATTTAATTATTGAAAAAAATAAAATGCCAAACTTCTAATTTTCGACTTGAGACCTAAGTTTCAAATAAAGTCAAAAGCTAGGTAGGTATTGTTAGGTATAGGTACCTACAAAATGAATCAAGAAGTATCAAAATGGATTTTAAAAGTAATTTATTTACAATTAAATACTGAATATACAAATTAATTACATATTTTGTTTAATTGTCAAATGATTAATTGCAAGTTCCAACTGCATAACAGATTCCGATGTTACACTCTTGTTTTCCAACGAACGACGTTTCTCACAACACCTTCTTATTTCTTCAACACGAGCTTCTTTTCGTTTTGGCACTGTCAGTCTTTGTTTCTGAGAATCGCGGTACAACCTATCAAACACATTACCTTCAGCCTGTCTTCTCTCTTGGGACAATTTTACTCGTTTCTCCATCTGTTTGTAACGGAAAATATCTAACGCCGTCAAAGGCGATCTTAACTGCAAAGATTCACGACTTGCACTCATATCATCATTAGTTCTCTTAGAACTGCAACTCGAAGAAACACTGCCCCGTCTTTGAGTGGAAGAACGAGGAGATGATGTATATAAGTTCTTCTTTAAAATACCATTGATTGTTTGTCTTCTCTCTTGAACTATTTTCACTGTTTTATCTGTTTTCTCAAAATTAAATGCTGACTCTCCCAAACGAGAAGATGAACGGGAGTTAAATCCAGAATCACTGGATTCATCACATTTTCTCTTTTGAGACTTATCTTTCTCTTCGTCCTTTTGGAACACTTTTGGCATGGATACCGGAATTTTTGTTGTTGATTCCACTTTTTCACTTCTTGGAGGAGTTTGTGTTGGAAATCTTCTTCGCAATATTGTATTCAAATTATCCAAAGCACTTCCATCGTTCCCATTGGTCGATTCAGTCATTCTTTTTGTCGCGACACGAATTAAATCTTGTGCAATGAATTTTAATACGTTTTCGTCGGTATTTGGCTTGGATTTTTTTAACATTGCTATGGTACTTTGATAAATTTCTTCTAACACGTTCTCATATTTAACACTTGTTTCAGAATTCATTTTGGATATATGAAATAAAGCAAAAATAAACAACGAACAAATATCAATTGTGATATGACTTGTCCTTTTACCCTTCGCTATTTATATTTGCTAATTTAGTGGTGGTTCACAGGTAATGGCCAATAGAAACACTCCTTAACTTACCCCTTCTAGAAGGGGATTCCAGGAACTCACCTTTGACAAATTAAATAACTTGTTTGTATTTGCTTTAAAGTGTGAAAATAAAAATTCCACATTGACATATTTCTCATTCGTCTTGAGCTTAGAACTGATTCGTTCAATATGTAAAATTTCAGTTCGTTTAAGAATAGGCGACCTTTTATATTCCCCCTTTTGATATTCCAATCAGACTCTTCATATCTAATGTCAGAAGTCAGAGAAAGATGTGCCACCAACTTTGACAAATAACTTCTTTTAAGTTTCTTATCATGTACGCCACTTCAGTAAAATATTCCAGTAAAATTCATTAAAAAAGGTAACCTCCTTTATTGATGGCAAAGTATGTTTGGAATGCAAAATTAACGATTTTCATTATTAAAACACATTGAAGGTGAAATTTAATTTTAAGATGAACGTGTATACATTTTGTACATTAAATAAGGAGTGTCGCGGTGAATAGCAGCAAAGATTATTTATTTTACCAATGCATTATTGTAAATAATGATGTTGTTCAGTGATTGAAAATCATTAAGAAACAGATACTAGTAGGTATGTTAGACTATCGGTCCAAATGAGGTAAAATAAAAATACTGGCTTTATGGGCACTACACTTTGTACATTTTCTATGTGTTGGTACATAATTTAGATGCTTTGTGTATTGTGTTTGCACACCTAACCGCATTGCAATCGGAATTTATTTTATTTGTAATTGGTGTGATGGAGCATAGAAACTAATTGTAAAAAACATTTCTTATAGTAAACAATTATTTTTTTTGTTCGATGGAAATCGAATTTCTGTATGAGAAGAATAGGTTTCGCTATAACCATTAAAGCACATTTACTGCTTTAAAGAAGCAATTAAGTATGAATTACAAAGAATTAAGTTGATTTGCATTTGATTCTATACAGCCGCCGTTTATGAAAAGATTGTAATTAATGTTGGAAGCATAATGTGAAGTTAAAACAAGAACAAAATAAATGAGTCTTTAACAGAGGTATTGCAATTTCTTTAAAAAAAAAGTATATTCGAAACTCTTTTCAGTGTGGAGCTTAAAAGTACTAAAGCACGTATCTCGTAATTCACGTCGTCAATTGCTAAATCTAGTCAGAAAGTTATATGGAGAAGTTTGTGGTTTTTTAGCACATTTATCTTGATCCTCTGGAAAGCAACATTGAACAAATAAAACGTATAAAAACACACCACCGTACGTAATCAATTAAAGATTTTACGAGCTCTTTTCCAGATTTTTATTCATCTGTTTGTTGTTTTAAACGTTAGAGGATGGACGAACTTTTTGCAATTTTACCCTACTTCTTATCTAATCAATTAGAACATTTATCACAAAAATAATAAAAAGAGAGAAATTGAAATTGCTTTAAAAGCGAAATCACCTTTTGAATATTCATACATATTTCTATCTCGCATTTTAGCATTCACGAAATGAATTATCTGGGAACTTAAAAAACAAGCCGGAGTTTTAAAATGCCGACATTGTGCGATAAAAAAGTAATATTTCTGAATGCTTAACTTTACTACCAATAGTTTAAAGTGCACTAAATGCTTCAAATGAGTTTGATATTTGACTTGAAAATATAACACTAATAGCTTCTTAACTATATATTCCATATAAATTATATTTATCTGTGTAATGAACGTTTTATAACTTATAAAAAAAACATTAATTGTTAAATGCAATAAAATTTGATTTTCAATCAAATTTGTTAATTGCTAAGAACTTTTATCACACACAAGGTTTATGATTCTTTACAAAGTCAGGTGCTGGATAAACCACTGATTCCTTGAACTAACTAATTACGAACTATAATCCCTTAAAATTTACAAATCTGTTTGTAATTAGCAATTGGTAGAATATTTTAATCCCAAATAAGTTAATCCCGTATACTTAATTATCTTGGACATAATGGATTAGCCCGTTTCCTTTGAACGAATTCTTATTGATTTTTTCCAGAAAGCAATTACACGTTTAACATTTCTTGAAACTCTATCACGCCTTTGATATCCATCTCTTGGTGGTAAATAGGGAAGTTTAGCAATGTCGTTTATCTCCCAAACAGTATCTATGCAAATCTATGTAGGGTGTGTATATACGATTGGTTTGCATAATAAATTTCGAGCAGCACCGAAATGTAGAATAGGTCCATTCTAAGTCAGCTAACTTTGATCTTATATAACATCACACCTTTATCTCACACTTTGATTAATTTACGTACACGTTGGACTTGCACTTTGTGACAAACTTAATGATAATGTATAGAGACCGAAAAAGGCAAGAGAAAATACATGATGTTAGAGAGTCTGATGAAAGTGAATGAATAATTCTGAAAGCGTCAAAACACTACAAAAGAAATTCTGTAAAATGTACTCTGACTCGTTCTTTCACTGTTTATTTGTAAGATAAATTCGTTCTATAGAATAAAATAAGACGCAGGAATTTTATATAATGCAAAAAGAATTCCTGATCCATCAACTCATTCACAAGTATATTTTTCCTGCTGATACTTGGGAATGAGATTGAGAAAAAATAATTACACATTTCTGATTTTTCTCTAAGTGTTCAACAAATACTGCTTTCCCCAACTTTTCGATAAAATGAAAACGCTCTTGTGTTTATCTGAAACCAATAATGGCAGCAAGGGAGGGTTGTAAGTGGTTCTTTAAAGTATTGCAATGTGTTCTCCAATGTTAAATCATTTTAATACGTAATCAAATACTTGACGAAACAGAAAACAATCTTTTTATCCTCTAAGCAGCATGATCGTTCGCAAAAATCAAGTACTTACTAAATATTGATTGCTTATTGGAAATGACCAGATATTTACAGGTAACTGTTTATCAATTATTAATATTCTCTCCAACAAACCATGGAATTAGTAATTTTTTACATTTGTACAAAATGCTAATCAAAAATAGTGAACAAATTTAAAATTCAATTATATTTTATTAAATTCGAACTGACAAAATAATGCGAATTCAATTTGTTTTTCATTTGATTAATTATACGGTCACCGATTAACAATTTAGTTCTAATCTACGTATACAGGACCTAAATTCAATTGACTGTCACATGCAGAAAACAAATTTTTATTCTCTCACTTTTCGTCTCATACAGATAGATAATAAACAAAAAGTTTTATAGAAATACAAAAAGCTGTATGTATATTAGTGTTTGTGAATAAGGAAACAACCATGTAATTGTTTTTAATAAAAGAACTGCTGTTTTTCATTACAAAGTAAATGGTAAATTAGTGTTATTCTTTTACTGGTAACAGTACAAAACGAGAAAGACTGCGAACATGCAGTTAGTTAATGAAGAAGATGCAATTAAAGGTTACCCACTGTGTTTTATTAGATTGTACTTTTTCAACACGTTTTTCCAGTAGATCAATAAATATTCTCATGCCAAAACATTTAGCAATTTGGTCAACACAAGATTTATGTGCAGAACGTATTTGTATATCATTTAAAAAGCATGTTCAAGTTAATGAGATCCTTTTTAGTGGGTCTTTTAATAATCAACAAACCAAAAATAAATAAAACCTGTACACATATTCATATTACATTTGGAAATATTTTCAATTCATTTGCACAAATGTTTATTGTTTCTTTTTGTGTTTTACAATATATTGAATAATAGAATGAATAAACAGGCACGATATAACGTAGAGGACAATGAAAAGAAAAATAATGCCATTATCCTTGGAATGTACCCATAATTTATAAATATAATAAGTTCCCCATAAAATCCGCACTAATAAAAATAGAATAAAAAATATCACTTCGACGATTGTATGTACTTGTGAGGGATAAAATCCCTCTGTTCTAAGGAACCATCGCAGTTGTAAAAATGGATTAGTAATTTCCAATAGAGCCAAATTGCAACTCGCTTGAAAACCCGTTAGATCGTTTAATAAAATATAGCCTAGTGTGAGTGCACTAAAAATATGATGCAATACCATTACTTTCGTCTCATTTGGATCGTAGATGCACAAAATTAAGTCGTAAATAAAATAACCCAGACTTGCACTCATTAAGCATGTACCATCATTATTGGAATTTATATTCGGTGTCCATTCATATATTTTATTGCTCGAATCTGAAGAAAAACATTTCGGAAGTCCAAAAACAATTGCAATAATAGCGTGTGCTAAAGATATGACTCTTGAACAGTATTGATAAGTTTTTCTTTCGCCAGGTATAATTAGTTTTAAAATATAATAACTTGATGTCCAAATAACAAAAAATTCGGTACAAATTATCCAACTATCACATTTCATTACTGTGTGAAACTAATAAATTTGCTTACAGAAATTTCATGACTTTTATATTGACAACTTCATTAAAAATTGTTGCATAAACAAAAAGTTTATTAATTATTTTGTTGTCAAATATCTGATGAGGTACTTAATATACTACTCAGATTTTCAGTAAAGTAATGGTAATCAATCATATTCTCGCGTTTCAATTCCCATTTGCTTCATATGTATTATGTTTAAATCACATATACTTTTACTATATACCGCGTATCCTTCATTTTAAGCAATGAATACGAGTGAGCCGCGCAAACCAAAATCAGATAGGTAAAAGATCCGAGTTACTTGTGCGCATGCGTCGTAGCTTTAAATTTGAAAATAAATCAAGTTAATCTGGGTTCCTAGTTCATAAAAAATATATATTGTCATTAGTTGACAGTTGCAGTAAACATTCAAATTCAAACAAATGGTTTAATTTGCTCAGTCGTGATTTAACGCATGCGCATAGATGACTCGGGTCCTTTTGTATTTGCATCTTTTTTTTTGTGCTTCAATGCGACTCACTCATCAGCGGTATATAGTAAAAGTATATGTTAAATCAGTACTACTAGCGCGCTCTCTATGAATTTATCTTAACGCTGTAAAATCTAAAGGAGCGTCCTCCTATCCTTCGGGATCTTCAGCATGGTCCTGTCAATGTCATTGTCATTCCCGAATTTAACCTAGTATTTAGAAAAATATTTTCGTAAAATAAAATTATGTGAAAAATAACAATTATGACTTCGTGTTTACGTTTAATGTTTCAAAAAGTAATTCAGCACTCAAGGAATGAAGTTATTTCCAATTATGTTCCTAGATATGAACATGTCTTGTCTCTAAGATTTTATTCCGAAAAACCTTATACAAATCGTTCTACTGTTGTTAATCCTGAAACTGGTGAACAAAAGAAAAAGAAGACTACAATTATACCAAAAATAACACTATTAGATGGAAATAATGTTACTGTAACAACTTTGGAGGAAGCTCAAAAAATTTCTAAACGTAGAGACTTAAAATTGGTCAAAATTGTTGACCTTGATACAAAAACTCAAAGAACTGTATACAAATTAATGACTGGAGCTGAATATCACCAAGAAGACCTTAAACAGCGAGAACAGAAAAAAGCCCAAAAACAGAATTCATTTATTAAAGGTGAAAAAGTGCTAATACTTAATGCAGGTATAGCACCTCACGACTTGGAAATTGACTGCAAAAAAATTAGTAAATGGTTGGAAAAAATGTTTGAAGTAAGAGTAATTATCGGTGGTGATCGAGACAAATCGGTAAGATTTTCCTTTGCTATTTTTATACTGGTACTTAAGTTTTTTTTCGCATTTTAGGAAAAAGTCTTTCAATTCCTAGATAAACAATTAAAAGATGTGGGTCGCATAGTACAAAAACGAGACAAGGGCACCGAAACCAGATTTCAAATTCTTCCTCCCAAAAAAAGTAATAATGATTCTAGTAATGATAATAATAACAATAGTAAGAAATTATGACTAATAGGCATTTTGACTGTTTTATTAATACTTAAATATATTTTATACTACAAATATTTTGTGAAAAGAAAAAAATAACATTAAACCTCATGCAATGCATTTTATTATGTATAAAATCAAATCAATTATCGTTAGTAATAAATGACCTAATATTACATCACGAACTTTTTATACTATTTAAATATACCATACAGAGACCATGAAACTTTAATTAAATACGGAAATTTTTGTGTAAACAACACCAGCTAATTACATTAGAGGAAATCCTCTCTCAGTGCAAGCCAGAGGCAAAGGACATTTCCGTTTCATTATCCTTGTTGGACATACTGCACCGGGAATCTTTCTAATTATGCTTCTTGTCCTCAATTGCACAGCATTGCTTCCACAAATAGTGCTGCACGGCGACCAAGCGGACCATTTTGACATAATACACCCTGAATCATTATTTTTCTCAATTTCATTGGGATTGTTTGCTTCTCCCCATGTTGGCGCAGTTTCATTTTCATCCTCCTCTTCCTCTTCGTCCTCATCTTCTTCACAAGGAATTATACATTTCTTTTTTTTAATTAACCGTTTTGGACAAGCTTTCCCTCCATTCGCAGGATGCACCAATATTTGCCTGACCTTTATATTATACCCTTTACCGCAGATATTGTCATTATCTCTAGTTATACAGCTGCTCCAAGCCGACCATTTAGATACTTTACAATCCACCACATCCCCATCGGGTCCTTCACTAAGTACCTCTGGTACAACATAATTTTGTGTGTTCAAATTCGAAAACATTGCTGAAATGGCATTTTCTTTTTCATAAAATAATCGCAATCTTAAATATTCACTTACATTCACAAGGTGTTTCAAAGCATTCAACCATTTGTTCTGGTTTACAATTCTCCATTTCACCATCTTCCATAATTCTCCTACGAACTTTAAAGCCGGTACCACAAGTTACATTACAAGGGCTCCATCTTTCCCAGGAATCAGGACAATTTTCGTCAGTCTAAAAGAAGATAAATTCCAAAAAATGGCATACGTACAATTTGGTAAGCATAAACCTATACCTCGTAATCTGGATTTTCGCAATCTCCTCCCGACCCTTGACATTCTTCTGTCTCTTCAATATCCTCTGTATTTAAATTACACAATGCCAAGTTTTCCGGGTTTTTTAGTTTTTTCTCCCTGGTTCTAACTCCAGGACCACAAATTGTGCTGCAACTTGACCACTGACTCCAATCATCCTCCAGTGCACAACGTTCATCATCACTTGGAATCAGTTCTGGAGTCTCTTCTTCTGCATCTTCTTCCTTATCCTGTTTAGCACAATGGCGGCTTCTACCAAAACAATCTTTTTGCTGTACTAACGAATTTTTGCAATCTATTGCAATGTCAGGGTTCACATATTGCCTTTGTCTATACATTATTCCTTTTCCACATAATCTGGAACATCTAGACCAGTCACCCCATTCTGTAGTCGAACATTCCTCTTTGTCATTATCTGCTTCTTCCTCTGCTTCAGTTTCTGCTTCTGCTCCGTCTGGGCCCTCAGTAGTTGGTTCACATTGTTTTTCATATAAACGTTGTCTCGTAATGTACAATTTTGCAATGGGTTTCATTTCTTCGCCAGTTTCATCGTAAAATGGAGAACGGGGATCATTGGGACTGTTTGATTTTATTCGTCTAATCGGTTGTTTTGGAATGGATGGTTCATCCTCAGACTATTAAAATTAGTTTGTGTGAAATGATTTCTTTAAAAAGGGTTGTTCACTTACTGTATAACTTGGTCCATCATCTGTACCAACATCCCACGGATAGAGATTTAAAATTCGCGATTCATCCCAAGTGCAATCTGAACGGCATAATTCGAGATTTGAAACACCAACTATCCAGTCCGGCGAAGGACTTATTTTGGAAACTAAAGAAACTAAATGGTTTAAGTTATCTACTCGAAAGACAGCGTATGTTGATAAAGTGATGTTGGGGTACTGAAGCCCACGAGCTTTGATAATAGTTCGGATATTGTCACTCTGAAAAAAAAAACAATTAAAAGTAATTGTTTATTATTTTTAAATCAGACTTACAGATTCTTTTAGTTCTGACTCCAAAGTCTTCGTATTTCCGGTTTCGGCTAACTCTTTTAATCCATCACTGGCAATCCCACCATACTGCCAAAATGCATTATTTAGTTTGTGCGAAGTTCCGACAACGTCACTAAATTTAGTGCTCCAAACATCTGAAGGAAAATCTTTTGGATGCGTATTTCTTGTCCACATTCCTTCAAAAGCTACTTCATATTTTGCTTCATCACAAGCGCAACAATGATCAAGAATCATTGGTTGAACGTCTTCATTATCAGATGATTCTTCGCATAAAATCTTTGTTAATGGTCCATCTTCACTAAACCACGAATCTTTTGATTCCACAACTGTTGCCTTTATTGCTACACAACCACTATTTGGAGGGGGTGCTACCCAAATAAGCTGTAAAAATTAAATATTTTAATCACGAATGAGGCCAACTCTATCTGAACTATACGTACTTGCACTTCAGTTTTTGGTAATGAATTTGATTCCACTACAGTATTAGGACATCTGTCACTGAATTTGGACAACATATCTCCTCCAAAGTGAAACTGACCAGTTGCACGCACCACATCATTGGCTAGTAAATTGTAAGTAACTTCTTGTTCTAATGTTATGATAAAGCTCTTAAACGTTCGAGGAGTCATAGAATATGGGTCCAGTTTTACACTGACTAGAAATCAATCCGCTCATAAATAATTTAATTGCTTTAAGAGGTGGATACCTACTGTTGTATTTTTCATTAGGAGTATAAGTTTTTGGATTTCCGGGAATATCAATTATGTATCTGCCAGCATCATTTCGATTTCTAGGTTTGGTAACTCCTAATGGAATTCGATCGCATCTATTAGAATGCGATTGGTGAATTAATGCAACAAAAATGCCTAATAATACTGCGAGAAGTCCAGTTTTCATTCTCTGAAAGGGTTTCTTTATTAATGATGAACGTTATTAACCTATTATAGTTTAATTGTTTTCATCTTACGATTACTACGATGTTTGTAATTATTTCTTATTTACATTTTTGTTATTGCTAGTTCAATGTCGTTCTACTAATTCATTGTCAGTTTAATTGTGCAATACAAACTCATCATAAGTAATAAAAATTTATAGATTTATTATTGAAAATTATTAGCCTTGTTCTCATAAATCTAATATAAACCAGAAGACATCCGCCTACAAATTATTTTAGTGGCAAAAAATAAAAGATTGCTAATTATCATTGTCTTCTTTTTTAATTTAAGTTCATTAATTGAGTGTATTTGGAAGTATTGCGACTTAAATTAGACAAATTAATTAAATTGGCATTGGAACAAGTACCGAAAGTTTCCATAGAAATTCTGGAAATGATCTCGAATTTTCGCAAACTCAAAATTGCAACCAAAAGAGTTCACATGTGGTTGAAAGGTTATCAGAAAATAATTCTAGATTTAGACATAAACACCCAATAACAGTGTTATTGTCAAAAACAAATACGATGTAATTGCATTAATTAGAGAATATATTTTTAGCACATGTAAATTTATTTGTAATTAATTAAAACAAGATATTTCCAACTAAGCAATTAAGAATGCAAATGTAATTATAAATTTCCTTTAATGTACCTATAATATTAACAAATGATGCAAGATAAAACAATACTTACAGTTTCAGACAATTGGTGTATTAATTTTACATGAAATTCAAAAATCTTTACACTATCTTCACTACCAGTTTAAATAAATATTCACTTAGAAATGGTAGTAGAACGCATTAATATTCAGAAAACGTTTTGCGCAGACGAGAGACGCTAATTTGTAATAAGACAAAATTATCAGAAAATTAATTCGTTACACATATTTATATTTGCAATATGTGGACAAAACAGAAAGCATCTGAAACTGGTCTTTACTCCTATCAAGAGTAACCCAATTGAGGATAAATAAAAGCCATCTTTGTCTTATTATTACAAAGTTTATTTTCTATTACCTAGTAAAACAATAAAATTTATGCTATTGGTTAACATTTTAAGAGTCTTAAGTTTAATGCATTCATTTTTGATAGTGCATGTTTTATTTTTAGATATCATTTATTCACAGTATAAGAATATTGATTTATTGTCTTTAGTAAAATTATCGCGTTCGGAATGGATAAAAAATTATTATATGTTTTTCGAGTTTTAAATATATTTGAATATTTGATCAATATTCGTATAGATATATCTAGAATACTGTTTTCTACTTTTGCATATATTTTTTAAGGGTGATATATGTACTTATACTTATGCTATAATCTCGTAACTTCAGCCACAAGTGCACGGTTTTCTTTCAGTTTCATTCAAACAGTTCTGTTTCTGCATCGATGAATGTTTCAGCACATGTCTATAACGCTCTTGATATGTCTTTTTACATTTTTTATCGCATTTCGACCACTTCGACCATTCAGACATAATGCAATTGATGTCATTATTTTCTAAATAGACCAATTCATTCCTCAACGTTTTATTTTCATCCTCATACTTGCAGTTTATATGACATTTACGGCGTTTAATAAATTTCTGTGTGCATTTTTGGCCACCAACCTTAGGCTGCATCTAAAATAAAATAAAGTCATAATATTTTATTTTTGAATTAGTGAAATACTTTTACAATTATATGTCTAAATTTAACTCGGTATCCTGCACCACAATCGCCATCGTTAGCAATACATGAACTCCACATCGACCATTTCGACAGTTTACAATCAATTCTCTTAATCCTATTTATTTTTACAACGGAATGCTGCGTCGATGGTTCGTTGATATCTGAAAATGGACTAATTTATGATTAAATAAAAGGGTGAAATGAGTGGTTACCACAATTACTCCCATGTGCGGCATCATTTTGCATATTATACGATAAAATTCCCGATACACTGACGCCCAACTCTTTTTTACTGGCTGTTAGATTCGCTATTAGTTCTTCTAAAAAATGAATCGGTGATTATTTTTGATGCATTTAACACGTAAAAAACATATACTTTGATAATCATAACAAAGTGTCTGGCATTGTTCTAAAGTGTTGAAATTGTTTGAATTTCCCTCACATCCGCTATAACTAAATATTTCGCATTCCCCTTTGATGCTATCAAAGTACCATCGGTCTATATTACTTTTACAGGCCCCCACATCTTTTGGAAGTGCACAGGCAATTGCTGCAACATTTTCACTCAATTTATAGAGACTTTAAATGAAATAAATCCACAGTAAACCTACCGCTTATTTGTTTTGTTTCCGGTAAGCACTGCTTTTCAAAACATTCGACTGTCTCTTTTACTCGCTGACCATTACATGGATCCTCATCGTCAAACTGGTCATCCTTTTCGAATCCAGTCCCGTAGGACTTATAAAACGGCCAATAAACAGGCCTATTATTAACATATTCCAGTGAGAGTCTATATCGCTCTTTGAATCCTTTTCCACAGGTTGCAGAACAGGGAGACCATTCGCTCCACGGTTTCTCTGGGCAATTCTCATTCAGCTGCAACAAAGCTCTTGAAATCACAAAAAAATGAGCTATTATTTATATATACTTCTTCGTCAAAATCATCACATTTTCCATCGCCATAACATTCGATGTTTTGTTGCAACAGTGGCGGTTTTTCTTTTGTAATAGCGCAAGTTTTGGCAGCAAATCGATTTTTATATTTCCTGTCTCTTGTTTTGGTTCCTTTGCCACACGTAACGCTGCAACTGGACCATTCAGACCATGGCCCCAATTCACATAACGGATCATCAACTTCACGTCTCGGCTGATGTGGACAATATTTCTCCACCGCTTCACAGACGGCTCTTTCAGTCAACTTTTTATGACACACATATTTACTTTCTTCATTTTTATAGCGTCGTTGCTTATATTTCACGCCACGACCACAAGTTGCCGAACACGGCGACCAGTCCGACCATTCCTCCGTCTCGCAATTAGTGTTATTGTCTTCAATCTCTTCTAAGACGGACGGATCGCAACTTTTCTCGTACAATCGTTGCCTGGATAGATAAAGTTTGGCAAGTGGCTTCATTTCACTGCCGGAAGGATCATAGAACGGCGATCGAGGATCATTGGGGCTGTTTGGTTTAATACGCCTAATTGCTTGTCGGGGCGCAGATGGTTGATTCGGAGACTTTAAATAAATATGCATAATCATTTTTTTTCTTTTACATGTTTATATTGCATATGAAACATTTTAATTCCATGCAAATATAAATTGCCTTTCGGTAAACATGTGTTTTATTGTAATTTATTTGCGTTTCGTTTCCCAGTTCCGCAATTAATTAAACATTCACGTGTACAGTAAAGCCAATGTAAAATTGTAGCCCTTTGGGGAAAAATATGGTCATCGATGTATTCGGTCGCATTGTCATGATACTTTAATTCCCTTTATAACGTGCTCTGTTAAGCAAAATGCCAACCAATACTACTCACCAAATATGTTATTCCGTCGTCCGTACCTACATCCCACGGATACAGGTTTAGAACTTTCGACTCAATCCATGTACAATTACGTAGACACAATTCCAAACTTGAAACTCCAACTATCCAGTCTGGTGATGGATCAATCATCGAAACTATAGACATTAAATGATGACGATTGTCCACTCTGAAGACCGCAAACGTTTTACCAGTAATATTCGGATAGCTCATACCACGGGCTTTAATTATTGTTCGAATGTGATCACTCTGTGATGCAAATGGGAAAAAATGAGATTAATTGGATCACAGTTTCTATTGTCATGTATATTGGTTTATTAATGATCTATAAATGATTAATGAGACCAAAACGATTTTGTTTGCTACAAGAGATACCGATTAATTAATACAGTAGCAAAATTACACCTACTAGTTGGTGTAATCAATCAATTTAATGCAATTTTTGTTGTGAATCGTTGAGAGTTCTATTTAAGCGAACATAAAGAATCATCAAGATCAACATTTAATTTTCAGAAATATTATTTATAATCAGAACGAAAACGCAATTAATCTTTTCTTAAACATGATCTTTGTAAATGTACGTTTAGTTTAGTGCCATTAGTTTGAATTCAAAGAGGATTTATTTAAATCGAATAATAAAAAGCAAGATGAAATTCCTTTGATTCCTTTATAAATTTTAATGAATCGCTCCAGTCGCTTTTTTTTCATTAATTTACTTATGTAGTATATGGTGCATTCGGATGCGAGTTTAATTTTTAACTGTATAGGTACATATTTGAATTAATAAAATTCTATAGGTGAATTTCCTCAAACAGCAAACAAATAACAGTTTAATCCTTTGATCTCAAATCTCAATCAATGCGACATATTTCTTCCAATTTGGATTAAAGTGTAGTCTACATTTTATTGGCACTGCAATGGGATAATTACTTCAAAGAACTTTAATACCACAACTCTAATACCATACATCACGAAGAGACGCTACTTTAGAGTTACGACAATAGAATATATATTTTATTTGTGAAAAACATAACTCCAAACAATTTTCATACGTACTTTTGCTTTCAGTTCACTTTCTAGCATTCTTGTATTGCCATGCTCAGCTAATTGTCTTAATCCCTCGCTGGCGATATCACCATAATTCCAAAACGTATAATTAACTGTGTGTGAAGCTCCTATTATGTCGCTAAATCTTGTTAGTCATCCGTTTGCTGGAAAGTCTTTGGGGTGTGTGTTACGTGACCACAAACCTTCGAATGTAACCTAATCCAATAAAAATCGGGGCAGATTAATTTTGTACATACAACCTTTTGAAATAGAAGCTGTAAAGCTCAATTTCAATCTAGCGTCAAATAAATGACTGCCTATTTGTCATTCTAATACAACTTAAATGCAATTTTATTTAATAACTTTACAAACTAATGAAACTCTATCTGTTATGGTTGCATTCTCGTTTCAATGTGAATGCCTGAAACAACTTAATTCCATAACAGTGACTGAATAATTTCACTCATCAGCTCTGCTAGACAGGCAAACTCTAAGAAAGTCTTAATTAGCCCACCATAAAAATACCTCGTATTTTGCCTCATCACATGTACAGCAATGTCGTAAAATCTTCGGTTGAGTGTCATCAGAGTCGGGAGCCTCTTCGCAGAGAGTCTTTGTGAGATCACCATCCTCGCTAAACCACAGATCAACAGATTCAACAACAGTGGCCCGAAATTTTATACAACCACTTCCCTTTTGTGGGGCCAGCCACAATACCTTGCAAAACATAATAATATTATTGATTTGGGAATTAGGTGTTATACTATCTGCCTACACAGTCAAGATACGAATTGGTAGCTGTTTTTCTTGGCAGAACTTAGATAATATTTACTTGCAATGTTGCATATGTGAAAAAGGAAGAGTTTCTTAATAATTAATGTAAAATATATACCTGAATCTCGGATTTAGGTTGTGCATCTGTTTCAACAACGGCATTTTGACATCGTTCACTAAATTTCGTTAAAGAATCGCCATATAATTGTAAAGAACCAATTGACGGTAATGTAACATCTCTTCCTGGTTGTTCATTTATTACTGATAAAATAAAATGGGTGAATTTATTTTCAAGTTCTGTTTGTCTTGTGCCACGTAAATATACTGAAAAATAAAAATCTCCTAAATTTCAAGAGAATTACATTTTTTACAATACAGCAAGAATTCATCAAAAAGCATTATTTTGTTACTGTTTAGTTTACTTAGGTATTTATTTGTTCAGCGAGAGTGGGGAAATTATTAAAGCAACAAAAATGTGAATCAATATAAAAGCATAATGGAAAGTTTTCAAAAAGGTTTTTCCAAAATTTAAAAAAACTAATTCCCACTGTCCTGGAGCTACAGGCTACAGGTTCAAATGTAAGTCCTTTGGCCTTGGGGCAAAAATTCATTCATAAGTTATGTAAGGAACATAACATATAAGTTTTAGCTATTCAACTAAATAACATATAGGTAAGCTTTGGCCTTTAACCAGTATCTTTAAAAATACATTCAACTCCTTCAAAGAAATGCAAAATACACAAGAGGTTGTCTCTATCAACTAATATATAGTTTAAGTTTTTTTTACATATGTATGACCATGCCCATTACTAATATATTCGAAAAAGCATATATAGAATGTGTTGTCCATACGAGCATATCAAATATCATAAACGATTGATGAGACCAATTTTGATAGATCGCTGACGTATGTAGCTAACCTTCAGCATTTTCTAAATCCAATAAGGACATTCCAATACACATATGTACTTGTATACTTATAATGGAAAAATTGAACAATATAGTAGGAAATAGCAGGACGAGAAAAAAAATCAATATTGACAAAAAGTATCCATGCACCGGTGATTTTATGCAAGAAACAGTTTTAAAACCTGCGGTCGTTCATAAACGTTTTCTGCTGTAAGATTTATTTAGCTGATATGTCATGTACGTGGTGGTGGTCAGTGGCTTAAATGTCACCACCACTGGGGTACCTAATCATTTTTGACTTAAAAGCATAAATATGTCCACAACTAAAGCCAGAAACTTTCACTACAATATGTTAAATTTTAAACAACTTACTCCTTATAGTTTCGTGTTTAATAATTCTATTTACTCTGTTTTAATGGGATGTTTTATTGGATTTAAGCATGGAAGTGCTTTTGTTTAAATTACAAATAAAACAAATTAGATCGGAGACGTAGTGCAGGTTGTTCAAACTTAATTGAAGGATCAAACTTCCAATGGATTTCTTTAATTAGTTTATTTAAAAATAATGCCAATATTGATATAATGGGGTAGGTATATAATACAAATATAGAGTTTTATTTCCCTGAACACTTTCCGTTTTTCCATATTTCGTTGAATTAATTCCCCTCAATGACTTTAATTAATTCTTTACCACCATTACCATATTTTACTAGATAAAAGAAGTAGAAGTTTTATTGTTCAGAAAACAAAAAGGAAATCTCTTCCTTCTTTTATTGTTTTATTTATTGTATCCTAATGAGACTTTTTCCGAAGTATACGTCCTCTATGTTTATAGTTACAACATGTTACGAGTGTTTATTTAAATCCAGTTGGTACTTGTCTAAAATATAAAAAAGTAGGGCTTTTACACACAGCTACTTTAAAAACATTAAATTCACTTGACGAGAACTCGGTAAGGAGGAGTATTGGGCTCTTAAAAATGTAAATGCATCCTTTACTTTGTGAAAGAAAATTAAATTCTTCTTCGAGACTCGCGCTCCCTGTATATGTATATTGTGATAAATTGATATAATTAAAATGAACTGAAAATGGATATTATTAAAAACAACTTAACTTAGCATCCCCTTAGAATGATACAATTTGCAATCACCTTTTAAATGGGATATACAAATACATATCTCTTTAAAGAGCATGGATGATTTATTCGCACTTAATTCATAGTTTTTTAGCTTTATTATTTTTACGTTTATTTTTGCATAATGCAATACATTATTATAATAAATTTACATAACATTTTTTATCCTCAAATTTTCTAACATTTCCTCTACTATAGAAAGTATTTGGATATTAAATCGTTTTCCAAAGCTAATGGTAAAAACTTCGTGGTTGCCACGTACTCGTTTACTAAATAAATGTGTCTGTTTCGTTGATATCAACACATTTATCATTATTCTGAATTATAGCTTACTTTTTAGCACTTTTTCGCATCCAATTTGCAAAATAAATACGAAAAATGAACAGAGTATTTTATTTAGTTTTCACAAGTAAAATATAAATAAGAAAGTAAACTTTTGTTTGCTGGGTACCTCCATAAAATTACGTAAAAAGTAAACTGTGAATATAGGTATATATTTAATAATAAACACACATAATATTTGAATATTTATTAATTAGTAGACCAACGTTGTGCTGTGATTATTCGAATCCCTAAGATTCATTACACTTACTTCCTTTAATTACTTTAATTTCATCAACTATTCTTTGGGAACGTTTTCAATCGATGCTTTAAGCTCTAATTAAAACCACTTTCACCAATCGCAACATGGACTAGTAATATTGGCCTTTTATATTGATGTTTAAATGGATTCTTACTTTTCTCCTTAGTGTGGCGCGCCGTCAATAGTCCAATTAGTTTTCGAGAAGAATTCACGAAATTGCTTGAATTATTAGCGCTATAGTAGATGGGTGACGGGCGACGTACAAATAAATGTCCCGAAATTTATTAAATGATACGCGTCTTTAAAGAATTTTAAATAAATCTCCGTTTTCACTATAATATAACATACACAACTTCTGGAAAGATAATCCAATTTATGATGCTTGAATACATTACACCTACAAACAAAAGATGTTTTCTTGCCAGCATCGATAAATTGCGGCCCATAATTGTAATGTAAACTTATTGTTATTTGCTAGTGTGTGACACTGATGGAATCTGCACGTTTATGGTTGGAGTGTTAATGATGGAACAATCAAGAATGGTAAATCAAATGGGTTTATTTCGTCAGTCGGATTGTATAATACGCACTTAAAGCATAATACTTAATGCATACGTCGATATTAGATTACAGTTTGAAGACAGAGACACAGTCTGCTTTAATTCAATTACATCCTAATTCCTACCTCCATTTAACAAATACAACAAATTAATAGGGATGGTATATCATTGTGAAACCTAGATTGGGCGTCATATTTCCTGAATTTAGACGTTTAAATACATATTTTGTACTTCACTTACTTGTGTATTGTTCGCCGGGTAAATAACTGTCTGGATTTCCGGAAATTTCAATTCTGTACCGTCCAAGATCCGTACATCGGGGAGCAGTAACTCCTTCAGGGATCATGTCGCATCTTAAACCAATGTTACAAACTGTTGTCTTGAATAACAAACAGTTGAGAAAAATCGCAACTGTCTTCTTTCTCAACATTATCCTATATAAGCAAAATAAATACATAACTACAATACAATAATGGAAGCATAAACTTATTTAACTGGAGTAAATATTTATTTTCGAGGTACTTTCTTACAGGTACCTGCAGATTTATTTTAAGTCCATAAGTAAAACATTGTTCAGTAATTATAGTTGTTGTTTTTATTTATTTAAATACCACATATAAGTTGAGAAAAAAATTCCCTCTAATATTATGTAGATCAGAAAGAGTTTTTTATTTACACTACAGAAGATAATTCATGAGTTTATGGAGCAGAAGAAACTATAAAAGTTTTTCTTATCCATTATTTTGGTTTAATAATAATAAATCTAAAATAGGTAAATATTTTATATGCAGAATTCAAATTTTTACGATATTTTCAGAGTCCCAAATTGTAGTATAGAGATAGTTTCAACCGATAAGAGAAGCATTTTTGCACCTTTCTAAATTTGCTTGCTTTAGATTATGATTATATGGAGGGTTTGCTTAAAAAGCATTGTTTAAACAATACCTTTTATGTGAGGTATTAATTATTATGCGTAGGTATCACGTACATAGGTATGTAGTTAAGCATAACTTTAAGTGATAAAGCACTATAAGTAAATATGCTGAGCATATTGTTTAACTATCCACTTTTATAAACTGCGGTAAGGCTGGCTTGAAAATAATAGCTAATTCATTACATTAAACCAGTTACATCTGAAAATGATGTAATTGCGAATTCACTAACAATTGTTGAAATGTCTAAACAAAATATGATTTTACATTACAATTTTAGATACTACAAGGAAGCAAATTGCTCCGGAAAATTACAAAGTTAATTAACTTTTCCACAAAGCGGTTTCAAATAAATTTTCCAGTCTGAAATTATTGTAAATTTTTTTAATGCAACCCTCGGGCCTCGGATATTTCTATTCGTATAAGGTACAGCACAATATTGTTATTTGCGAATACTTTCGAACAGTTGATGTTAAGTTAAATTTTCAAAAGAAGTTTCTTAAAGGATTCTATTGCTGCAAATAAATTGACTTGGACATATAAATTTCTATTTACGCGCATTTCTTATAAACACAATTTTGTTGTAGGTAACACTTAAAGGATTTGCAAATGTACGCTCTTCCACTTTCCCATTAAAGCCATATATTTTAAAGGAATGGTGCTTAAGTAAAACGTGAGGGATTATTGCATAAAGTCTCCAAGTGTAAATTAAATAAAAGAAACCTTAAGAAATAAACTGAAGCAATCATTTTAAATTTGCTTACGATAGTGCATTAAAAATTTCATTGCATATAAAATTTGATGCAATTACATATAAAATTTATTATAAAAATATTTTCTTTTATAAAATGCATTTTATTGAAAAAACACCTGAACAACTGACCTGTAAACGAAAGCTACACGTGATACTCTCGTTGTAAATGTACGGACAACAGATTGCACAAACGACCTACCAAACAAGCTTTTCAGACACGGACTGAAAACTGAACTCTAACAAAGCGACCAACGGGGCGCTTAGCGTCTAGTGAATATGTGGAAAGCTTTGCGCTAGTCACGTCCCAATCTGAATAAACTGGTCATGAAAAGGCTCTTCTAAAGCAAATTCAATTTCCTTTACATTTAGAACTATTCCACTACTAAACCCTTTAAACGGAAGTGTGAAAATATCATAGTGTTTAGATTGTTATTGTCAATTAAAGCACGAGTTTTGAGCATTTTCCGAAGCTCTTTTCTCTGATTTCGAGTGAAAAGTTTGCCTACTTCTTGCTTATTTAAAATAGCAGTAGATCTGCAGTTAAATATCTAGTTTGACAAAGTTTTCCACATTTCTTTTCCTTTATAAACTTTCAACTTTTCATTTAAGGTTGAAATATTTTTTAATAACGCATAGAACTTTTCATGTCAATTATAAATACTCGAAGAGTTTCTTACTTCTCTCATTTTTTAATTTCAATGGATCTCTGTCAGTACGTGTATTGACAAACATCAGTATATGAAATAAACATTATAATCTTCTAATAAGGTTCACTATTTGAACATCGAAAAAGAAATAAAAAATTAATTTTTGCTGATATATTGGGTATATAGGTATGTATATATGTATACTTGAAGGTATAATAGTAAGTATACATATAGGAATTATTGATTCAATAAAATATAACAAAGGTATTAACTGTTTTTAACATAATACTGCAGCGTTGACAATGGTTGTAATACCAATAGTCAAACTCTTCTGATTAGCTTCAATACAACTCATTGTTTCTGACTCTGCAGATGCAATTTCTGAAGTCAAACCTTCGATAAGTCCATCCAAAGTCGCAGAAATGCCCCCAATTTTATCTATTACGCAATTTCTCATCAGAGGCGCTTGACTTGCCAACGGATTTGATTTGTTACATGAAGTTCCGATAGTGCTAGTAGTGGATTGAAGTCTCTTAATATCCATACGCAACTCGTCAGCAGTATCTAAATTCGATGACAAACATTTACCCAATTGATTTGTTGTCAAACTGTTAGCCATGACGTTTTGTATTTGTAAACAAGAATTAGTTCTGGAAGAAGAAGATTTTTGCAATTCACGAGCAATATGTTCTCTAACAATTAAAATATCTTCGTTCGACAATGCTACAGCTTTATTGACACTTTGCTGTAGGCTAGATCTTGCTCCACTAATTTTCAAATCTGCAATTGCAGCTTGTAAGGTGATTCTTCCCGTTAAAGCATCAATAGTGGGTTGAAATTCGTTAATGATGTTCTGATGACTGCTTGCGGCTCTGGTTAAAGCGAATGGAGAAAAATCTGCCACTGAACCAACTTCTCTTGTTTCTGCGTTCTAAAATTAAATTAGATCATAGAGTTAAAAACGCATTTTTAAAAAAATTAACTTTTCTTACCGCACACAAAAACAGAGAATTTGCGATGCAAAATGCAATAATGAAATTCATTCTTTTTCTTTTTAGTCACAAAAGAATAGACTGGTTACAAAAATGCTTGGGGCGAACTTATATAGTTACTTAAAGACCATGAAATTGGATCAAAAATTCTTTATTAAACATAAACTATTTGCCAAATATTCAAATTCTATTGTGCCAAACCACATAAAGCAAGTATCGTAAAGGACATTTAATTGTTATTTTCCTTATGGAAAATGATAAGAATGCTATAATGGATTTTGTATTATCTTTATGCATCTTATTGTAAATGCAATAGGCATACATATGACAAATATAATCTATTCATAAAATACAAAACAAAAGTGGACAAATAATTACAAATCCTATAATTAAATTACACAGTAACGCATATTTAATTTCAGCTAAACCTTACTGCACATATACAATATTTTTGCAAGCAATCTGTGCCCTTTCAATTGAAACATCGATCTTATTACCATATCAATATCAACAAAATCAATTGTTTCCTCAATTTGAAGTTTACATTTTTTTATACAGCAATAAATTAAGTCTGTGCCCTAATACCTTTTTTAATTGACTATGAAATAAATTACCGAAAGCATGTCCACTACGCATGGCGATACTAATGAAATAACCAGTACGTAAGAGTGTAGACATTAATTTTTCTATTAAATTTACGACAGGGAACTGACCTCAATTATATTAAACGTTACTTTAGAGCTAAATTTGGAGAAAAAAGCCCTTCCAGCACCATTGACACCAAGTCTACTACAATTAGACACGGTACATTAAATTTACATTCGCTCAATTGGTGACAAACATTAAAGAGTCGTTTTATAGAATTCAACAATGAGAGCTGAGTTTAGTGAGCCCGATTTGTTGTCTTCATCGGAAGTTAGTACTCCAAATACAAATAAATATGTGAGGGGCAAAAGTGCTTCAAGTGCCAGCACTGCGAGAAAACCGCCTATTCGCAGAGACAAGAGTCTGAAACCACTTTCACCAAGCAGCATGGCAGGGAAATCCCCAAATAGCAGTATTCCACTGCCAGTAAGGTCTTTGAAAAGTCCTAGCAAAGGTCCCGAATCTCGAACCTCCTCTGCTCGGTCCTCAATTGCTCCATCTCCTAAAATCGCTCACACCAATAAATGCAATAAACACACGCTGGAAGTACAGTTCTTAAATAAAAAGAAGCGACTTGATCTGCTAAAAAAAGAGCTGATCGAAAAACAGAGACCCATTTTAGAGTTATACAACAGCTTAGTACAAATAAAGAAAAAGTTAGAAGAATTTGGAAAAACCGTTCAATTGGAAGAGATCAAGGTGATACCAGCAGGGGACGATACCAAAAAAGATGGTGAAAAGGAAGGTAGCGGAGAAATAATGCCTGTAACAACTGTGGATATCGCGAACATGAAAACCACCCTAGAGGATATACCCAAAACTTTGGTCACAATTTGCCAGAACCTATTAACAAGACGTGCAGCGATTGTAGAACTCTTAGAAAGTGTCATAAAATCAGAGGTGGATGTAAGTGAATTGTCTAATAAAATTGACACATTTGTTAGTGAGGGCAATGAGCTGGAAAAATCCTTGAATGCCATTGTGATAAATCATGAACAAAAAATCAATGATTTGGTTTCGGAATGGCACAATCTGTTGAATAGCAAAAAAATTGAGATGGACAATTCAAAAATCGAAGAACTGCAACATAAACTAAATGAAAAAGAGGCAAGTATAAAAGAATTACAGAGGAAAGTTGCAGACAAGAAAGACCTCCATGATAACGCAATATCCGAACTAAATGGAGTGATTTATGAATTGGAAGAGAAAATTGCAGTAACAAAAAAAGTATAGCATTTTTCTCTAGTTTTTTTATTGTTTTGATTTTAGAAATTAGAACAAGAATTGGATAGTGAAAAGAAGACTGTTTCGGATCAAAAAACAAAGAGTTCCACAAACGCTCAAACCATAAAAGTAATGAAAAATAAAATAACTGACTTAGAATCAAAAGGGAAAGAATATGAAGAGAAAAATAACGAACTCACTAAAAAATTAAAGTAAGTTTCACTTGACAACAGGCTTAGATAAGATTTATTTATAAATATGTACATAAGTATGCACCAGTTCAGTTTTTGTACTGTATAAACAATGCACATTAACAATTTTAAATTTATTTGCTAAAAATATAATATATCTTAGTCAAATATAAAGACATAAAATAATTCTTTCAAATCTAACAGGACTTAATTTTATATAGGTTTGCTCAAGATCAGCTGAAAACGAAAGAAACTCAATGGCAAAAAGAGAAAGATGAACTTTCAAAGAATCTAAAGAGCCAAGAGAACATTCTGCAAAAATTAACGTACGACCGTAACTCTATGGAAACAAGGTGCATAGTAAATATTACACTTTTAACACTAAATGAATTTATAAAACACATTGCATGGAATCAATATTAGCAAAAAATTCATAAATGTTCAGTTTACATAGTCCTCAACTTGATAAATTGTTTGTGTAATTTAATAAATAATTTTACATATAATTGAGAACGTTTAAAATTTAAAAATTTAACACAGAATGACCAGCAAAGCACAGGTGAGCGGAAGGTTTGATCTTGGATTGACATGATATATTTAAATTTTTAGGTGTAGAAGAGTCGAAGAAGAGACTCAAGAAAAGGAAACTGAATTAAAAAGCAATATATCCTCATTAGAAATTGAATTAAATACGATAAGAGAGCAATTGAATAATGTAACGAATGAACGAGATGAAATTAAAGGGAAATTTGATGAAATGCAGGAACATATGAGAAAAATGGGTATGGAAAACAAACAAGAAATGAATTTCGTGGCTCAAAAAATGGAATGGGGCAAAGGCACAAGTAATCTTGAAACAATCAGATGAAAAATGCGTTTATTGTTACATTTTAATTTAATAGATTGTCCCCGTCCAGAACAAGAGAGTGAATTATATGCGAAATTATTGGCCTATCAAGTGCAAGTAAGACAACTGGAAGATAAAGTTAAGCAATTGGAGAAAGAAAAGCAGCATTCTCTGGAAAATAATACAGTGGTAAGTGAAAAGGGTTTGGATAATGCGGGCGAATGGATAATATTAAATATTAATAGGAACATTCACGAGAGCAAGCTGATAGTGATGCTCAGATATTAAAACACGCAGAATATATTGCACGATATCAGCAATTATTAGAACAGTGTGAAGAGAAATTACAAGAAAAGTAAATATTAGTAATAAATGTGTGTACCCGATTAATAAATGTTGTTTTAAGATCAAGAGAACTGAATACGTTAGTTACGGAAGTACGCCATCTAAAAGTGAGACAAGATGCATTAGAAGATCAAAATTGTAATTGTTCGACGAAAGAGCTTCAAGAAATGATTGATGACGGACGAGCCAAATTAAATGAACTTATGAAAAAGTCCATGGATAGCGAACAACGAATTTCTAAATACGAAAGTATCATCGAGAAACAAAAAAAGCACATTAACGAAATGGAAAATTTACTACGGTACAAAGAGAGCATGACAGGAATATTAAAAAGTAATCGAGATGAACTAGTGATGGACAGGGAGAGTCTAGTCAAATATTCTCAAGAAATTCGTAATGTTCTTGCTGAAGTATTTCCAAAAAAAAGTGGATGTTTATTAGAAAAGTTAATATTCTTTTCTGCAGGTATCAAGAGAGGGTAAGATGAAAGAGCGCATAATTAAAGAGTTACAAGAAAAATTGGACCTAAGAGAACGGCAAATAAGTAAGCTAGAAAAGGAGGTGAAAGAGTTGGAAGCGAACTTGACGATGACTAATGAAAAACGATTCAAATTACAAGACACATTGAGTACTTTAGAAAAGGAATTGCAATCGACAAAAGCTCTATCAAATCAAATTTCAGATATGAAAACACGGTATGATATCGTTGGTAGGCACCATTCAACAAATTTTCTAACTGCTACAGAAGTTTCATCATCTTCATCATTTTTAAGTATTATTAATGCGTATAAAAGTGATGAGGATCAGTCAATAGAAAGGACGAATTTACAAACAGACGTTAATGCGCTAACGTTAATTGAAATTTCAATGAAGAGAGTGAATGTTTTGCGTAATCGTTTGCAACAACTGACTAGAATGAATTTAGTTTTCGAATCTGAATTATTTGAGGATATTCCAACTAATAATATTATTAGCACTAGTCGAAGTGCAGCGAGATCTTGTTCAACGCAAACTTTAAGTGTCAGTCCGAAAACGAGCGGTCACAAGATTAATTATTTAATTAATTCAATGAAACAGTATGAGCAACTTCAACAGCAAAGTACACGTTGTTATGAGGAATTATGTGGTTTTCTAAAAAAATCGGAACAGTAACGTCTGTCTGTAAATTCGTTTTTTGAATATAATATTTACAGAACTGATTGTAATACAAATAAATGTTCTTCTCATTTCAGTGAACGACTTAAATTTAACACGCGATTCTAACACACAAAAGCCCCTGAAAATTAAAGTTAATTTAAAGTGAATAAATTTTCAATAATAAATAATATTTTTTTCGAACACAATTTTATTTTCTGAAACAAATTGAATATAATATTAATCATTATCGCTATTATCACTGTCGGAATATGCGCCCAACAACGATAACCCTATACCTTTCTTACTGTCTTTAATATCAGCAATAATTTTACTATTTAAAGTTGCACTTTGAGATGAGTTAGTTGAATTGTCTTTGGTTTGCTTGTTCACCTTAACAATACCTAATAAAGAGTTCTTTTTAGGTGCCAGCTTACTGACAGGTTTGATCCACGAATTTGCGGAGGAAGTACCGGGCAATTCTGTTTCTTTTTTATCTAGTTTTGGAGTCTTGGCTACGGCAGGCTGATCATCTTCTGTCTCTTCAATAATCTCCTCGTCGACGATGAGTTTACGTTTATGATTGGAATGAAATTTTACTGTCCTGTAAAAAAAAACAAGTCAAGTAACAAATTACTAGTTGACAAATTTAAAAGATTTGTTTACTTTATGTATTCATCGTCAAGTTGTTGCATCTTTTCCTCTCTCTCTCTTTCAGACAAAGAAGTGTCATAAGAGCTTAACATTGTCTCATAATCAACAACTTGCTGCCTCTTATTCAAGTCTTTGAGTTCTTCCAATGATTCCAATAATTCTATTTCGTTTTTTGATTGTTTTGTACGGTTTTCCAATAACTTCATAGGATTGTTGGCCTCTTCTTCTCTAGCCTCCTCTTCCTCGCGTAATGCTTGTTCTTCGGCTAATTTTAAGGCCATAAAGTTTCTAGTAGCACCTGCTTCGATTTCATAATCGGTACTTTTTGGGTCTGTCTTGAAAGATATTTCTTGCAAACATCGAGTACACTACAAAAATCATTGTTATGACAGAATACACGGGTATTGTTTAAGCATACTTTAATGTAAAATCTGTAAATTCTTATGCCAAGATAGTCTTGGTTTTCAACATCCTCCTTCCTGGCATTGAATTTTTTTCCTTTATAAATATATTCACCGCATGTTTTACATCTCATATTGAAAGGAGCCATCAATCGTACTGTATATTGTCTGTTTTTGGGTAATTTCATACGAGGTATTTTCGATGGATCAAAATCTGGTGGATAGTATTTCTAAAAGTAAGGTTAAATGATGAAATTTATAAAATGTATTCAAATTGAAAACTTACATTTAACACTTTTCGTTCAGACATGTTTAAAGTGTTATTTGTACACTATTTATAATAAATCTCGTCAAAAAATACGACGAAATTAAAAGAATTAAAGAATAACGTTGAAAAACAAACGTTTAAGTTGATGGTTTGACAGATTTACCCTTGAAATGGTAGTTCAGTTAAACTCTATGACAGTTTCTAGAACTACCAATATCAAGAAATTCGAACTACTCTTAGAATAATCCTTGAAAATTTAAAATTCAGACCGATCCTTTATCAATGAAAATGTACATTCAGAAAACAATTCTTAGTGTATTTCCAGAAATCAGAAACCTTAGTTAATTTATTCATAATTCATACATATATTAAAACTGAATGAGAACTGGAAGGCAATCTGTTTACATTTAGGTTTCAAGTTTTAGGTAAGTTTTTTTACCTTATAAATTTTAATTAACGAATACAACCAGATTATTTCTGACACAAGAAAGTGTTTCCTATTCTTATCATACCAGACAAACAACGATAAACTTTCAAGGTCTGAAAATTAACAGTCAATGATGGAACAAAGACCACCAATAATGGTAATTATTTAATTATGTAATGCTTGATGTCTGTTTTTACCCGCATCATTATATTACCCAGAAAAAAAAATAGCAATAAGCAACTTATTTATTTCTAAGGAAAGTTTTACGAGTTAACTGAAATATACCCTACAGTTGATGAGGAAACTAACATAATGCAATTTTAATGCAAATTTCCAGTCACAGGATTCTAAATAATGGTGAACTCGCCAAGAATAATGCTTTGGTCAATAATACTAACACATTACACTTTGTGTTCACCTCACTTCAATCAAGGATATACCTATATAATTTGTTGAACTTATTCAAATTAAAAATACGTGAATTGCTTTGTTATTTCCGCTTTACTCTTCAAGGTTTTCTCAATTTTCATCTCTACTTTTTATACCTATATAGAATCAGGAATCAGCTGTAAAGATCGCGCATATTTTCATTTTCAAAATTCCGCTGTGGAATATTTTCAAAGCAATAAAGGAATAAAACTACATCAGATAAATCCTGAATACAATAAATTATTAGAAAAATGATCATATTATTTTAAACATTGCCCTCCATCTCGCCTTGAACCACCTAAAAAATGTTGTTACTTACACACTGATGGTCGTCGAGATTGATGGTGTTGATAAATAAAAACCTGACCAGACAATTCATAAAGTGTGTGTATTCCTTTCGTCTTGTCATTTTTCTAATGGTTTTGACAATTTAAACAGCAATCTCCAAGGGCCGCCAACGAGCAATAAAGCGCGCAAAGAGCACCTTCTTCCATTGTGCCATTGGTGAGTATTCATTTGTCGATGGGGCGCAACCTAATCAAATACAATAGTGTACGAAATGAAGAGGAGCAGACCTACATGACACAGTCAGAAAGAAGTGTATGGTGTCTCCTCCTACTCTGCCAGCCTATATTACTGCTTTATTGCGAACGAATGAGGACGACGGAGCTTGAGGGTACTTTGAAGCTCTTTAAAGTGCCCATTCTGCCCATCTCTGGAATGAAGAAGAGGGCCGCTTGTTCGGCCGTCGGCCCAACTTGTAACACCGCCGCCCTGCTAAACATTCTACAAGTCGTCGTCCTTGTCACGACTCGTGGGAAACACCGCTCCCACTACACATTCTGCAGACGATAACACAATCAGCTGTTACCAGATTTCACTATTCATTGTCGTCCTTCTCTCCCTCATATATTTATAAATTATATAAAAATTCTTTTTAAAATTGGACACTTATTATTAACAAAGTTTTTTATCAATAATTTCATTCTCATTTCACAAGTTGAGGATCTGAAAACAAGTGCCGCTCACCTCTTTACCCATCAGTATAATTGCAACCAAAATAATAAATCAGTTTGCATAAACGCATTATGGTAAAAGGAAAGAAAAGAATGCACTTGCTATACTTGTTTCTATTTAAAAAAAAATGACCAACCCATTTTGTGGTCCATCAAAAAGGTAATAAGGTGTAGTGAAAACACTTTGGCGGTCAGTCTTTGGCATTTTTGACCGGCACTCCAGCATCCTTCCACCTACCAACCATGATGGAAACTCATGGATCGAAGACGCAAGGATACTGAGTGCTTGTTTGGTCGAACATTTCGTTTCGTGTAATATTTTCCGTCTTCTTTTCGAGAAGTTTCAAGTCTATAGCGGTGTCTCTGTTGCATATAACCGTCGTTTATGTAGTATCGTTATGAATGAACCACTTCCAAGAACATAGTACAGCACATTCAAGAACTTGGCCACATACACATACATTTTTCGTTCGTTATATGTGTATATGGATGGAATTTTATTGCTTTTTTCTCGCAATTCTTTGTTGTGTGGCACTAAAGAGGCTGAATGATTGTTAACAGGAAACGATTAATTCATAATTGTTTCACTTCTTCAGTCGTGGGTGGAAAGGTATTCTGGAACGTTGCTGGAGAAAAAGCTCCACGTATACACGTTATATACTTACCTCTAACTACAAATTGCTAATAAATAATTTTCAATTCAAACCAATCTGTCCACAGATATTTATGGCTTTCAAGTAAACAAATTTTTAAGGATATTAATGAGTATTGGATTTTTATGTTTATAAAAAGCTTAAAAGCGCGCGCTACTCAAAGTTACCTACTCTTTTATTAATAATTTATCCATCACATAAATTATAAAGATATTTTTCTCTGAAAGAAAATTACTGTAATAAAATGTTAAAATGTATTGATGATGGTGAAGCTTTTAAATGCTTATTCAATTGCCATTTAAATACATACTTTGTGTTTGTTAAACAAGGACTTAATAAAAGCCAAATAAAATCATTTACAAGAATTGCTTCCTTTATTGAATTTCAATGGAGTATTTAGTTGGAGCGAAAGCACATCCTGTGTGCAAACATTTTTTTAATGTAAATATAAAAATTGTTGTAAGCTTGTGAGTCTCACAGAACCAGAACGTAAAGAGAATGGAAAAGTGTACATGTTCTTGTTGCAGGAATTCAAGATGTAAATAAGGGAATAAACCCCATTTTATTACATACTACATAGTATAACTGCTTTATTACTTGTTTTAATATTTACACTTTTCAATAAATAATACATATGCTCGCTGAAAGGATCACTTTTATTGCTTTAAATGTACATGCATGGGTAATTTGGGGAGAAAAAGTGCATGTTAAAGTGCATAAAATTCATGCATTAGATAAGACTAATAATAATGATGAAACTCTAAACATCTGAATCATTTGTAAATTTAATTCTAAAAATATATGATATTTGTGTATCCAGGCGCCACCGAAATGAAATAAACAAATAAGTATATGTTACATTGCACTATGAATAATAATAAACAGGATTATGGTACTTACCAGTACCAGAATTTCCGTTCAGAAATATTTACACTGTATCAATTTCTAACGAGAAAATTGCCAAGTGACTAAGTTTACCGTCATTAAAATATGCTAAAACTAAGTACAGAAGACAAAAGGCATGAGTCAAACTATTTATTAATCTATCATATGTCACAATGCCACTAAAAACAAATAAAGTTTCGCATTGTTATTCATAAACAGGACCACCTCTTGCTTCATGCAATGTTTTCGAAAAATCTATCGACTGTCTGATGCAAGTATTACGATCTTCACAAGTAATATTTGATCAGGTACATTTATCACGATTAAAAACGGTTATATAAAAGAAGTGCACTGAAATCCTGCCATGACAAAGTATAATTTTACGTATAGGCAGATATTTTCACATTTTTCTTTGACGGTAATATAATATAAAAATTGTGTGTTTTATATAGAATTTATTTAAATCAGCTGATTTTTATTTTATTCATATGTTATTACATACATACGTTTTTGCTGAATGGAATGTGTTGACCGTTGAAATATTTAAAAATATAATAAATATACCAGTGGCGTAACATGGTATTATAAGAAACACATGGTATTATATAATATAAAAATAGCTTTTTCCATAAAGTTTCTTAATTCCATGGATTATTTTCATGTGGATCCTTTAATAAGCATAAAATTAAAAATTTACAATAAGGAAATATTTAAAAACCGTTTCAAGATTAAAGACGACTTTTCTGTATCACAATAATTACCCGCGAATAAAATTGATTCTTATGCAGAATGTGATCCTGTGTCCAAAATTCCTTTAGGAAAATTGATCCATATTTTTAAAAATAACACGTTTTATTGTTCAATTTTAAGTGCTAGGTACCATTTGATTGAATTTTTCAAAACACTACTAGTGTGTAGTGGCCACACACATGGCCATTTTTTAACATGCATATCCTCACATATAATTATTCGTCTGGATGGATATCGCTCCTCTCTTACCCACTTCTTGATAAGAAACAACTAAACATCAGCATCAGATCCCATATAATAGTCTATGATGATTCCCCGGAGCTTTCTTAATTAGTGGGTGGTTTTTGTGCTTGAAAAAAAGCGCAACATGCCAGGACAATCATTAACCCATTTGCAATGGAAAAAGCGAGGATTGAAAAAAAGCGAATGTTCAAGTACCTAATAAAAATGGTTATTTTATTCACCGACACAGTTAATAAATTTTCCAGACATTAAACGGTTTCCCCTTTCCATGTCATTTTTAATGTAAGTATACAAAAAATTAGATCAATTATCCAGTCCTATTCTTGTAACAATTATAAACCATATTGGTAGGATTTATGAGCATGAAAACTCTTATATGGCTGAATAGTTTTTGCTATACACCCTGGATCCGTAAGTTTGTTGTGTATACTTACCGACAAAACGTGATAGTATGCCATATAACCATGACAAAATAAACAATGTGAGTCCACCGTGTGGTGGTCTAGCTTCAAGATATATTCAAGTGTATAATATATGGTATGGACAATGTTAAGTTACTAAAAGTATACTAACTTTGATGTTCTTTACTCCTTAAGTTATGTCCCGTGAACTACACCTACATCAACATACCACACTTCATGTGTTTTAATACACAACTATGTAATTGTTCTTGGAACTGCCTATATAATGAATTATTGTAAGCTTGTTTGTAATAAACCTCCATATTCGCCAACTCTACTATAGTCCAGCAACGGAAATTCCATTGATTGGAAAATCTATTGTCCTAGGTTAAGGCTACACTTCATAATTAATCTTTTAAAAACTCATTGTTTATTCTGTAGTCATACAAGTTGAACTATGCTCAGCGTAAATTTAAATTATATTGCCGTTTATTGACTAAAAACTGGTATTTTATTAATTTACCTTGATAAAACTTGAATGATTACTGATATTATCCGTTGTTAACACTTTTACATTACATACATTCATACACAGAGTTGTTTTAGTCAATGACTTGTATACTAAATCATTTTCCTTTTTTTAAATAAGAATCAATCAATTAACTACTTTATGTTTAATAAATAATTTATGAAATATTATGTTTTTTTGCCAAGAATGGATGAATGAAAATATTGCATATGGAAATGAAGTTAGTATTCATGAAAAATCTCTTTCTATATATTCGAATATACATATGTATGTAGAAACAAGAAGTTAGTTGTTAGTCCTAAGGAGCAACTCTATTAAGAATTTTTACATTTACATCTCGTTTTTCGAAACACTCATTAATATTCATAATGCCAGCCAGAATTTGTTAGAATTATAACACAACCTACACAGAAACCACACATGTAAGTATTAGGTACATTTTCTTGATAAAAATGTTATCCACATTTGTTATACAGCTAAAACCGGATGATTAACAACCGCACAAATGCTTAAAAGTATTATATGTACAGAGTGTTTTAGCGATCAGTTACACATCAAGGTGATGAAAGGCAAAATCATTAATTTGGGGTTCCATCGATTTGTAAGAATTCAAAGTGTAAAAGCCATGGCCAAAAACGTCGGTCAAGCAGAACTTGTTCGAAAAATTAAACGTTGAATATTTTGCGGTTATCAACTTGGAAACAAGAAACTACAAATGAAGCAACACAATTTCAGTCTTAAATTACAGAAAAATTAGCTTGCATGTAAATTTTGAAGGCTTGAAAGCAGGATCTCAAGAGTCAAAGATCTTTCGGTATAAGTAAAATGTTATGTAATGCCCAAAAAAATATTAGTTTGTTTTGTCATACAAACACATTCTTTCTTTCATCCCCAATGTACACTTTGTGTTTGTTTAGTTTGTTATAAAATGTAAATAAAAAAATTCCATTCACACTTTTCTAATCATATATCCGTCTATTTCGGTTAAGTATGTTAGAGCTTCTTCTACACATACACATAGAGACAGATCGTAAAATGTGTGGTATTTACTATAGTGTAAAATTTTTCAGGAGGGTTGACACCCGCTACCAACAATGGCCAGGAAAACATATAGAACACCTACGTGCTGCTATTACAAATAAAGGGGATTTGTTTAACTTTAATTGACAATATGCAAACTACTGTTTTTCCTTATCTCAAAAATCTGGCGCCTCAGTTTGTTGTTAAATTAAATTATGGTTGCAATTCTTCCGGAAGCATGAGTGAGAAAAATTCGTTATTCACATAATGTGGAATATTATCGTTCGCAGAAAAACAAAGGCCTCCCTGGAAACTTAATCTTCTGTGTCAATAAAACCAGCTTGGGTACTTACTGGTTTGAATATGTATATTTGTTATAAATTTTTGCAAATATGATGATCTCGCGATAAAAGAATTTGCAATAATTGAACATTGCAATTTAAAAATAAATCCGTTCCTAGAACGCATTCCAGCAACCTGATGCAAATCGAGTCTTTCTTTAAAATTAAAATCGGTTCATTAAATAGGCGAACCTGTATAAAAGGTTCAAGGTATACACATACATATAATTTCCGGTAGTAATCCACATATTATTGATGTGGGTTTCTTTAAGTTGAGATTGAATGAATGTCGGCGTTTATGAATGAAAACTAAACTCTATGTGCCACTATGTGCCCTATTTTTTCATAGTACTTGTATACGAGTTCTTTTACGAAAAGACTGGGTAAAAAGACGGACTAACCGTGGGATTGCGATTCTTTATGTATGCGATTTTTCTTCCTCATTGAATTTGCACTTTGAACATTTCGAGGTGGTCTACCAGTTTATTGAAAAGTTTAAGGCACGTACTCTATTGTATGAAAACAACTTTTCAGTAGTAATACGACTGGATAATTACAACATACCGCTTAATAATATCTGGAATTTTTCAGGTACAAAAGGAAGGAATTTTAACAGGTGAAGTGTCACAAATAAAACGGTTCACTGTACAAATATCTATTATACGAACAACAAAAGCCAAATTACGTGCTTATTTTAAATAGAAGTGCAAATATAGACTGATTTTAACCAGCAAATCAAACTTGTAGGTCATTATAATATCGTTACTGATGGTATTATTAAAAGGATAGAAATTATTGACTGCATACGAGTATATTGAATTTTCAATTCGCTCGAGTTAAATCCCTTGTTTTAAGATATGACCAAGGATAAGTATAACAATTAATTATTGTTATGAATATGCATTTGTTTCCACCTCGCCATTCATTCATTTAGACCCCACCAAACTATTGCGCTCCCCACTACTACACTTAGCCTCTTCATTCATAATACATGAGCCGGTTTTCTTTTCACCGTCAGGGTCTCTTATCAAGCTGAGCTTTAGTGGACTATACTTACAGTCTGCTTACCTTTTTTCTTGTAGACCTTGTGATGTATTTTCTTTATGCTTCATTAATTAACTAGCAAATTTCAAATATATTATTACTAAATATTAACTATGTGTACTAGGCAAATATTTGAACACATTTTTGTCGCTATTATAAGAGATGTCAATATTGGTTTGGCTTAAACAACGTTTTAGACAATTTTGTTGCCATTTAATTTGCAAGTTCATTATACATGCTCTGTGAACAAGCTTAGTAGAGGGTCTCAAGGGGGCCTAATTGGGGTAATTAATTCTAGAAACGTGTAAGAAACTGCAAAAAAAACTATAACACTCTCCCGAATGATTCCTTATTTTTTGAATTTAGAGAGTATTGAAATCATTATTAAAGAGACAATAGCAAGCAGACTTTTAAGAAGTAATTAAAACCATTTTATAGCGATCTTTTTTGAATAAATATCCAAGGTTATGTATTATGGATTACATATGGTAAAGGAATTTTATGTAGAAATAAAATGTCAATATACTAAAAACTTTTTCCCACGGAATTTTTTATATAACTCATCGAAAATTCATATACATAAATAATTTCTATTTTTCAACTAATTATCTATTTAAAACATTTAAAACCTGAATCTAACAATCATTTGATTATGTGTAATAATTTTTATTTATTCACGAAACAATGTTATTGTGATAGTAAGGTTGATTTGTTGTTTAAAAGCATTTTTATGTTAGAAATACTTTATTTCGCGATAATTGAGAGAGTATTTGTAATAAATGAATGTAGTAAGTGTTTAATTGGATGGGTCTTAAGGCTTCTGGCATAAAAACCTCATCAGTTTGATTAACAGTTCATTACAGGCTGAAAATTATGCTCCTTTTTGACACCCCTAAGAAAAATTCGTTTTTCTACCTTATCTAACACATCCCAAAGAACCAAACAACAATTTACCATAACAAGGTTGTTATTTATAATACAAAATGATCGGCTCCATGAATAAAAAAAATTAAGAATATACTCTATAGTCCACTACTCCACCCGAAACACATTCTTTTTAACACTACGGACGATGACTATTGGATTTTCGTTTGTATATTGGAAAGGCCGACACACAGTAACTTTAATTTTGCCTCTTGCTATTCAGTTATTCAATATAATATATAATATCCAGTTTATAATGATTTAATTGGAAAGTATGTTAGGGGTCCCGGGTTTTTATAACAACGAAAAACATAATACTATGTCTATAGTATTATTATTAAGAATAATAAAATAAATCTCTTTATTTTGTAATCAATACGATTTATTGTGTAGGTACAATTTATTTAATAACGATGCTCTTGTATCAAAGATAATTAGAAATGTTAAAGAATCTATCTTATAAAGGTTCGTTCAATCCAAAGGCATTTCGGACACTTAATTACATATTATGCAAAAAAGTTCATTATATTTTTATTTTGAGTTTCTTTTTTTTGTAACCACCTGAAACTTGTTACTGACCACAAAGTGGACAAGATTCTTTGCATAATGGAACAGTAAAACCTGTACATACATAAAATAAAATTCGCTTCTAAAAGGCCTCCACACAGTCGAGCTTATTTTATTATCCTATGTTTATTGAGTATTTTATTGAGAAGACATTGATGAAATAAGACAATACACCAACTAATTGTAATTGTAAGAGAGATTAAATATGGATTGCCAAATTAAATGTGTCAGTTGAAGAGGATGTGTCTATGGAAGAGTGTGTTAAAAATATCTTATTGTGTGGTAATTAATTGTTGAAAAGATGAGTCATTTTATGTTCATATGTAATATGTACAATAACATATGTATGTATGTACAATGCGACTATGCCATTGTAGCAGTCTGCAGAATTTTTAATATGTATATATACTTGTATAAGTATGTTGTGTCGTTTGGTTTAATTAAGAAAATAATTGCTCAATTGGCAGAGTATATATTTAGTTTTAATTTCAAAGAATGTTAATTGAGTTCAATAAAAAGTTTACGATAGGATAATTATTGTGCTATCTAAAATTAGAATAGAACTTTTCTTTATCTGTTTCCCTAACTGATTAATGTAATTTGTAAAACCACACTAATATTGTGGTGGAAATGCTGTTCATAATCAAATTGCGGAACTCAAGATAAATATACTTGTTAATTAAGAGTATGCGCTAAACACCATAAGCGCTAATATAAATTAATTTCTCCATTTAGGAAAAAAAGCTCCTTCTCCGCAAACAGACAATAAAACAAGCAAATATGTAGTTGAGAGTATATCAACCCCCGAGTCTTATTTAAACTAGGTACTCCATGTACATATACATAATTTCATTCATAAAATATCATTATCAAATGAGAAATTCTTATTATTTGACTTTCTTTTAAATTAAATATGTAAGGTACTGTTTCTTGGTGTGCACCTAAAGATAATACATAGAAACTCTGTTCACTGTAAGTTTATACTGCGATGAAATTTAATCACGAACACCAATAAACATTGTCATCTTTTGCAATTATTTACTTGTCTGAATGTGAGACGTTAAATTTCTGCTTAAAAGGATTATAAATGCATCTGAAAAGCATTTTAATAGTCATTAATGATGAAATATTTGTGAGACATGTAATGGAAAACTTGTTTTGAACAGTGGAATAAAATGTATTTATGTTAGCAAAGTGAAGGGAGAAGGTACAACCCTGATTCTTGGAAGTCACCCTTAGTAGGGCTGGGAACTAGTCGTGCCGCCAGCAGAGCTCTAACAGCTAGATAAGATGCCGAAAGCGCCAAACAGAAGATACTGAGAACGAAATATAAATATAAATAAACACTGATTTGGAATTCCTGTTTTAAACTGACGACCACATATTTTCTTCTTTCACATAAGTAAAAGACTGCATCGCCATTATTGACAATTTAATTACTCATCCCACTTATTTAAGATAACTGCTATATAGTCAGTTCGCTTAATATATTTTCTTCGTTTCATCTAAATCTTAAATTTGGGTGGCCCTCTCCCCATCACACTGTGGAAGCTTTTCTTGTTGTTCTAGAAATTTAAGTGCCACACAGACATTGTGTTTATATTTCCTTTCTAATAAAACATGACATTAATATCCAAAATATGTGTAATACTTTTAGCGCCTCTAGAAGAATTAATTACCATAAACGTTTACAGATAAACACTTTTATACGTAAACTTGTTCATATACCTATACAAGAACTATAAATTATTATCGATTTTATATAGGTACCTAACATATGTTTGTGTGTGTAGGGATATAAAGACACACAAAAAGATTCTTCTTAATTTTATACATTAGGCATTAGGTACTCCAATCATACTGTTTAAAGTTGCACAAATCCTAGCGCTCGTCTGTGTTTAATACTATTCAATAGTAAACGTATTCTCATGTCAGAAATTAAATTTATTATTGTACACCAATAAATCTAGATGCGGGTTCGTTGTTAGTTGTTCTTATTCAATGTTGTATGTAAGATGTGAGCGAAAATTATGGGCACCTTCAAAATATAATGTACATATAGAAAATGAGTATGGCAGACAATAAGCAAAAAAGAAATTAATTTAATTGACACACCATAACAAGAATTATATTCATTATAAAAATAAACAACGGTCATTATTATTTATCGAAATGGTAGGTATATGGGAAAGTACTTCTGCTTCCAATACCTCAACAAGCATTTTAATTTAATTCGTACTCGAAGACTTAATAACAGGTTACGCAGTCCTCCATTTACTACTCTTTTGCCAATTCTTCAAACAGACTTTAGTCATTTTTTAGTACTGTTGAAGGTTTTGCATATCATTAGACACGATATAAATGTAGGTATATCGGTAAATAATTGAACAGTAGGTAGGTATTTGGACTGTTTTAGAGATATGAATAGTGCGGAGTAATATTACCTATATTACTATCATAGTTTGTTTATCATCTAATAAGTCATAATTGCGTAATTTAAATCGATTCTACACATTTAACAAACAATCATTTTCCACTAAAACGCACCAAAATTAATGTTACATATGTTTGGACTGAAACATTGAGTTATGCGAATATTTTCCAAAAAAAGCATGGTTACAGGACAGTTGGCAATCGTATAAAAGTTTAATGTATACCTACATTTAACTTATACGTTTCTGTTATAAAATATAAATCTAATCAAAAAAACGAGCAAAAAAATATAACTGCTCAATAAATTATTTTATTCCTTTTAATCACCTCTCACAACAATAAGTCAGCATTACGATGATTACCTAATTGTTTATTGAATATTAATTACATTATTGTTGCGAATGATAATATTAACAATTTAATAAGGATTATTAACCTATTAATTTTTTTCCATATATTCTGTTTAGAGAACCTATAGCATTCCTTAATAATGAATTTTTATAAAAAGTTTATTTACTTGTTGAATTTTTGCATTAATTCTACGTTTCTTTATTATAAGAATCCAAGACTTGTATATGTATTTGATGTTTTTCGTATTCGAGGGAAGAGACAGGTTACTTTTGGACGCAATTGATCCATGAAAAATTGTATTGTCCATTTTGAATATCCATAAAGGTCCTCAAGTTTCACAGCATGACACAAGTCAAAATTTGTAGCAAGTTTCACCCTTGCTGGACCCTCACCGACCGTATATAAAATTCTAAAAAGTACTCTCCTCGTCCTCAAATTCCAATTGATGGTGTTTATATGAATTTTTAAATTTTAGCTTGCAAATTAATGAGTCGACTAGAAGTTCTACGACTTAATAATGAAATGGCTAGGTTTCACGATTTCCTTTATTTAAGGACAAAACCATTTTGCATAATAATGTGGTACATTATTATGTTTTACAAGGTAAATTATGAAATTTCCAAGGACAGTGTTCGATTTCTTTGTACGCAATAAATAGTCTCTGATTTAATACATATTATTTAGTTCAGAAATTCGTAATAGCTTGTTGAATGTTTATAAAAATACGTCGATTACATTTAGGTATTTTTGTGTGAATGACTTTCGAGCGAAGATCTGTTTTAGTAGGTAAAAACGGGGCCCCAATGTCCTTGTAAGTACACTGACCACATAAATTTAATAGCGAATCTATGAAATAATAGAAGAGGGAGTTTATAAATAGCAAATACAACAATGGGAATTGTTAATGCGTAATTTTATGAAAATAAAATCTTTCAAGTTGGGGGCTTGTGGAACAATGTGCTTGAAATCCAATCTGTGTGGGGTGACATACATATAAGTAAGTTCGTGCCGCTGAAATGGCCTGTAGTAAAATTAACTAGGGCCTCATTCTCCACTTTCGCGCCCATTCTCAATCGGCGGAGGCCACATAAGAGGAATACTGGCGCTGCATTCCTCTGATGCTATCGCCCTTTTCTAATATATATAGTCTGGCCGAAAGCTAAAGTTGCAGGTTGCAGGAACAATGGCTTTCTGGACCTGAAATAAACTAAGCTGAAATTGAAAGTAGATTACTTTTTGCTTTTGCTCTTCTTTTGGATCTGGCCGGCCACATAATCTTTTTTCTTTCCATTCTCTTGTTTTGTTGCTCGCTAAATCTAAAGGAGCTTTACCTACCAAACATTTCGTGAACTCAATCTTTGTTTAGATAACACTTGAATCACGATTTTTAACGATATTTTTAAACTTTGTTTCATAGCAATTTTTCCATTTGTTACATGAATTGCGACAATTGTTGTTGGGTTGAACAATGATCTTCAGACGTTATAAATCATTTGGAAAATTTACATTCTATATACATTTTACTAGGAATGAGTAAGGCAATGGCCAGCATTTATATCCTTCCTGTGGTATTATTATGTATTGGCCAGATGCCATACACTTGCAATAAACTTTATTCCTTTTAAATATTTGCAGATTTTGTCATCATTATTGAAAATAGTTTTCGTACCGCGTTCTTTTTCTATAAAAATAATTATCTAATCGACAACACAGCCTTGCGTAAACGGAAATATACTAAATGTAGGTATTGATATGTATAAAAGTTATGTGCTTTCCTCACATGGAATAGAAAGAAATAAATGTAATAAAGGCGCGAAATATAAGTCCAAGTAAAATACATATAACTTTATCTTTCTTAAATGTTACGTAAACAATGATAATTTCTTATGTACTACTGTAACTATTATATATATGAAATACATTTAAAATTTAAATAGTCCAAAGTGTACTTTAAAACTTTAAAAAACAGAGGATTTAAAAACATATTTGTTGTTTTACGGTCATTACCATATACGATAATTTACGTAGTATTCATTTATTATGTTAACGATATGGTTATGAAATATTTCACAGTCTATGAATATGATACCATTGTTAATTTTTAAAGCTCACAGGCCTTTTAAATATTAAAAGCCAATTCGATTTTATCTAGCATTTTTTATTTAGTAACGTCAGTAAATATTTTTTGTCGGTTTTATGATTTAATAAACACACATTTAAATGCTTTTTTATACTAGATTTAATCCAATTAGAGTAAGTTATTTTAAGAAATAATTGGACGAGTGAAGTTAACTTAAACAATGTTAATATCCTATTTAGAATTATAATTTCAAGGTAGTTTGAGAATGGAAAAATAGGAACAGGACTTTTCCTGAATTAAAAAGTTTGATTCTTATTTGAATAGCAGACCGTCCAGTAGACTTTGCAGAGTATATTGACACGTGGATTACATAGTATTCTTTAATAAAATCTAAAACCATATTAGTCACAAAGCAGAAATTTATGATAACGTTCAAAGGTGTTACATATTAAATAGAATTTTGTAGGCCACAAGTCAAGGATTCCAATTAAATCTTTTTATATTTAAAACCAGAAATATTCCCACCAAATAGAAAAATATAAAAGTAGTAGAAGTTGTGTGTCATTTACACATAATACTTAATAAGTTACCAAAATTCTTAATCCACTAATTAACGTCAAGTGTACAGGAAGATGCTACGGTTGCCTGTCCAAAATATGTAATCATTGCATACATCTATTACGTTCTACCCTCCAATATCAAATCAACAAGTAATTTATTATTGTTACATTCAATAAGTTCTTATTAAGGCAAGCTATAATAAAAATATACCGACTTGAGAGACCTGATAATTTACATTACAGCAATCTTAGGGAGAGCAGGTACAATCGAAAATCGAAAACGTTGTCTGAGGTATCGACAAAAAGTTAATAAAGAGCACAAGTCAAATAAAGTAACAAAATTGCAAATATAGACTTGATTATCAGTCTTTATCAAACGAATTTTTCGATTGGAACTTTTAAATCTTTTATACTTTATAGATTTCAGTTATTTTTATAAATATGAGGTGCGAATAAATAGATTGGTAGATACAAGTTAAATATTTTTATTCAGATAGGATTTAGGTAGGTATTATAGCTAGTGATCACAGAAATATGAGAAAATTTCGAAATCTGTTTAAGGAATAAAGAGAAAAATTAAGTAAATATTTATTATAATGATATGGTGAAAACGGTATAATAGTAGTTTTTTAAATGTAAATCATTTATATTTGACACGAACTAATTTATCAATCTCAAACAGAATGAAGAAATTCCGATTATACCTGAGAGTTTTTCTCAGTTTAAATCATCCCTTGGCTTCAAAAAGGAGGATGATATTCTGTAATTTTAGCAAAAATACCGAATAAAAAAATCACTTCTTATGAGAAAATTCCAGAATGATTAATGAAAAACGACCAAAATTATCGCCTTTCTAATCGTTAGTGCAAATTTTGCCAGTTCCCTGAAAAATGTATATAATGCCTTATAGATTGTTAGTATTCTAAAATGTGGCTTGTATTACAAGTGCCAGACGGTTTAAAATTCTTTATATATCCTATTTGTCACTTCGTAACAATAGATTTCCCGTTAAGTTTACATTATCACTTAGACAAGAATCTTGAAAATGATTTACAAACTGTTATTGCCCATTGCATACGATTACCAAATGAACTTTGTTCGTCCAAATGCCCTATCGGTCTTATCTTCAACCGTTTTTCATAAAGCAGATAGTGAAAGAATAGTTCATTAACTGTAATTACCAAACCCGTTCATCCTGTAAACATTCCCATCATTTTTATCATTTTAAAATTTAAATGTCCATAATCCATATAAACACCAGACGGTGGAAAAACACATGTAAGTAACACAAGCACAGAACGAGCATGAAAATATAACAAGCGTAACGAATTCTTATTGTAAATTTGTCCGGCAAACCGGAACTCTCTTGAACAAGTTCAAGGAAGGATACTACAATAACTATCCACTTTTACAAAGGAAACAGTGCGTATTTTATTGTATTCTCTTGGATATTTTAAAAGCCGTTAAAATGATAAACACGTTGTGGACATTTTAATTTTTCCATGTCGATTTTTGAAGTGAGCATTTTTCAATAAGATACTTGACGATGAGATGTTTACACATACCAATATGCACGTCTCCTTCTTTACGTGTACACTTAAGTAAATTTCATTTTTCCTCCAGTATTTTGCATAAATAAATTCACTCAAGCCACCTGCTAGTACAGCAATATTGATGTTAACAATTAAAAGTTAGTAGCATTTGCTGTTTGAAATTCAAAAGCGTGCTTACTAAATTAGCTATAAGTGTGCAAATAATGCACTTATTAAAATTATAATTGCATATTGCATATGTAACGCACAAATCCCATGCAATTAGTGAAGAAACAATTTAAAGCATAATCTATTAGAATTAATGTATTCAGTTGAAGAAGTATGCTGCAATTATTTAGAAGAGATAAAATTAAATATGGGTTTATTGCCCCAAAATGGACAAAAGGAATATAATTAAAATTTTATATGCACTCGGATTCACGTCAATTACGATCGTAAATTGTGTTTATCAAAACGACTCGAACTTTTATGCAATCAGTTAATTGATAAGAAATAGAGTTTTAAAATAGTTATGATACAAGAAATTTCACCTCTTGCAGCAATTCTAAAGATGTTTACGTTTTTATAATCGACTCTCTCACATGTCTTAGAAAAGCTCAAAAGGACAAATAGTGTTTCCCTACTTTAAACCTTTGTTCAATTATCTGTGCTTAAATTTCTCATTACTTTTAAATTCTTTTAATAGATGTTAGTGATTTCAAGGGGGTATTTAAAGGTATTTGAGTCAGCCCAAAGCTCCTCATCTCTCTATTGTCATATAACGGGGTTGAAATGGAATGTTTGGCTTGTAAACTTGGCCTCCTCCCAACCTTGAATGAAACTTGGAAATAATAAACGCACCACTAATAAAAATGACCGACAATATTGAGCTTTTTTCCCATTGTATTGTTAGATTCTATGCCGTACAAGCATTCTCTAATCCTTCCTATACTCGTATATAAGCTCATTCATAGAAAAGTGCAAATAGAGTTTTTAGAGATGACTTCTGACAAACAGACGTTGTTCATTCATAAAGTTTTCGGACACTTCAGGACCGTCTTTGCAATTGCATTCTCTAATTTGGAAAGTGGCACCAGCATGACTCGAACAATTTACATTCCCGCCAGAGAAATGGTCTTAGAAAATGTGTTCAGCATCCCTTATCCAATTCTCTAACAGCGATACACCGTTATATCCCCCAACAAATTAAAGATAAAACCTACCGAGAAACAGATTTAAAAACCTGTCTTTGTACACAATGTTCTTGTATAAAAGTGCGTTCGCCGACCATTAAAGTTTTTGATTGATGGATTTTCTATTTTCGAATTTAATAAATTGCTTCATTTATAAAGAATATTTGTCTCAGTGACATTATTTTTTCCCTTCGATTTATTATAAAAGAATCGGACAGTCGATTGAGCTTGACTGGAAAATTATACATGTGGAATTTAAGTTGATTTAATTTTATGGTAGTGTTTAGGATCATTAAACACATACAGTGGTTTCGATTTTTTGTTCTTGCATTTTTTCCATGTTAGTTATTTGTAAAAAAAATTGTGCCGAACAATAATGCATTTGAAATATAAATTTCTGGTTCGGATTCTACTTTTAATTAGCATATATTTTAGTTTTGGGTCGAAGAATTTCAAAGATAACCCCCATCATGTCAACAATAATTTTTTTGCAAAAATATAACTAGCTCATTGATAAACATTATAAAACTACACCGAAAATAAAACATCCTGTTTTCTGATTATTATTATACAAAATTCAACAGTATCCTTTGAAAGTGTACAAATTAAAGACATTGAAACGTTTAGTTTTTCAATAATTACAGGCCCCCTGAAGATTTCAACAACAAAAATACTAAAATATAACCAATTACTTTTTTCTAGAGGTTAAAAGAATTATGTAAATTATATTACTAAAAAAGAACAAAGCGAATCTGCTGTTACTCTCGATTTCTGTGAATTTCTCGACACCGTTTATTTTTATTCCACAGCAACTTTAAACTTTTCACAATGTAAAACTATTTGTCCTTAATTGCCTCATAAAATATTTAGCGACAATTTGAAAAGGCATGGGACCTGTTAGAACTTTTGACTTATTATACAAACATACAAATAAGTAGGTAACGCCCGAGAGGAGATCCTAAAGTTAATTTTATATTTACGACGATATAAAAGAAGGTCGATAAAAAGGACAGTATAGTAAATTAAGCGCCCGTCCTTGCAAAAAATAAGAAAAGAACCATGAAAGCTATATTGCCCGACTCTTAGACACATATTCAAAGACAATGCATTTTATTCGAATAGTTTTACAGATGCACTTTTTTTTAAGACTTCATTACGGTCATCACCTATCATAGGCTACTTGCTCATTTCAAGTATTTTAGCGCCACATAAACGGTTACTAAAATAGATGAGAACTTTTTTGTCTACGTCTCGAACCACACGAAATGCAAACCTTGACCTGGAAGGCGTAAGGAATTCCAACCGCCATTAATAAGTCGGTTCTACAAGAAGTGCGGTACACGTCAAACAAATCTATTCGAGAGAAACCTGTGGCATCTTCTCTTTGGATGCTGCAGCAAAGTGAGCATTAACTGCAGATTTGACGCCACACTATCTTCAATGCTGCATTCTATAGCTTCATTGCATTCACTTTTGAGCAATAAACAAAATAAAACACACACACCTATAAACATAATACCTTATATACCTACTCCACTAAACCTCCTCTTTCCGAAGTGCTGTATATAATATAACAAACACTGTCTGGATTAGCCTTATCCTTGCCGCATAACAAAAAAAATATATTATGTTTATTAGTGCGACTTAAATATGGTACATATAATAAGTATAATTGAATTGTTGTAATAATGAACTTGAATATGTAACAATTGTGTGTTATAAATTATTTATATAATCGTTTTACATAAAGATAAAATAGAGAGGGTCTGATATTGCAATAATTAAATCAGTTCAGAGACCATAAAGAGATAAATTTATGTTTTCTATTTAACAATTGCCTTTTAATACATTTGCTTTGGTTTTCTCTCAATCGAATTTTTCCACTTACAAGTACGTATTCGTATATTGTAATTATATCTAATAGAGGAAATAGTTAAAATAATTTTTTAACCTCAAGGGCCAATAAAAGTACCCTCTACAAATCATAGATTTAAAACGTCTCTAAAAGTGGACGGTGTGGAATTAAGGGATGAATTATTGTGTTATGATATAGGGGTTATTCAAGTTTCCTACTAATATTTTCTGACCATTCCGCTCATTTCATAACATTGAAATTTATTGAAACACTTCTACACTGTGGGGTTCTGTACCAAAATTCTTAGATAAATTCTATTGAAGAATCTATGAATAAAATTTCTAATTAAATAATATATTCTCGAAAAGTGGATGCAGATTATTGTACAAATCATTTATACCTGCTTCACTTGAGAAAAATCTCTTCATTCCAAGGACCAGACGTTAAGAGAAGACCACCTAGAGGAAGATACCACCAATCAAGATCGTACCATAGCTGACTTCAAAGCTGAAGTAATATCACACTATGGGACGGTTCATCGTTTAATAAACTTTAAATTAGCAAGTTAACTGCAAGACTTCTCTCTATGCATATTAATGAGGCGATTTTTGGAATACCTAATTGAAGTTTTTTCGATTTTATCTATTTATAATCCGATAGTTTATGGTTACAACAAAAACATCAATCTCCATTCCGAAAAAAAAGTTATTTTCCGTTTCTTTCATGTGTCTGTTATGGGTTTTTCTGAGAAGCACAAAAGAATTCACTATTTATCTATGCGTTTTTTATACCTATATTAGCAAGTTTAAGAGGTTCCATTTCGATAATTACTAGTTCTAGAATCGAGAAAACCGTTGAATATCGCTCAATTTGGTTAATGAAGCGAAATTCAAAAGGTTTCTATTAGTGCAAAGTTTCCCTATTTATTTCTACCACCATAAAAGTGCTCAATAAAGTCATAATAATTATCCAACAGTTGAGCTTAATTAGTAAATTGTTTGGTTTTGAAGCTGTACAAACAACCCCTAGTATTTCATTTGTATTTACGACATAAATTGCTATAGCCGAGGGGTTGTTGAATTGTGCATTTTGCAGTTTTTCAATTCTCATGTCAAAAATTCAAGGCGCCCTCCCACGCACCATAACATATTCTATGATTACCCGCATCCACATCAAAATATTTGTTTTTCGTTTATTTTTGGTCGGGTCGATTGTAGTTCGATACTGGACCAAATTCTCAGGTTACTAAACATGAAAATTTATAACGAACGCGTATATATCTGATGCACTGAGAAAAGGGATGCAGTGAATTCGCTTATTGTTATTTAACAAGAATGTTCTTTTGTTTCGTCCATTCGAGGATTTTAATGCTCTTACTCTATGTATAACATGCACTCGTTTCGGGCGCTTTCTCAAAAAGATCCCATCTCGCGTGACCTGTTTAGAGGACACCGATTTTTCCATCACACAAATTCACTCTCAATCGCGTAATTAATACAAATAATGGGATTTGAGGCCAAATTATTGATAAGTAATTTTTTATTTGTTGTTTGTAAACATCGGTGGAATGTTGAATGTGGCCAGGTAGAGTTTTGGGGTACTGTATTTCTTGGAAGTTATACCTTTTCGTATAAGAGCCACGAGAACCTTAATTAGACCGAAAACTATGTACATAAGCCCTCATAAATAAGACACTACAAGTGAACTAATTAAGTATTACTGTAAGGATATAATTTAAATATTGGAGGGCTACCATGGTGGCAAAGGATATACGATAACATTGTCGCCGAAATAATTCAGACAGGACAGGAGTAAAATTTCGGACAACACTCGTATCAACTTTCATATTATATGCATGTGAACGACACAAACACTGGAAAAAGTTCAAGTGCTTCTTAGAAGAATCAGATTTATTGCTGTTTGTTGAACATAAACTGCAGCACACCAACAGTCAGATAAATAGCAAGATGTTATGCCGAAAAGGCGACATTATTAGGGACTTCCGATGCTTCCGTTCTAGCCGGACTGCACATTTCCTTTCTGCTGGAATAAATAAACATACAAACTTCTTTCGCTTTTGTCGTTTTCCGAGACTATGGATTTTTAACTGGGTTTCTTCCCGCTAAAACTCATCCAATATCATACAGATTAACAATATTTATGGATGGAGTCCCATTTGACTTTGTGTTAATAATGTATGTTAAACACAAGGACAGTGACGTCAACATCCGGTAATTTTTTTTCATGCAGCTTCAATATCGACCTCCCCGAATATGATATTATTAACCCTAAATAAACTTGTACATAGTTTGTTGGGACAAAAGTCGAGAAAGTATATCATCTAGAAGTTCAGTTTGATAGCGCATTAGACAAATAAATACAGCTTGTCGCCTGCCGAATTTGCATCAGGTTAGGTTACACATTACATACGTAGGTAGATATGTCAATAGCCGGTGTTTACTGTTAATAAATTCCTGGAATATGTATTGAAATTTGCAATTTTCAAATATATATTTATAAATTCGTAATACATTTTACAATGACCTCGTTTCAAAAGCTGTAGGAGGGACGATAACAATTGCATATATGAGCGACTGAGTGAGTGACTTTTTTCACTTTGTCAGGAAAAATTCCCGTTCAAAAACACAAGTAGATATGTATTTTTTAGATTCTTGGCACCTAAATTTAAGATAACATATGACCTAGTATTAACAACCAGCCATTTATGAATAAATATGTAAAGTCTTATCAAATGATACACCAATTTTGTATAGAGAAACAGCTATTTATAATAATGTAGGTATTAAATTGGGATACGTCTGTAGACATGTTGGTACTCACTAATTTATTGTCCATGAGCAAATTTGGGTTGGGAGAATAATTCGTTGACATCAACATTTACGAAATAAGAGTTACATTTTAGCAACAATAATTTTGCTCAGATATTACAAGAGAATGTTTAAAAATAAACATTATCACATTTGCAATATAGTTTTAGAATAATAACTATTTTTAGTAAGAAACACTCAATTTCAAGCTTTAATTTTATAGTAAATGGATAATAAATCGATCAATGCTAATACGTAATAAATAATTGGATAATCAGTATGTAAGGATTCAAGTGCATTGATTGCATTGACTTTTATCCACTTGTACGTATACACACGGATTATTCAACGAAAATAATATTATTGTGTTTTATCGAAAAAATGTAAAAGATTTCCACACTAGTTAACATAAAATAATAATTGAAAATATGACCCACTTTAAACATGGTCAATGCCTGTTTAACTATTATAGTTTTGTAGATAAGAATGCATTTTTTTAATTACCAATTGATTGAAAAATAAAAAAATCAAATAAATTGTTATTAATTTTATTAAAGCCATCATTACCTCATAAGTTAAATTGTAAGTTTTGATGTTGCATTGACCCATAAAGAATTTTTTTATATACAAACATACTTACTGGAAATTTAAGTAATACTTTATCTTTAAACATAATGCAGCTAGACGCATTTAGTTACAAAGTAGTAGAAAATTATCTGTACACAGTAATTTTGCGATTATGGTGCGGTATACTACTTAAGTAGAATGTATTTATTTTAAAGAAAAGGTCATTATATTTGCATGCAAAATATGAAACCCTTTTAAAAGAAACTAGTAAAACAGGTCAGCACATATACTGAGTATAAAGAGGCAATTTCCTTGTTCCATGGGAAATGTTACAGATTTTCAGTTATTGCCTATTATTTTTCTGTTACGAAAAACTGGCTTGCCTTAAAACATGCTAGAGGGTCGAATAAGTCGGCTCGACTTCTTTGAATTATAAAACGATTATTATATTTTTTGAAAATCATTACAGATCACATTGTTAAAATGAACGTACCATAAACACATAACTGAAATTCCCTTTTAAAATGATTAAAGAGCAATAAAATTGCATGTAAAATTTATGGAATATTTTTATGATATCATTGTAGGTATAATTCTTGCTTGCCTTTACGAACAAGTAGGTACACATCTAATACATACGATTGCTATTTTTCTAACATACATATAAATAGGTACTATTTGTATTGGGTAAATGGATAATAATAAATAATCTTATCCACCTCAATACATATGTCCAAGGCTATAAAATTTCGACTTGTACTGTTATAAACCCATGGGTTCTAGGTATATATTATTGTGAATTCCCGTATAAATGTCATTTTTGATTTCATATATATTTACATATATGTGTACCTAGTTGATATAAGCTTAAATAAATATCGCTTATATTGTAGTTATACTACCTTCTATAGTTGTGTACAATATTATGTACCTGCGCCTTTTTTCACTATCTTAATTATAATTCAGTCTTTTCTCAGTCGCCGAAAGATCACGTTCTTTATAATTATCAGCCTTTATATCAGAACCCTCCACAACAGGTATCGCTTATAGGCCGAGAAGGGTGAGAATATTACAAGTGACTGGAACATTCGAAAGACCGCTATTTATGCTTGTCTTATTAATTAAATTTCAGTTTAAAAGGAAAGAGAGACGCATTATCATTATTATATAATGAATTTGCATTATTATTTCTGCTGAGTTTTTCTACATATTTTTTATATGTATTTCGAGTTGTGTGTTTCTGATGTCACACACATGTACATAATATATCTATAATGTAGAAGACGTCAGTCGTGGAACCTGCTTAAGGCGACCGAAACATGTGATTAAACCACCCATATGATTCTCTTCTCTTCATTCATTCCCTCCACAAGCACAGGACTACTTGTGTGACGACAGCTAGGGGTGCTTTAACCATATTATACACTTTACAAATCTAACAGAGATCGTACATTTATAAACATGCACTCGCACACATATATAGATGAGCAGAAGCAAAAAGTCGGGCTCTTTAAATTTTAAATGGACAAAACTCAGACTAATACATCATGTAATGCCAGCAGAAAAACCCCCCTGGCAATCTATAGTTCCTGTTTATGACAGACGCTCTAATTATGTATCTCTAAATTGAAACGAATGTTACAATATTAGTGAATTTAGGAAATAATTGAAATAATAGAGGGTGAAAAATTAATAGACGGTTATTAAACAGTCGAGTGATATGCACACACACATATTATGTCAAGAATTAGATTATTAATTACCAATTTACATGTGATGTAAAAAAAGCTCGGAGCTTTTTATGAACACATTCTAATATTTAGACTAATTTGGTACAGCACTATTGTAAGTTATAAAAAGAAAACAGTAGGAAGATTTATTCTCATCTTAGTGGGCTCGAATTTCAATTAATTTCACCCACCTGTTGAATAATAAATTAAAGATCTTGATTTAAATACACGAGGAAAGCTCTCTGTGGTATGGTGGTATTGTAATCTCAAAAGATTACAGACTTATAGTACCTAATGACCAAACTAAAATTTGTTAAGAATAAAATGGAAAACGTGTAAAAATTCTATTTAAAGTTAAAATTCTGAGAATATTGATGTAAAGCTCACATTGGAGGGAGTTTCCTTGAGCGCATTCGCCAAGATTTCTAAACCCTGAAATTATACTGTAACAATGATAACTTTCACTTAATTAATGGTTTGTTAAAAGGAGCAGATATGACAAAACTTTATCAAATTATTAAATCATCCCTTAAAAATACAAAAGTTGACAGGATTACAAAAAAAGTGAAAAGCTCTACAAAGGATCGCAATTTGAAATGTATTCAATTAATCATAGAAAGCTAGTACAATTGTCAAAAATTTAGTCATAATTAAGGGGATGTGAAAGAAAGAACTCTCCTTAACCATTTTAATGATAATTATCAGATAACTCGGCATAGAATTTTATATGGAAGAACGTTGTGCGCATATACAGAAATGTATCCTTCCAATCCTGATCGTTTTCGTTTGTGTAGTTTTAACTGGTGGTGGTTGAATGTTCGTTGAGCAGCAAGAGAATGTTTTCGGACAAATGTTAACTTTTATAACAGCTGAGCTAGCTGAAGCAACAACGTTCACACTAATAAACAAAAACCTCTGCTCGCTGCGGGCTTATCAGCATATAAGGACAACAAGAAGAATCCAAGGAACAAATATACCAAAACTTAATAGTTTGTTAAAAAATTAATAAACCATTGCAAAGACTCGACAATTATTGACAATATTTTTTGTGATATTTAAAAGAAAAACAACAAACAGTTTGTGCATTAAGTGATTGTGATATTTATTCAATAAACAAATTACTATTCTAATTTAAAAACAATTCAACAGTATTTTATTAAATTTAATAGTATCATGTACTTGTTTTGTTACGAATCAGCTGGAGATGAAAATAACGCGTATGATGATCCGACACTATTGCAAGACTCAAGAGTACTCGTTAATTTATTACGAACTGAAGACAGATATTTGGTATCGCCCGTTGGTACCTTCTACGACATACAAACAGAAGTCACCGAAGAGATGAGGAAAATCGTTGCTGAATGGATGATGGAGGTAATGATTTTCATTATTAAAACGAAAATAGAATAAATCTGTTGCTCTACTTTACTCGCAAAGGATTTAAAATTTAAATGAACGTCTAGTACCACAATTTGAAATTCCATTAAGGTAATAAGATATACTCGCATGTATGACTGCTTTAAAGTGCTGATTTAAATGTAATGAAATGCTATATTTACATTCTTCATGCCAGAATTATATATATATTGTATTGCATTTTATAAAAATAGGCATTGTTGGTACCAAAGGGTCATAAATCATTACCATAATGGTGCCATCAAAATAGGAACTTTCTTTGTTTAAAATTCATTTAACCATTCTAATTTACACCTATTAGGCAAATTTACTTAAACACAAATTTCGTCTATGTACTGTATGTATACGTATTGCAGGCATTTAAATGTCTGGATCGGGTCAAGAACCTGTTCAACAGCTGAGAGAGGCACCACTCAAATTTCCACCTAATGTAGTACCGGTATCCAAAAATGAGTTAGGCAAATTTTTCAACAGGTCCACTCGCCTTCTACTAGCACAGGCCAAATCGCCTCGCTTTATTGGGTGGTTGGGGTACTCACTCAGTACGATGTCCTTTGATTGGCCTTGACTCTAGCCAGCGATGGCTAGCCACTAAAAAAATTGATAGTCTTAACCGGAAAGACGTTTCATTGCGATTCTTTTTTTACATTTTGTTTAATGCAAATCAGTCAATTTCTTTACATTGTGTAGGTAGGTGTTTGTATGCTGATGACTGAGTACTTCTAAATATAAACAATGTGTAGGATATGGACTTTTTAAAGGAAATGTTATATAAATTACATGCTACATGGGTTTTTAATTTTTAAAGAGCCAAATACAATTAAAGTACGTTATGTAAATTGTCACATTCACTGATTTCACTGAGTGCTCTTTTACACTTTGCACATATTCTAGTCAAGGTGAGACGTGTGAATAGAATATGTATAAAAAAGATAATTCGTATAATATAGTAATTAGACCCTATGTGTAATTGAATAATTGATTTATTTTTTCCCTTTTTGTTGATTGTTGCAGGTATGTGAGGAGCAGGAATGTAGTGATCCAGTCTATTCCTTAGCAATGACGTGTATGGATAGGATTTTAGGATGTTGCTTTATTAAAAAAAACCAATTGCAATTATTAGGGACTGCGTGTATGCTAATTGCATCTAAAATTAGAGAGTCAAGACCACTGTCAGCAGAGACTTTAGTGTTTTATACTGATAATAGTGTAACGAAGCAACAATTAACGGTAAGTTATACCATTTTTTTTATTACCATATTCAAAGAAGAAATATTTTTCTTACTCATACGTTCAGAGAACAGCGGAAAGTCGTTTTTATTTATAGAAAAATTTAATATCAATATGATGCACAATTATTTCATCAAACAAACATTTTCACCACAGAAATTTATATAGGTAACAATTTATTTTAGTCATGAATATTAAACTGCACACATGAATGCATCTCATTATGGGTTATCAGTTTTGTGGCATATCCAAGTAATTATACACATGTCTACTGTACCATATAGACCCTCTTTTATTAATTTAAATATTAATCGGCATCTACAATCTCCCACACTGATATATTGTCACAATCTGAACAAACTTCCTGCCACAGCATTGATAGAAATTATTATTTATTCATCAGCTGTGAAGAATGTTTACATTTATAAACAAATTACTTTCTTGACTCCACATTTCATCGGAAGAGCAGGATTTTCCAACACGAGCATGTATTGTCGCTTTGTTTATTTTCTTACTTTACATTTTTTCTCTATCAGTCTCGCGTTTCTCTTACGCAAGAAAATTTACTTCCCAGACTGATGTTGGAATCGTAGATAACATGCTGTTTTAGGGCACATACGTGTACTCTTTAATTAATTGTTATCGTTGCCCATAAATATTGTAGAAGACAAACTAAAAAGGAATTATTAAATTTTGTTAATGAGATAATAATGGAATTATGAATGAAAGTCCCGAATAATGTTCGTGATAAGAATAATGAAGAACAGCTGATTGACGACCTTTAATACTTATCTCTGTGTTAAGGTCAATTCTAAACAAAAGTAAATCACATAACAATACTAATACTTACAAGTACATTTTAAATAGTACAGAAACCGTACATATAACATAATTTATGTATTACTTCAGATTACACAATTCTATATATGCTATAAACTATTGTGGAATGTATTTGTGTATATAAAATCAGCTGATTTTTAAATACCTACCATTTCAACTGTATGCGCATTAAGGTAACATCAGCTAATTTTAAGTAATACACTTTTATCTTTATTATTCGTACGAGTACAACAATTATTACTCTACTTATCGTACATTGAACTATTTTTTTTGAGTACGAAATTTGTTGTATGTATATCTCTTTTGTTCTAATAATTATGTTTTGATGAATAATATTATATAGGGTCAACATTTATTCTTAGTAACTCATCTCCATTTTCGATTCACTGATTGTTGATAATCTCGGGAGCTAATTAATTTCGCAATAGAATATACAAATATTTGTGTTCACCATCAAATTTAATAAACTCTTGTCGCCAACTGTCTCCAAGTCTGCTATTAACAGCAAATATGCAATTAAAAGAGCCCTCCACATAGTTTACAGTAAAATGCGCCACACACATGCGAGTTCCCCGGATTACGGTGTACCTGTTCCTGTTACGTACCTGTTAAAATTTCGAATTCCAACACATTAACAGGTAGGCACCTTAAATTCTGTGCCACCAATACTCCTTCTCAGAATTAAGTAATGGGATCCTTTTGACTCTGAAAAGAATCATTGTGGATGCTCTTCGGGGATGTTTAAATCTTTACCGCAGAGCTTTTTCTCTGAGTGACATGAATATATAGTATATACAGTATACAATTTTTTTCTAACAATAGGAATATATAAATCCCCATTGTGAAGTGGCGCCGACTTTCTTTTACGTCAATTTATTATTTATTATAAAGCGTTTGTTTCTTTTTTACCATAAAAGGATAATTAAATAACAAATAGACCACTCGTTCTATTGAAAACTGTATTCAAGTATGTGGTTCTCACAGTTTAACGAATTTTTCAATAAATTTCCGTAATTGTCCCCCTATACATACATATAAACAGTCGAGTGAGAGTCGACGAGTCCTCAGCACAGATGACTGATGTTATAAGAAGCGCGAAGGATCCTGCCCCATTGGAATGTGAAGTTATTTTGTGTGGCATAAAACTGGTTTGATGACATTTGGTGTTGATAACCAATTATTGGTATTAACACATTGTCCATTTGTTAACTAATGCAAGAAAACAAGTACAAAGTTGTTTTACCTAATGTGTGTATTTTCCTAACGTTAAAAGAAGTCCTGCCGGTCGACTGGTGTAGCACAAGCCAATCCAACACACGTAGATCGTTTGTAATGCAACAGTGTTGCACTTGTGTACACAGTTTAACTGGAAGTACTCACTTGATTCGCCATTTTATTTCGTTAATTTGATTTGTACAGTCGTAATGAATCCTGCGAACAGGCAAAACGGGTCTTCATACATTCCGATCGAGAATGCTTTCGCGACCTTCAACCCTCTTACTCTCTTTTTACTCAACATTCTTTCCTCAACGAATCCTTATAATCGAAGCAGAGAATTCGTCATTGTCTCCTTTCACATGTCAAAAAGAAAAAACACAAATATGCGCCACTCGCAGGATGTTCGCTCACCGACCCAATCGTTAATAATAATTGTTTTCTGTTGCAGCGTTTTGAACTTCTAGTCTTAAGTAAGTTAAAATGGGATGTAGCCGCAGTGACACCGCAAGACTTTCTCAAACATCTCCTCAACAAATTGGACGTCGAGTCCGTTGGAATTAGTTACGAATTGGTGCAGAAACATGCGAAAACCTTAATCACATTATGTTCGAGAGGTACGTACATAGGTATAATAGTAGTTAGTCGGTTTTATAGAGAATTCATTTCCATATTGTTAAAGTGAGGGTCAGAAAAGTACTTCCTTGGCCTTCATATGGCCAAGGAATCGCACACATTGTCTATACCTACATAAGTCTCTTGGTCAGTTGCGGCATTCTTATCCAACACAAAGAGACGAATGACTGTATAATTCGTACTCAAGGTCCTCGCAGCAACGACGAAGACGACTTTTGATATCTGCGAATATATAGTTGCAACCTAAGTGTGGCCCCCGGAGCCAAATACTCGATTTCGTTTCGATATACTTTCCCACACAGGCACACTGTTTTCTTATGTCTGACTGCTGTCTGGTATTTCAGCACTCCGTTTCAGTGTGTTTCAAGGAAGTCTTCATAAAAACCTTTTATTATTATGTATTTATTAACAACAACACAAACAATGTTGCGATATAGCACACTTTTTAACCAATTTTCCGATTTATTCAATACATACATGTGTAGATTTAGATTGCAAACTAGAAATGTATAAAATAAAACAAGGCACACATACATATAATTGACTGAAAGGAATTCCGTCTGTCGGTCATTGTTCTGGGCAAATTTATTATGTAGGTACTGAGAATGTGTGGTGGTGTGGGTGTTTTTGCTCTTTTATTATTAGCTCTATATTATTGAAGATCTATGCAATATGCTTGTACGTATGTTTTGTCAAACTGAAATTGTAGTCGCACCTTTAGATCCGGTAACTTGTACACTCTTCAACTGCGGGTGGGCCCCACAATTTTAACTTGTTTTATTTCGCATACTCAAAAGCACCGATTTCTCTTCATATTGTAGGTATCATAAAATGGTACACATAGAAATCTCAATCTACTTACAATTTAGACGGTTTAAAAACAATTTAGACAAGAGATAATAAAAATCTGTATATGTACATATACGTTAAAGTAAATAATTATGAATACGTTGTAAAATTCCTAAGTCATGGCCGGCCACTTATTTATTCTTAATGTGAATACATATATTATTAACATTACAAGTGTATTATCCAATGTCGCAAATATTATCTCCAAAATTACGGCCCCATGTCTGCTTTCGCCTCTCACACATTCTTAATATATATATAAAATCAAATTGAGCAAAAAACTGCCATAAAATGTTCAATGACTGTGTATGGAGCGCATCTTTGCAAATTCGAATACATTTTTAGCGGAGAAAAAAATATTTCCATTGAAGGAAGTTCCATATCAAATATCGCTATTTAAAACAGCTGTGATAATAGCAAATAAACGCAACCATTTCCATACACACAGTCGTCGGTTTTGGAATTTTTATCATACCATTTGATATCTGAACATATTGAAATGGAAGTGTGTGTATCGGAATGATTCAAAAAAAAGGCGAGGGTGCAGCCACAGCTAAGGCCAAGCAAAGGAGAGGGACGCATCCGCACATATCCGACTTACATGTAGTACTTGGAGCGGATGTAGTCTGTATATCCGATGATTTTCATTTTAATTTGTGCCAATTCTGTAAATGGCTAAAAATTAGTTTGCAAGACCCCTTCAAAATTTGTCAGTTCGTCGACCTATTGACGTCATCTTCATACACTATAGCCTTGTATCTAAAATTCGAGGCCAAGCAAAAATGTTTCGCGTAACCAATAACAACTCTTGAGAATATTTCTCAGCCAGGCCAGACCTCTCTTTATTGACAACAATTTAAGCATTTAGATGATGAGTGAATGAGTTTGTGTTCGTTTGTTTCTGGACCGCACTTCTATTACACATGCAAAAATTTCATAAACATCATCGTCAACATCATTAAATTATGAGATAATCATTTCATTCGAAAAGATCTCGGACTTGTCCTCGACGTCCCTATTTTATAGCTGTGGAATAAAGTGAATGTTCTCGGTATCAGTTGGATTTATTTGAAAATTATTGATTACACCAGATCCGTGTGACATTTAAATGGTCGTCTCGGTGAAGAAGTCTTGTACTGATGATACAATCAACTAACTTATTGGAAGTTAAAGTAAACAAGCACTTTAGCACACTTGTAATGCAGCGGGTCGAAAATGGACATAAGAGTTAAATACTCATACTGATTACAAATTAGCAATATGCACCGCAAAGTAATAACAGTGGGTACATAATGAAATGGAATGAGCGAAAAAACGACCACAAATAAAATAAAGCGAACGAATAAGGCCAAATGCCATTTCCTTCTTATTTAAATGGTAATATAAAAACCTGCTCTTTTCTTTTCGATCCCTCTCTAACAGCAGACAAGAAGAACTTCACTACTACGACTACCACTACTGGAATGCACCCTGGCGCTGCAACATTTCTCACGATCCAAAGACGGGCACATTTTCAAGGTCCATTTCGATACCAACAGTTTTGTTTTTATAATTCATTATTACTTTACAAAAATATACAAATGTTTAAACATTTATTTATATTATATAAAAGTTTCCAACATTTCACACACGTAATAATAACAGATTGATCATCTCATCGTTGTTGTGCTCCTCAGCCACTTGTTGCTGTTGTTGTTTATAATCTTTTTTAATGGCAAAAATCATTGTGTTTTATTGCCTCGAGGTTTTAAGTTCCAAAACCACATATGTCTGATGCGGCAAACACTTTCATCATCGTGATGCTCTTTCTGATGTCTTTTATTTTTGGCGGTCCGGTTTTGTTAATAATTTAAAAGCAATTTCTTATGTTCCTTCAACATGCACTTTCCAAACCAATACCATTATAATAAAAAACAGTTCATTTTTATGCCTCTCTTCATTACAGTACAACCAACTAAATATATTCATTCGCTCTCTTTTGTTATAGAATTTCGATTTACACGTTATAATCCAAGCATAATTGCTTGTGCGAGCATCACATCAGCACTGTGTGGCCTAAATTGGGTGAACAAGAGTGGCTGTTCAAGGGAAAATCTGCTCGAAAAATTGGCCGAAATAACGCACATAGAAAAGGTAAACAAATTATGTGTAATTTATTTAAAATTTCTTTCAAATTAGCCTGTCTGTCCCCATTCCAATATTCCCATTCACTCATTCTATTTAAATACTAATGTGCGTTATCATTAAAATATCCGGTACTGATAAGAGTACCCTATTAGCATACAAATATAACATCCAATACTTATAGCTAATAGTTTCGTTCATGGAAATGTCTTTCTTCTTTTTTCAGGACTATTTGGACCAATGTCTAGTGCAAATAGATAATATGATAAGAGAGTCAACATTAGGATATAATTATTCAATGGATATGCAATATAAAAACGATTCGAGAACAGAGGAATTCACCACACCTCCCTTAAAAACTGAGGAACATGAGGCAGCATTAACGCCAACAGATGTTCACGATGTACACATTTGAAATATATTTTCAAAAAAAGATTAGTCGAGAGAAAAAAAAAGTGAAATATATAAAACATAAGTACCTAAGTGTATGAATGAAGACATGGCACCTTTAAATAGTATGAAACTAGTTAGTACTGCTTTTGAAACAATTTTTGTGTGATATTTTGTGTGCTTCCATTGAGACTTAATTTAATTTTTTTTTAATTACTAAATAAGTGAACTTATCTTGTGAGTTATTTTTATAGTGTAGTTAAATAGAGATATTTATAATTTATAAAAAAATTTATATAAATCATAAAAAGACAAAAAAAAACTAAAAGTTTGTCGCTGTGGAAAGGTAGTTTTGCGTTATTACCTACTATAGGTACAAAAATGAAGATAAGTATGTAAATGGAGACGAGATATAAGTTCGGGGGAAGGCAATAAATTACGCTTTATACAAAATATAATGTTATGTACATAATAAAAAAAGGACGTGCAAAATATTTTTTGGAAGCACATTTATAGTCATTGTAATAGTTCTTTTTATAAATTGTAGAATTTTGCTTGCGATTTTTCAATAAATCCAAACAAAATTTCCTGTTCCTAATAGGAAACGTTCCAATTTAATTTTAATTTAGGTATACTATTGTTAAGAATCTATAAATTTTTGTAACGCATATTGTTGTTCTGTTGCACAAATCTTGTTTTTGTTTATATTTTTATTTGATTTAGAGAAGCTGTTTGAATCTCGCAATTATGATATGATGGATTCGTTTTTATAGTCATGATGCAAGGTCTGTGCTACAATTTTCTTAAATATTAGTCAACTCTCCCAAAAATTATTCTGCTTTTACTAAAATTAATTTTATTAATCACAACACAAAATTATGAGTTGATGAAATTTGTTGAGAGAACAGCTTTAACTGTAAAGACTGATATATTATCTTACTATAAATTACATAAAATCTAATATACAACCTAAGACACAAAGTTTCTGTATAATGAACCAAATTGATGCAGAATTAATGCAAAAAGTATTTTGTCATTTGCATTTTATGTTTAATAATTTATAATGCATTCTTATGTGATTCCATGATAAAATAATCCTTTATACATTCTTATACTATGTTTTTAGGTGATAAAGATTGCATATACAAATTTTAAAAGCCATTATTAGTATGTATAAAATTTATGTTATAGTTATTCAAATTGTAAATATGTAAATAGCAATATTCACCAACCGCATGCACTGCCATTTAATTGCACATTATAGGTACATTCAGAATAGTTTTTATCATATTGCTCATCATTGAAATTTACAGTTCAATTTTATATACCTCAGAGATCATTTTCATATCCCTTTTTTATGTACAATAATTCATATTTTCATCAACAGTATATAATATGTAAGAAGCTATTTTAATATTTTTATCTGTATATACTTATAGTTACATGTAATAAAAATTGTTCAAATTTTTTATACTATTTTTAATGTCGGATTTCATTATTTGACCGTAATTAAAATTCGCAAATATATGGTTGAGAAATATGTCTCTTTGTTTCATTCAACACATCCAATTCTAAAAATGAAATCATCTGAAATCATTCATTCATTCAAATTTGAAATCCTTTCTTATCCTTGCTGGTAGGCTGTAGTGATGGTTGCAAAACTTACTAACCAAGTCTTATCTTAAAAGACCGAAACGCACCAGCACCAGGCCACCAAAATAACAACACACACCGACGACTTTGACGTGTCCTTCGTTCTATTCTTATCATTTCAACTTAACCTACTCTCTATGTTTTGGTTTATAGTTTCCTCGTTCTTCATTTGTGCGTATGTATTTGTAAATAAAAAAGTTCACCATGAGAAGTCGCAGCAATTCTGGTGTCCGATTGGACTTCTATCAAAGAATTGTGCATAAATTAATCATGACCCATCAACATCCAGTAACCGGATTGTTCCCAGCAAGTCCAGAGAACAATCATGCATGGATTCGGGACAACTTGTACTGTATCCTTGCAGTGTGGGGCCTCTCAATGAGTTACAAGAAGATGGCAGACCAAGATGAAGACAGAGCAAAGACATATGAATTGGAACAGTCGTGTGTTAAACTAATGAGAGGTCTACTGATGGCTATGATGCAACAGAAAGACAAAGTCGAGAATTTCAAGCAAACACAGAACCCGTTAGATTCGTTACATGCGAAATATTCATCTGAAACCGGGCAAATTGTTGTTGCCGACAACGAATGGGGTCACTTGCAAATCGATGCCATTTCTTTGTATTTACTCATCTTGGCACAGATGACAGCATCTGGACTACAGATCATATTCAATTTGGATGAAGTGGCTTTCATCCAAAACTTAGTTTTTTATATTGAGTGTGCCTATTGCACACCGGATTATGGTATTTGGGAGAGAGGAGATAAAACCAATCACGGTTTGCCGGAGTTAAATGCCAGCTCCATTGGGATGGCGAAAGCTGCATTGGAAGCAATGAATGAATTGGATTTATTCGGGGCTCGGGGAGGACCATACAGTATTATACATGTTTTGGCTGATGAAGCTCAAAAATGCCAAGCTGTTTTACAGGCATATAATACAGCAAGAAATTTTGAAATAAATTTTAGTTATTTTTCTTTTTCAGTCGATGTTACCAAGGGAATCAAGTTCCAAAGAAATAGACAGTGGATTATTGTCGGTTATCAGTTTTCCTGCGTTTGCTGTTGACGATCCTGGATTAATTCATTATACAAGGGATACAATTATTGATAAATTACAAGGTAGATACGGTTGCAAACGATTCTTACGGGATGGTTACAGGACACCAAAAGAAGTAATTATTCAATACATTTTAAAGATAATTTTGATAATGTCTTTTTATCATTTTTAGGATCCTCACCGTTTATATTATGATCCTTGGGAATTGCGTATGTTTGAAAACATCGAATGCGAATGGCCCCTATTCTTTTGCTATCTGATATTAGATAGTTGGTTTAAAGGCAACAATGAGGCAGCTAAAATGTACACCGAGAATTTAGAAGAAGTAAGCAACACTTTATTCCACCATTTGGTTTTTTCATTCAGGTTTTTTATTTAAGGTAATGATTCGTAGCGATGATGGTATAAAATTAGTACCAGAATTGTATTCCGTGCCCGCAGACCTCGTTGCTGCAGAATATAAAGAGCCTGGCACACAACAAAGAGTTGCACTAGGCCAGTGTCCATTCCTTTGGGCGCAGTCACTTTATATTCTAGGAAAATTACTCCAAGAGGTAAGACGCCAATTATCTGAATTCTGACGGAAAACTAAAAGTCGTTTTTAGGGTTTTTTGGCTCCTGGCGAATTAGATCCCTTAAATCGCAGACTGTGTTCTGAAAAAAAGCCCGATGTAGTCGTCCAAGTGGTCATTTTAGCAGAAGATAATGAAATTCGAGATAAACTAGCGGAACACGATATAAATGTTCAAACTATTGCTGAAGTTGCTCCTATAGAAGTTCAACCAGCTAGAGTTCTTTCGCATTTGTACACATATTTAGGTCGCAATAAAAAACTTGGCTTAACTGGAAGAAAATCTCGAGATGTTGGAATTTTAAGCACAAGCAAACTTTATTCGTTAGGTGACAAGATATTTGCTTTTACACCACAGGTATTTAGATGATAAATTTTATGAAATCTATATTTTTAACGTTATTTTTTTCGTTGATTTAATTTGAAATTTGCAAGTTTACCGATATGTCTCGAAATTATATTGCCTCCGATTACGAACTTATGATCGATATATGCAAGAGCGAGATAAATTTCTTAAAGTCCAGTTGGCAGAATATGTTGGGCCGACCTCTTGTCACGGTTGCGTGTCGAAGATTACATTTAGGTATATTTAATTTCGTATTAAAAAGGAAATTTTTCTCATATTAACCGGCTTTGTTGTCCCATAAAATCATCTAATATGTACATATATGTACAAAAAAAAAATCATCGACCATTTTTTTTGGGTTTACAATTTTGATTTTATTTTATTTTGAATGTGTGTCTTATTTTTGTTTGTTTAAAGTTGTTTGTGGTGTGTTTTGCATGTTTATTCCGCGGCTTAGAATGTTGATATGGAAGAATACTACACCAGCTACGATAATGCCCTTTTGTCTGATAAAGTGGTCACTCATTTAGCCTTCCTAACAATGAATTGGCGAAATGAACTGGGTAGACCTACACTTTCATTAGTGGCTACAAAGAATCATTTAGGTAATTTTTTATACTACTGCGAATTTGGTCATGCTATTTTTAATGTTTGGGAATGCACGCTTTTAAATGTTATTACTGGTTCTATTACTGAATACAAATTTCCTTTGTAGAAGAAGGCAAAATACCGTTTGCTATGATAACAACAATGAAAAAATTAAAATCTGGCTACATCAATGGAACAAGAGTCACTCTAGGAAATTTAAGCGACTTTTTAAGCACTAGTTGTATAACAAATTTAAGTTTTTTGGGTTGTCATGAAGAGGGTTTACCCGACAGTAAGCAAAACGTGCCTAATAAAACAAATAATATATTTCCATTTGGAATTTTTAGGGTTGAATCCACAAGTACATCAATACTTGGAAGAGCATCTAGTAAAATCGTTGTCAACAAAATCTTCACTACTTATGACTTCTGGTACTCGAACAAGGATTAAGAATTTGCGAAGAAGAATGTCTGTTCGGGGAGCAGTTAAAAAAACAAGATCGATTAATGTGGATTGTAAGTAATTTAACATCATTAGTGAACTACTTAAAATAATATCCAGTTTATTGCATGCAACCAATATTATTTGTACCTGCCACTATTTATTTGTCTCTTAATGTAATTTTTTCAAAAACTGGTTAAATGTTTTAGCGGAAACACTGGGCATGGAAAGCAATGCTTCTTTGGAACGAAGAGGTTCTATGTTCTTCTCACCAACCACATTGGACGCAATAGATCATGCACATTATCATGATCATTTAAGGTCGCCTTCACCAGAAGAAACGAAAAGAGAAATTAAGCTTGAAAAACCAAAGAAAGATATACCTGCCATAAGCATAAATCGACACAAGAGCAATTCAGAGACGCAATACGCTGATACTGAAGTAAAACACTTTGTTTATTTTAACAAATTATACAAATTTCTTTATTGAAGGTGGACGAATTATTTGCAATGTTACGTGAATCTGAGTCATTAGATGAACAGGGAGATATACTTCAGTATTTGGTCGACGCTAAAGGATTAGATTTTAACACTGGAATGTTAGAGTATGGAAAAGTAGTAACCGTACGTGATTTACTCAAAGGTTTGTACGAAAAGGCATGTCAGCAAAAAATGTGGGGTTTAGTGCGCCATACAGCTGGTATGTTGGGCAAAAGGGTGGAAGACTTGGCGAAAGCTGTCACTGATCTGTTAGTTAGACAAAAGCAAATTACTGTTGGAATGCCACCAAACAATGAACACACCATCACAGCTCCATTACCAGAGAGCGATTTAAGGCTTCTGATTCATGAAGCTTATGGTGAAGATGATAGTACTGCCATGTTAACACAAGAATTGCTAGTCTACTTGGCCATGTTTATTCGAACTGAACCACAATTGTTCCTAGAAATGTTACGTTTACGAGTTGGGCTGATTATACAAGTAATGGCAACGGAATTGTCGAGAACATTGATATGCGATGGTGACGAGGCTTCTGAGCATTTACTGAATTTGAGTCCGTTTGAAATGAAAAATTTATTACATCACATTATCAGCGGAAAGGAGTTCGCTATAAGTAGCGGTAAATATTTTATATATTCTATTTGTTTAAATATTGTAAATTTCTCGGTTTTTCTTTTAGTGGGCAGAGGAAACTTTTCCATTGTTAATAAATCAGGACGAATCAGTAAAGTTGGAGTAAGAACTTTAATTGGTTTATTTAATTTACAGCAAATATAAAATTGTTTATTTACAGAAGAGTAGCATAAATCTTCTTGATCAAGCGGCAGCGGACAACACCATAGAGCCTGACCGTCAGGGACAATGGTTGAGACGCAGAAGACTCGATGGGGCTTTAAATAGGGTTCCTAGAGACTTTTATCCTCGTGTATGGGGTGTTCTTGAAAGAGTAATATTTTCCTATTTAATTCTATTCAAATAACTCATTATACAATTTTAGTGTCACGGGATTGAGATTGCAGGAAACGTACTTCCTCAAACTCTGACCCAAGAAATGACCCCCGGAGAACTAAAATTCGCCTTAGCAGTGGAAACAGTTTTGAATACCATTCCCCAACCTGAATATCGACAATTAATTGTAGAATCTTTAATGGTTTTAACTTTAGTCTCTGAATATAATGTAGCCCCTTCGATGGGTGGAATCATTCATGTGGAGAACCTTGTTCATATAGCAAATGAATTATTCTTGAAAGATCAAGTATGGTCGCATAAAGGAACTTTAATATTGAACATTTCTAACTTATTATTTTCGTATTTTAGATGAAATGCGATGGGGATGCGACTCTTTGCTGTGCCAAACCAAAAGATCTCCGCGAAATATCCAATTCCGGAGGACTTTTGTGCGGTGGTGCTGCACACATTTGCCAGCACTTTTACGATAGTGCTCCAAGCGGATGTTATGGAACGATGACCTATATGACCAGAGCAGTAGCCGTTACGTTAGATTGTCTACCCAAACAAGGCGAACTCGATTGTACTATTAGTTAAACATTGAACTCCAATGAATGTGTAGTAGTGTGAGATAAAATTTTTGAACGATATTTATCAGCAATACATAATTATATGAATTGATACCAATAAATTCTAAAAAACACAAAAAGATCATGTGTTTGCTTACTTAATTAGATTATTTCCCATTATGATTATGTTTTTGTTGGAACTAATTCCATATCAAATAAATTACTGTAATAATATAATTTATCATTAACATTTAACCAGACGTGATAATACCGACTACATAACGCAAATAGCTTATGATCCGTGTATGATGCTTCACTGACGGGGGAAACTAATACAATCCCTTCCTCAACGATTGTACATCGTTTTATGAGAACAATGTAAACAACGATAATTTTTATTGGTTTTTATTGAAAATGTAATACATTTAATCGGCGTTTACGTTACTCTTACACACATTCTGATCGGTTTCAGGAATGTGTTGTTTCTATAAATTTTTTATCAATACCCTGAAGTTCATTTATATAAAATTTCCAGTACACGTATCTGAAAGGACTGTAATAAATTCAAAGTTTTTGGTGGCAGAACAAACGCTGTTGCTATATAAATCTATATTTAAATGTAAATTCTTTTAATTTCGTGTTAGTGAATACGTATTTTCCATGTTCTAAATATAAAGTCCTTTCAATTTCTAGTCTAAAATAGTGATTTTGATGCACGTGTGATAGTTTAAATATTTTTTTAACAAACGCATTGAAAAGGTATTAGTTTTATCCGTGAATTCAGTGTGAAATAGTGTTGGTTTTTAATTTTTATTCAAATAACGTAAGTTCTGATTTACTATACACATCTCATGATTTCTTTATGATGTTTTAACAAAAAACCGTAATTACTTTGTTACTAAGACAGCAAGTGACACAATTACAATCCAAATACACAAAGCAATAAATATTTTCATTTTATGTTAAAAATGAAAGGTCAAATAGTTTTGAGGAAAATTACTTAAAATCCTTTATGGGTTTTAAAAACTTTTCTTCAACTACAAAGGTATTCTATTCACTTTCTCTCAGTTGAGTTCAACGATTCATTTTCGCAATATGTAATAAACGAGTATTTATTAAGTGTGGTGATTAATTTAACAATGTGTACTATATGCTAATGAAAAACCATCAATCAAATTGATCGATTTGTATCAAGCCAATTTGATCAATGTCTGAGATTGTATTGATTTTCAATTATGATTTTATAATATGCTAATTTACGATTACTAAAGTAAAAAAAATAGATTTATGTAGGTACTTCTCATAAAACATGCTATAAAAACTAATGTGTAACAGTGATCCTTATCAACGTGATCACTACGTGATAATCCCATGTAACAGATTTAAGGTAAAGTTTTAACACTTTATACTTTTCACGTGCTAAATACATACATAATTTGATTGTTTCGATGATACTTTTTATTATCATATAGGGTTGTCTTTATATTAGATGAAAAACATTATTCTAAATCCTAGACCTATCAGTATCAATGCTGTCATTAGCAATAATAGAGGCGTTTAAGGTAGATCAAATACAATTAGAGTTTAAGCTAGTTTTGTGTGAGTTTCGTATATAAAGATTTTCAATTACAAATATACTCGTAATGGAAAAGGGTTGTACAACGACCTTTCATTCTTCTGAATAAACAGTGAAATGGTGTTTTATGCCATTCAAGTTTTTTAAATATATTTTATTGAATAAGTGTACCTAATACATAAATCATAAATGATTATGTTTTTACAATTTTCCTCCTACATAAGACACACAGGTGGTTTAGTTAAATAGGCAGTAGTAGGTACAATTATTAAATAAATCTGCAAATTTAAAGACACGTGCCTAGGTAAGAGGAGTACCTATGAATCTATGATTTTTTTCTATTTATTTCTCGATTTATTTTCAATAAGCTATTAACGATGACTATTACATTATTTTTTTAATTACAATTACAAAGAAAAGCGTTTACGAGTTTGGGGGTAAATAATTTTCCATCATTAATATTTACGAACATATTTACTCAAGATATGAAAACCTGTATGAAATAATAGTGTAAACAATGAAATTCATTTATATTCTCAGATTAAAGTATATGGTGATCTAAATAGTATGAATATCAATCAATTCTATTATTAAATGATGTAGGCTTGTTCCTAGTCAATGTAATACATGATAATTAAGAAAACAAATTACATTTATTGGTACTTCTAATAATTGTCTAATTAGATTAACAGAATACCTATTTGTTCATTGTTGTTTACATATTGCAAAATTACGTCAAGTGAAATCGAAAAAATTCCCATATTGGGAGTCAGGTACAAAGGTGAATTTCGTTTAAGCAATCAATACATCGTGCTATTTAGATAAAAACTAAACCCAAAATAACATAGATATTTTATTTGTTTATTAAATAAAATGAATAGTAAACAAACAAATCATAAATATCTTACATAATTTTAGATAACATTCCAATATGAATCATATACAAGAAGAACGTCCAACTCCAAATGAAAGAAATTTAAGAAGAAGACGACTTAAAATAAGTGATCCAGATTTCAAACCCCCAGACGGTGGTTGGGGATGGCTAATAATATTAGCATGTGGATTAAGCAACGTAATTTAGACAAGATAATTTTCAAAACACCACATTAACTTTCTTTTATTTTCAGCTTGTAAATTTTCCAATGTTTCAACAATTTGGTTTAATATTCCGTTCAAAATTTCAAAATCTAGGTATAACAAACACTCAAACTACAACTGTGATAAATTTAAATTCTGCTTTCAATACTGGCGTGGGTAGGTATGTGATATATTTTCACCCCTTTAAATATTACAACAAAACAACAATTATTAATGAATATATTTTTGCAATAACTCAGGATTACTTAATGGGCCAGTTTTCAAAAAATTTTCTTATCGCCAAGTCGCGATGTTTGGTTCGTGTTTAGTTGCAATATCTTTACTTCTATCCATATTCTGTGAATCATTTATAACTTATCTCATCTTTTATTCCATGTTTTATGGTAAGTGAAACCAATTCCAATGTAATTCACGTACCTAATACAGAATTCTTAAATAGGTGCTGGAATTGGTATAACCCAGTCATCAAATGCGTTAGCACTAAACACGTACTTTAAAGAAAAAAGACGAATTGCAACTGGTTTGTCATGGAGTACAACCGCTTTAGGGCCTATTGTATGGCCTTACATCATTACAGTCTTCCAAGACGAATATGGGAACAAAGGAACAATGCTAATTTTTGCTGGCATTGCGTGGCACTCGTTTATGTGCTCGTTGCTGCTACAACCTGTTGAATGGCACACGAAATTTAGGGAAATAGACGTAATTTCACCAATTTTTAAAGTAGTGATTTTTTTAAGTAAAATTTAATGATTATTCCAGGAGAACAACGCAAACACACAATTATTAGCCACTACTGAAGAGGATGCAAATGTTGCCCAAATGAACGGAACACTAAATTCGACAAAGAGTAAACCGAAGATATTTTCTAGTCAATATTTAAATAATGAAGATGACCCCCATGCCCCCGGCTATGAGATAACAGATCCAGGAACACCAATGATGGTTAGATCAAATGATGGATACTTTTCACTGAGTAAATCGCAACGAGGTTCTAAACTTTCCTTAATCTCCAATAAAAGTAGAGGAGGATCAAAAGTGCCATCTGGGCAGAATTCCACCACAGTTTCAACGCGTCCTTCTACAAATAATCTGTTAGAAGCTAGATCGATGAGGAACTTAAGAGTATCATCTAGTAACAATGTGACAGAACTGAAGTCTAATAGAAACTCCTCCACGAATTTACAACAGCAAGCAAAAGAGAGAAAGAAGGAACGAAGGATATCTAAAAATGAAGTCACTATTCATGAAGAAGAGGAGGCTCATGAAAATGGCAATGGAGTACAAAAGCCACTTTTGTTATCTCCAGAACAACAATGTCCTAATGAGAAGGAGACTTTGAAGGAAGCTGCTATGAAATTAGAAGAATATGAGCAATCCATTAAGGAAGCAGAAATGGTAAAGACAATTATAGAGGAAGAGGAAAGACGAAAAGCTGAAGAATTGGAAAAGTTAGAAAACGAAGAGCGTCACCACAAATCCACCTTGTGGGAAAAGATATATTTATTTTTCGACTTTGACTTGTTCAAAGATCCCATTTATGTAAATTTAATGTTGGGAATTACCATTGCTAATTTCGCCGAAATAAACTTTTCCATTTTAACTCCAATGGTTCTGTCCGAATTTAATTTTGCAAAATATGAAATAGCATCTTTTATGTCATTATTAGGAATTACTGATATTTGTGTACGATTTTTCGTGCCATTTATAGCGGATAAAATTGGATGGGACAACAAGACGTTCTTTTTGGTTGGCGTGTTAAGCATGGCATTTGGAAGAATCAGTAATTACAACATCATTAACGTTATTAACTTGTTTTCTAATCTGTTACTTTCTTTTAGTTCTAGTACATACGCAGACGTATAATGCGAGTTTATTTGTTGCTGTCGTAATTGGAGCTGGCAAAGGGCTTAGAACAATTTTTATGGCATTAGTTATACCGGGACATGTGTCTCTTGAAAAACTTCCAGCTGCGTCTGGATTACAATTAGCAACTAGCGGTTTTCTGTTTATCTTACTAGGACCAATTGTTGGTACGGTTTAGAGTCACTTATTATCTAATACGTATAGTGAATATAAAAATGTTTGCATATTTTTTAGGATGGATACAAGAACTGACGCAAACATATGTATTAACTTTACACATTTTAAATATTTGCACGTATATCACTGCTGTTTCCTGGACAATAGAGAGATGTGTGTCGAATCGAAAGAAATCTTCAGACATTGAAAAAGGATAGCTAATTATGTATTATTAGAAATTAAAATAACACTAGTTTTAATGAAATCGACTGTTAGTTTTGTGTGAATACACTTGTACAATGTGACTTTTAACGTAAATATGTAATAACGAGATTGATGATTCGTGGTCATTATTCTTATTTTTTAATTGAAACTAATTATAGTAAGTTAGATACAACAATTTTATGTTTGTTTGAATGATACGAAAGTTGATATACAAATTGTTAACTAGTCGTAATTACGTACTGGATGGTCTAAATGAGTTTGTTTATTATATTTAATTTTGTACTTACTTTCCAATCAAATATCATAAATATAATCCCTTTTACATGTTTATTTAATTTTATTACTTATAAGCCTAAGCACCAGTTTAAGAATAAAATTCATATAAAAGACAAACTTAGATTGTTAAATTTAAAATATACTAGTTAAGTAAGTAATAACATAATTATTTATACTTGAAATTAATTCACTAGTATCTTTTTAATGAGTACTTGCATTGAAATATCCACATTTTTGAATTGTAGATAATAAATACATTGTAGCAAGGCTATTATTCACTATAATTTAACTGCAGAGTAAATAAATTAAAATGAACTAACTATAAAGTTGCGATATTAAAAATTTATCAATCGTTCATTATCACAGTTCACAAAAACATCATGACTATAGAGTATTTTTATAGACAATTTCCGAATCAAGGTTTTGTTTCTCCTACATACGAGTAATACCCACTATGAGTGGTACTTTTGGCGAACTTCGTATTCAGTAAATTATTTTAAAAGCAAACTGATTACGTTCGACGTTAATTGTTGGGCAAAGTGAAACGTACTAGAACCATGAAGTCGGAACTAGTACCGCCCGATGGTGGATATGGATGGGTAATAGTGAGCGCGAGTGCTTTAAGTAATGTAAGTAAATTTAAAATTTAAAATTAGTAATTTAAAGTGGTTGATAAGAATACAGGTGTACGAAAATAACTCAAGGAATAATTTAATTTTAGTAAAAAAAAATTGGGTTTGTACAGTTTCAAACAATAACAAATTAAAATATATTCCCACAATTAAAGTTATTTATGACACTCCGCGAATTAATATTCAACATTGCGTCCATAAAACCGATTCGAATATTTGCATAATATGACAAGTGAACGATAACATTTTAAAAGACATTCTTTTTACAGTTTATTACATATCCACTGGTACAATGCTTCGGTTTGATTTTCAAAGACACTTTCGCCGAACTGGGATTTTCCGCAGCTCAAGGATCCTTAATTATAAATATAAATTCGTCCTTTCAAATGGTCGTGGGATTGGCAAATGGCCCCTTACTTAATAATTTCGGTTATAGAAAGATGTCCCTCCTAGGAGGGTGCTTTATAACAATTGGCATAATTTTAACATCAACAGCACGGACATTTTTACATTTTATAATTACATATGGAATAATAACAGGTTTGAAAATTTTTTCAACTATAATAGATATTATATGCTAAGAAAATAAAAATAATTTTTAGCGTTCGGAATGGGACTGGCCATGTCTTCATTTAGTTTAGCTGTAAATAGTTACTTCCGCGAAAATCGAGCTCGAGCCATTGCTGTTTGTATGACTCTTACAGGACTTGGGCCTATTTTTGTTCCACAACTTATTCGATTTCTCTTAAATTATTACACAGTAAAGGATGTAACGTTAATTTTGGGTGCAATTAGTGGCCATAGTATTATAGGTGCTTCTCTTTTGCAACCTTTAAAATGGCACATGAAAAAGAAAGTCGCTGAAGACCACGAAAAATTGCTCACCGAAGAGTTAAAAGACGTTTCAAATAAAACAGAAACAATTGTTAATGGAGATGGAAAGCCGTCATTTGAAAGAAGCAGTACGTAATCTTATAATTTTGAAAATTTGATTTTATGAATTTTTTTTTCAGTTTCTCGAGACACGAGAGTTAGTATGAAAAGAGACTCGATCAAAAGGTCCCAGTTAACACTTGATCAAGATATAGATAATCCATTTGTATATGGAATTGACTCACATTTGGGAGGAAGTACCTTATCTTTAGCAGAATGTAAATACAACTATGGTCACCCTTTTATATAACAAAATTATTATTATCGTATGTTTGCAGATCAGCACAGACGTAGATCTTGTGTCTCTAATAATCAAGACATGAATATGCAAACGAAGACTGAATGGTGGAAGAGTGCATCTTCAGTCAATTTGGAGAGTTCAGAAGACATATTTGAAGAAAAGGAGACGAAAGTATATAACGAATTAACTATACCGAAAGCAAAGAAACCACTCTGGAAACGATTCTTCAATAGACTAGCTATAATTTTCGACTTAAATTTATTAAGAGATCCTATTTATGTGAATATTATGTTGGGAATGTCACTTGCCGTGTTTGCAGAGTTAAATTTTTCAGTTTTAACTCCCTTTATTTTGTCTGATATGAAATTGGATACATCGCAAATCGCTGTATTTATGTCCATTGTGGCAATTGCTGATATTATATTCCGATTTTTAGCGCCAGATATCGGCAGATTAGCGGGCCAACCGGCTAGAGTCATGTACGGCTTCACATTATTAGGATTAATAGCAACCAGATTTTGTTTATTACTTACAAATGATTATTACTACTTAATGGGAGTGGCACTTTTATTGGGAATAGCAAAAGGAGTTCGAACTGTTTACATGTCTTTGGTAATTCCAACTTATGTTCCAATAGAGAGACTTGCTTCTGCTTCTGGCATACAAATGCTGGTCAATGGCATAATTATGATGATTGGGGGCCCAATAATCGGTAATTATACGAGTAAGAACGTATAATTGACAGAAATCTAATCGACTTGTTATTTTTTAGGAATAGTGCGAGATATGAGTGGAAACTATAATCTAGGAATAACTATAATGAACTGTGTCACATTGTCAACAGTTCTAATGTGGACTGTTGAATATTTAATTAGAAAGTACAAAAGACCAAAAGCAATAAATACTCCAATCGATATACTTAATGATAATTGATTCCAAGATTGTATTTAATTGACAGTATTTTACTATGATAGAATAAGTATACCATTGTTATTGTTTTAATAAAAAAAAATAAAAAAAACTAATATAAAGAGTTGTTTCCTGGATTTCAGAAGAGATTGAGTTGTTTACACAATTTTCACAAATTGTTTTATGAATGGAAGACCTTCTTCCATAAAAATTAGTTGTAATAAATATTACATACACAAAAACAAAGAAGAACATTGATATAAATAAATATTTTATACGACATGTGTTGCACATATGATAAACCATCTAATTTAACGTTCAGTTTTATTACGAAATGCTTAGCACTCAATCTAACTCTTTTAAATAAGATGCATTTCAAGCTTATTTATCTATTTACAATATTATATTACAGTATAATTGCCCAAAAAATCAATTTAGACACATTAAATAATTATAGTGAGTTTTTAAATTATGGTGATAAGAAATTGATGAAGTCTAAGAAAAACAATTTAGAGAATTCGATATTTAAATCGAAAATTGATGTAATTGGGCAGATATTCAAAACAAACATCGATTCCTTAAAAGTTTCCAACAATTTAGACATCCTGTTTTTAGTAGATGCATCTTCCAGTGTTGGTGAATTTAACTTTAAGAGTGAATTAAAATTTGTTAAAAAATTATTAAGTGATGTTACTGTTGATTACAATCATACACGAGTTGCATTAATTACTTTTAGCTCGCCGGAAAATGTCGTAAGTTTATAGGTAACAATGAATTACGTCTCACTAATCTGATAACAATTTTAGATTATCAATATCGATGAAATAAGTAAACCATCAACAAATAACAACAAGTGTCTATTATTAAATAAAAAGTTGGGTAATATCACTTATAATGGAGGCGAAACATACACTTTGGGGGCATTCAAGAGGGCAAAGGAAATACTTGAAAATAGTCGAAATAATTCAAAAAAGGTACTCTTTCTTATAACTGATGGTTTTTCTAATGGAGGTGATCCAATTCCTCTTGCAACTGAATTAAAGAAACAACACATAACTATATTTACAATAGGAATTGAAAGGGGGAATTACAAAGAGTTGTATGATGTATCTTCTCAGCCAGGAGAATATTATAGCTATCTGCTGGACAGTTTTGAAGAGTTTGAGGGTTTGGCTAGACGAGCTCTTCACGTGGGTATGAAACAGTGTACGGAATGTTAAATTGTTTATATCCACTATTTGTTTCTATAGATCTTAAAACTGGGGACTACATTCCTCTAGGATTCGATAGTCCTTGTAATTCGTTATGTGAAGAGGGAAATTGTTGCGATGAAAATGCATTATGCTCGTGCGGTACTACAACAGGGCACTATTCCTGCGTTTGTCAGCCTGGGTACTATGGTTCCGGTTTAAAGAACGATTGTCTTCGTAATTAAACAAAAAATATTTTTCAAAAACAGAGAAATTAATTAGATATTTTTAGCTTGCATTCCAGGAACTTATGCTGATGGATCAAATCTTTGTCGCCCATGTCCTGATATTCATCACACAACAACTCCTGGAGCATTTGGCATTCAGAGTTGTAAATGCAAAATTGGATATCAAGCTACAAGCAATAATCAATGCAAAGGTAGTAAGATCTTTAAATAAAAAATTTGTATTTTATTGTTAAAATTTTAGTTCTTAATTGTCCGAAAGTTTCTTTACCTGAGCATGGCTATCTGGTCAAAAAAAGGGAATGTGGGAATGTGTTAAATAGTGCTTGTGGAGTACGATGTGAAGTTGGTTATTCATTGATAGGGGATAGTATTCGATTATGTCAAGCAAATGCTACTTGGAGTGGAGAGGAACCGAAATGCGAGGGTAAGTAATAGCTAATTTTGAACAACTCCTTTTAAACGCAGTTATTTTCAGTTAGAACATGCGAAGCACTAACTGCCCCTAAATACGGAACCATTGAATGCATACACGAAGACTTGGGAGTTACGTATAATGCCAGTGAAAAGAATATGCCAGTTGATACAATATGCACATTTAAATGTGCCAAAGGGAAAGCATTAATTGGAAGTAGTCAAAGAAATTGTTTGCCATTGGCACGTTGGGATGGTTTGAAAACCAGCTGCAAACGTATAGTGCTTTATGATCTTAGAATATTCGTTTAAATTTTCAAATTGCAGAGATAAAATGTGCCAAATTGCCAGAAACAAAGTATGCAAAAATTGAACCAGCATCATGTACTATTGGAAGGCAAGATTATGGGCAAAATTGCACCATCATATGCAACAAAGGATTTAAACTGAAAGGGCCATCAGTAAAACGCTGCGATGGAGAACATGGGACCTGGAGCAGCAAACATGAAGACACTACTTGTGTTGACGAAGAACCGCCTTTTATAAATTGTCCTAAAGATATAAACGTTACGGCATTACCAGGGCAAAAATTCGCATATGCAACTTGGATCATTCCTCAAATAACAGGTTACTGGAAAATGATGCATGAAAAATACTAATCGTTATCATTTTTAGATAATTCTGAAATGTCTATCATTATGTGGATGCAACCGGTCATTAAAAACCTAACAACATACAGATTCCCAATAGGTTCAACAACTGTTACATATTTTGCACAAGATGATTTTAATAATAAAGCAAAATGCAGTTTTCATGTTAACGTAGATGGTAAATAATTAACTTTGGATTTGTATTCAAGTCTTATTTAAAACTGTTTAGATAGAGAAAAGCCCACTATAGAAAATTGTGATACTCCGCCAACATTTCTAACAGCAGAAAAAAGTGGTGCTAATGTGACTTGGGATGAACCAAATATTTTTGATAATTCACAAAATGTTACTGTAAATGTGGAATGTTTTTGAAGAAAATGTGCTCAGTTATTATTTTTTAGATTACGAAATCTCACGAATTTGGGTTTTTCAAATTAGGCACAACAGTTGTTACTTACACAGCAATTGACAGTGCAAATAATACGAACATTTGTAAGATTAATATAACGGTTGAAAGCGCACATTGTGATGTACTACCAGATCCGATTTATGGTCATAGTGACTGTAATATCAAAAAGGATGGAATACAGTGCGTAATTACATGCCAAGAAGGATACGCAATACCTCTTTCCCAAATTGAGTTTGGTAATGAAACATCTACAAGTTTTACTTGTAACCACGATGAAGCAATTTGGAATACGCCTGAAGGACTAATTGCTCCAGAATGTTCAATAACTAAGATATCAAATGAAGTAGAGCAAAGTGGTGAATTAACAATAGAAGCTAATGACACCGTGTGCAATAGCAGCAAACAAATGCAAGATGTAAATTGACCATATTTTTAAGATTCATTAATCATGAATTAGTTTTGCAGATTACTAACGAGATAGAGAACTCATTGCAAAACACAATTTGCACAGGAGATTGTTTAATCAACACCGAAACAGAATGTGATTCCGAGAAGATTGAAGAAGAAACAAATGTAATTAAGAGAGAAGCGCAATATGAGATGGTACCCCATAAGAATAAGTCTAAAAGAAAAAGGATAAACCTGAAGTACCAAGTTCGAGCAAAATTGATAAATATAAACAATGAAAGTCAAACAGTAGACTCAACCATTTTCCCAAATAAATATGGTTCAAAATTAAAAATACATAATCAAAAAACTAAGTTTCTATGTCCGATCGGATTTGTCCCAAGAAAAAACCGTTGTGGTAAGGTTTTCAATGGCTCAAAACTAAAAAATCTAAATAGACTTTTTGTAGTCCAATGTCCAAGAGGAACGTTTTACAATTCAACAAGAACCAAATGTGAAAGTTGCCCATTCGGCTTCTACAATGACCAATTGGGTAAAACTACATGTATACCTTGTCCAACTCATTTTTCCACTAGGAAAATGCATTCAAAGAAAAAAGAAGATTGTAAAGGTAAAATAAATATAAAAAATAATACCGATATAAGATCTAAACTTTAATACAGAGCAATGCGCGCCTGGAACGTATGCTAGAAGAAAACTTTTAAAACAATCCAAAAACAGCACCAACTCTCCAATTTATCGCATCACATTAAAACCCTTTTGTCGACAATGCAATATCGGGTACTATCAACCTGATTACGGCCAGATACAATGTCTCCCTTGCCCCAAAGGCTACACAACGACAATTTTTGGTTCTAATAGTATCAATCAGTGCATTCCGACAGCCAGTTACATTTGTTCATCAAATCCAAATATTTGCAACAAAGGCACTTGCGTTGTCAATAACGACTATCAATATACATGCAAATGTTACACAGGTTACATTGGTACTAACTGTGAAAGATTTGCTACAGTCTGTGATTCGCAACCTTGCTTAAATGGCGGAACATGCATTTTATCTCAAGAAAATGGTTATTACTGCAAATGTCCAAAAGGATATAAAGGAAAATATTGCCAACAAGAGGACCAATGTTATACAAATTGTTTAAACAATGGCGTTTGCGTTTATTTGGAGGAAAATGAGTCTTATTGTAATTGTCCAAAAGGTATTAATATACGGTAAAAGACATACTAATTCCTAAACATAAGAGTTTTAAAGGTTTTAGCGGAGAACGATGTGAAATACAGGCAAAATACTGTTCTGGAAATTTATGTGAAAATAATGCCACTTGTATAGAAACCTATAATACTTACAAGTGCATTTGCGTTGATGGTTTTTTTGGTCGCCGTTGTCATATTTTACCCTGTGACTATAAACCTTGTTCTTCTGGATATATTTGTGTAAATATTATAAAAACAAATTCCACACGGAATGATTACAAGTGAGTTATCAAAAATTTGCGCATTTGTATATGTGCATCTCGGTAACTATTGTTCACTTTGAAATAGATGCGTCTGTCCCGAAGGCTACACAGGCCCTGAATGCAAAGAAAGGATCAATTTCTGCCAAAAAAATCCTTGTCTCAATAATGGTACCTGCATAAATGAATTAACAAATTTTTCTTGTGTATGTCCAACATTATTCTATGGCAATATATGTGAAGTGGAGCATAATACGAACTTTGTTCTAAATTTCCCTAATTACGATACAAATAACTATATCAAATTGGATGGATTTCAAGCAAACCTTAATGAAGTATAATTCTAGCAAAGTTTAATAAAAACCTAATTAAATTTTCTTTAGATATCGGTCTGTTTGTGGCTGCAAACAGTGGACAATTTTAACTATGGTACTTTGGTTTCCTATGCAACCAAGGAATTTGACAATGCCTTTACGTTAACCGATTACACTGGACTAGTAATTTATGTGAACAATCGTCATGTGGTTACTGATATATTATTAAATGATGGTTATTGGCATCATTTATGCGTTTTATGGACTAGTGCTCAAGGGAGCTATCAAATATTTATTAATGGAATACTACAAAAGAACGGAACGGATTTGGCAACTAACACACAAATTAATGGTGCTTTATTATTAAAATAATTATATTCCGTTAAAAATGATAACGACTCTCTATTCAAAGGATTCGGAAATATGGTGATAGGACAGGACCAAGATGTAATGGGAGGTGGTTTTAGTCAATCTGAATCATTCAAAGGAAAAATGACTTTTATTGATTTTTGGTCAAGATTACTTAACGCCGATGAAATTATGCAACATCTGAACGATTGCAATTCCATAATTTTCGGTAATTTGTACTCATGGGTTGACATGCTTTTAAATATTAAGGGAAACATACAAGTACTTAATTCGACATTTTGCAATAACTGTTCCCATCCCAAACCACTTTACAACGGCCAAATTGATATCATAGACAACAAAGCGTATTATTCCTGCTATGTTGGATATAAACTAAATAACGAAGCTTATGCTGATGGAAGAAGATGCACTAAAGCTTCAAATTGGGAGGGCACCTACGAACCTTATTGTCGAAGTATTACACACCTAATTTATAAAAAACCGATTCTATTTTACTTTTAAATGTGTTATTTTTATTTTACAGAAACATACTGCGGTTATCCTGGCTATATTCCAAATGGGTATACAATCGGAAACAAATATTACTACCAAGACAAAGTGACTTATCTGTGTCACGAGGGTTACAACATTACGGGAAATAGTGTTGTCACGTGTAAGGAAAATAGTAAATGGTTCCCAGAAAAACCAACTTGTTTAGGTATTAAATATCATTATACAATTTCAAAATCTTATTTGATTATACAATAGGACTACAATGTTCCGCCTTCACCAAACCTGCCCACAGTACGATAAACATTATCTCCGATGCAATTTATGAAGATTATAGCGAAGATCTATCATTTGAAATCGGAACTCAGTTGGAAATAATTTGTGAAAATGAAACAATATTAAGTGGTGAACACTTTCTAACATGTCAAGAAAATGGAACATGGGATTTTGAACCGCCAAAATGCAATCTCACTAAATCAACTGTCCGCCAAATTCCATGTTCCATAGATTTAGTACCGAAAGCTGTAGACAACGGTTACATAGATTTAGACTCGTTGTATGCTGCTGGAAATGGTACTTCCTTAACAGTTGAATACAAATGTCGAGTGGGATACAAATTAGTTGGAGAAAATTTTACTACTTGCATAGTTGATGGATATTGGACAATGCCAAATATTTCATGTTTACGTAAAATCAACAATTGACTTAAAAATAATTTTTAATAATATGAATTCTGTTTTTAGCAATTGCATGTACAAAAATACCCAGAGTAGCAAATATGCAAATACAACATATAAAATTATTCAATACGGGATTTGTTGCTGGAAACATGTTAACATTTGAGTGTGTGGAGGGATATGAATTAACAAGTACAAAAAATCCTTCAATTCGATGTTTATCTAATGGTAGATGGACTCGCATGCAAGGAAGTTGCTTTAGTAATTTTGATATAAAAGTTACGAATATTTGTTTAAATTAATATGACTGTGGTTTCAGAAAAAACGTGTTCAAAACCAATTGTTTCGGAACAGACAGTAATACATGGAAATTCGTACTTATACAAAGACAAAGTAACACTTACTTGTCCGGATAACAAGCAGTACGTTTTGGTATGCAACAAAGATGGTATATGGGAAGGAAACAGAGATACTAGCTGTTAAATGTTAAAATTTTAATTAAACTTCACAATGGGTTCCTCAAAGGATTGTTAAAAATAAAATTAAAAGTTTCATGCATTAATAACTATTAAACATTAAACAGCAAAGCTATGTCGATTGACAGGTTCAAGTAAATATTTCTTAAACGGTAACTTTCTATTTTGTGTAATGGAATCCAAGATCCAATTTGGTTGTACGCAAGTAGAATAATCTTGATTGACAAACTTACCAACGATAATTTGAGCATTTCTTGCTAAATTCGTAATTTTCCCTTGGCACAATGTAATTAATCCCTTCAGTTCAATGGGTGGTGGATGTGTTGAATAATTTATATAAATATAACCACAATCACGAAAAATGTCCATTGAATAGGGCGATCCGAAAGCCTGACGTTGCATACGACAAGTCTAATTTAAATAGAAATAAATTAAAAACAAATTGGACAAAGCAATGAAATGACTTACTTGAATAGCCGGATATTGGTCAGTTATTTCATATTTTTCTTCTGGTAACCATTTGCCGGCTTTCAAAGAGTCTAAAAACTAAATCAAAATATAAGTATGCAAATATTTTGATTCGAAAAAAACCATTATCTCACCCATTCTTTCCTCAAAATCCAACAACCCAGAATCATTGCTTTTAGAAGATTTAATGTACGACCCCAATTACCCACAACTAAATGTGTAGTCTTTTTATTAACAGTATTTTCAACAACAAATCTGCCTAATTTTTCAACAGTTTCTTCAAATAAATCAATTTCGCCTCGACTCATTTTCGTTACTACAATACTTGACTCGTTGGTATTCCTAATTTTACGAATTTTAATACTTTTATATGCACTAGTTGCTAGAAAATCTAATGTACTTCTACGTGCTTTACCAGCTACCAAAGGAGAATTCAATTCGTCGCTTTCTGATTTCTGATTTAAAATCGGTCTCTTTCGAGATGTTGCCTTTTTCTCGCTTTGACTAACCAGTTTTCTTGGAGGCCGTTTTGGAGTTTTAGGGGTCTTTAGTACTTCATTGGGTAGTTTTGCTTTTTCTGACACTCTTACAGAGTGTCGTCTTGCGATTGGTCGTTTGAATTTCTTTGGCGAATCTTCTGAATCACTAGAGTTATCATTGTTGGCCAATTTATTCTCTTGAATCGATGAGATTCTCATCGATCTACGAAGTATTACTCGTTGATTAGTTTGGGTTGTCGGTTTAGTTTTTTTAGGTGAACTATCAGATTCGCTGCTTTCAAATACAACACTTCTTTTTCTCAACGAACGTCTTCCAGTTAATTTCTTGGTTTCCTTGTTTGATAAATCAGGGTTATTACTGTTAATATTTGCCATTGATTTACGACCTCTAACAGATCTATCACTTTGGCTTTGTACAGTTTTTAAAGGAGAGTTATCTGCTGTTGTTCCAATCCCTTCCGATTTCGATGGTGACTTTTCGCCATCTCTTATTGCTACAAATATATCTGCTAGCTCCTTTTGTTCATCCTCTACACTAAATCGTTTCTTCGCCTTAGATTTTTTAACTTCCTTTTGTACCGCTTTTTCAAGTAAATGCTGTGCCATAATTTTGTAATCGATTTCACTTTCATCAGATGAAGATTCATCAATCAGTTTTTCACATGCTTTATTAATCGCATTGTGAACTATATCAGGTACTTTACCATTTTCTTTACAAATCTGCTGAATTTTTCGTTGACGTAGTTCATTCCGTTCGTCCTCACTTGAATAGTTGATTGGTATTGAGTCATTAGGAGTGTACAGTTTTCTACGGGTATTTTTCTTTCGAGTCTCCTTAACTTCTTGATTTATACTTTTGGTTAAATTTTTATCTGGACTTTTCTTAGATAAGGCTTTGGTCGAAGTCTTTTTTCTGACTGTTACAAACTCAGCGGGATCGTTATCTGATATTGTATTCATTATGTCAGACATTTGAGTTTTGTTTAATGGACTGAATGGTGATTTAGAGCTATTAAATGAACCTCTTGATTTAGTTCGTTTGGAACTGTTTAAACTTGTATCAGTATTTTTTCTATTGGCACTAGGTGATGTTACTTGTCGGGGCGATGTGCTTGATTTTGATGCAGGAGCACGAGTTTCTTTAGTGTTTGATTCACATGTATTAACCGATACTCGTAAGGACGACATGCTGGAACATGTCAAACTGGCAGCAACTTCCTTGCAGTTTGAAGTTTTTTCAGGCTGAAACAATCAAATCATTTTACAAATCATTGTCAATGGAATCTTGACTAAGAATCATAATCTCACCGATGAGTCCCGATCGGTGGTGCTAATATCACTTATGTTGGGCCCAAACGGAGAATAAAGACGTTCTTTCATTCTTTTGTTGTATTTAACGCAATCAGTCACCCACTTAACTGAAACTAAATGCGCATTTATTAACTTAGCCCTGTCATATGTAGTATAAGAGCCAGCCTGAAAAAATAAGTGAATAAATATTTCTCTTGTCAACAATAATCAAAAAACATTACTTTAAACACTACATGAGTGACGCTTGAAGTTATACAGTCTTTTACTGTCCCTCCTAAAGACTCCACAATATCCTTGTATTTTTTACTTTTATCCTGGTTGTTTTTCACAACATCGACATATACAACTACATTTTTTAATATCACATTCTTGGGGGTCAGAGGAGTATTACTACTGGTTGCCATTGGTTGCTTTGGTTGAGTTGGTGTCTTGGGAGAATTTTGTTGCTCTAAAGCTCGTCGACGAAATAAAGCGACAGGACTCTCACATTTTATGGCTTCGATTACTTTTTGTTTGGGTGTTTTCGGTTGCTCATTAATTGGATTTGAATGTTCTGCAATGATATCCCAAACAAGTTTTCTTTTCACTGGATCCATTAAGAGTTTTAAAATATGGGGTGGTATGTTTTCGGACACATTAGACAACCGCTTTTTCACAATACTCTTTCTAGACGTACTCATTGTATACAATTAATATTTAAAATTACTTTAAAAAACTTTAAAACTCGTTCATTTACATTTACATACGATTCAAAAACAAAAAAAGATAGGTTCAGATTTTGACACTTGACATGTGCAACTGCAACGGTTTACTATAAGTTTGGTCTACTAGTCGCTCAATTGAATACTGGAGTGAATTGGCGGCCGAAAGTTAACAGCCGATCCGCACGCGGCAAAACGTATACGCTACGCTATTGCAACGGCAAAAAACACTCTTTTTTGACACGCTACGGCAACGGCAGAATGGCTGTAGAAAAAAAATAGACCGGTTTTAACATTGCCCTTTAGAAACGATTTTAAAGACTCTTTAGACTACCTAAATCCAAAATTTCAAAAACTTTCTATGACCGCGGACTTGTTGAGGGCATTTTGAAAATGAACAATTTTATGTTCTAAAACACACCCATTTTTGACAAGCTACGGCAGAATGGCTGTAGAAAAAAAATAGGTCGGTTAAGCAACTTCCAGGTCAAATTATTACAAATTCGATTTAATACATGCAAATGTGATGTGTCTCTATATCTTTAATTTTTAGCCATCACGATTAAATTGTATTTTTATAGTAACGGAAAATATACCTAGACAAAACATCTATACAAATTAATGTTCATTAAATACCTACATTGTAGCTTACAACAATCCAACAGAATAACACCATCAAAAATGAGTTTTTGCACAATAATAAAATTAGATTATTAGGTATAATACCAATATAACTAATTATCATTATCCAAAATTTGGTATAAAAATGTAAAACTTTGCAACAATTTCAATAATTTGTTGAGTAATAAAATGAAACTACAATTTTTCTTGATTTCAATTTTGGTATTTGGAATACCAAAAAAGACTCATGCTTGTGTGAGTAAAATAATAAATTTTCTTTTGGTTTATTGTTATATGTATGTTTACTTGAGGCAGGGTATAAACAAAATCATTGTTAACAGTGCAAAAAATTGTGTGGAAAATCCAATCTTTAAACTGCCCGACAATTATACATTTATTGTTCATGAAAACTGCATGCTTGAGTTAATTGGCTGTGTAGAAATAACCAAAACTTTCAAAACAGCGGAGGTGCCCTAAAACATTTTGGTTTCTACATAAAATAGATAATTAAATACGATTTTAGGGAACTTTTTTTGTACGCCATGAACCTCTCCCAACAATGGAAGGTAATATGGACTTTTGCGAAATTTTGGAAATGGCAGATCTGCCTGTTTTCAGGTCAATCGTCAATACTTTGAATATGCCTACAAAATGTCCAGTTGAACAGGTTACAACACCCTTTTCACATTAACCGTTTTAAAAATAGTAGTTTTTTTACTTTAGAGAACGATTTGTAATAGTGCTGATCACAAAATCGACTTGGGTCCATTTAAAACAACTTTTGAAACCGCTCTACGAACATATTTCTTCCGATTTGAATTCACACATGATGTTGGAGAGAGTTGTGTTGAGTTCAATATGACTGTAATGAAAAATTAAATTAACTATTATACCCTTCTTAGTAGTAAAAGCGCATTATAATTAAAAATTAATAACAATTTTAACATTTTAGAAATAGGCATCGGGCTTTCAAGATGAATAAGAGTATGTATTTGAACTTCCATCCAGCATTTTCTGGTTTTATACTCATAATATAAATCGCGATGAAATCATTAATTCATTATCGATTATTATTGTACGTATAATTTAAAATATTCTTTATTTTATCCTATAATGTTATTGTAGTGATTACTGCATAGTAACGAATAACGTTAAGATACTCTTAACAGCACTAGTGTTGTTATAAATTCTTAACAGCACTAGTGCTGTTAAGATTTTCTTAACGTTATTGTTTAAATAAATAACTCCTAGGATACCAATTTTTAAAAAGTGTTTTGACAGTAAATAAAAAATATATTCATAATTGAACTATAATTTTGCTTTTTTCTACAATACCATTATAGGATAAAATAAAACGTGTTACGATACACGTAATGTTATGCGCTTTTAGCATTACTCGAGAATTTTAGAAGAACTCGCTGCGCTCGTTCTTCCAAACATTCTCTCGTAATGTAAAATGCGTCATAACATTACTTGTATCGTAAATTACTATTAAAACACCTAAAAATTATTCATTAAGTACCTATCCCAACAAGAAAAAATGCGCTACTAATTCATTACAACAATATAATTTTTTTTATATACAAAAAAAACCTTAATCATTATTTCATACTATAAAACTAATGTTCTATTTGTAATGATGATTTTAGTATAAAAATATGAGAATCCGTAATCATTCAATGATTTTTAAAATGAAACTGTGTTTTTTATTATTCTCTTATTTATTATTTTGGATTCCAGAAGAGACTCATGCTTGTGTAAGTACCTACCTAAGTACCTACCTAGGTAATGGGTATTAAAAGTTTTGAATTTGTCTTATGTACATGATTTTTTCTTACAGGGTGGACATAGATTCATCCTTAACTATGCAAGGAACTGTGTGGAAGATCCAATTATTAAATTACCTGACAATTATACAGTAATTGTTCGTGAAGACTGTATGTTGGAATTGATAGGCTGTTTAGAAGTGACGAAACGGTTTGAAACTGCGGAGGTGACTCTTAAGTTTTATTTATTGTAATAAATGTGATTGTGTATTTTTATTTTAGGGGACGTTTCAAGTACTCATGGAACCTCTTCCTATAATGGAGGGTGAATTAGACTTATGCGAAGTATTTATAATGGCAGATTTTCCTCTTTTTAAGAAATTTACCGATTTATTAAATCTACCAAAAAAGTGTCCCGTTGAACCGGTAAAATAAAGCATTAGGCACATAGGTATACTTATTTAAAATAACATTCATTGATTTAGATGAAGGTTTGTCATGGAGCTGATCAGAAGATCGATTTAAAGCAATTTCTATTCGACTTTCAAACTGCAGCAAGATCAAATGTTTATAGATTCGATATAATACATGATAATGGAAAGAGTTGCATTGAACTAAATTTTACTGTAGAAAAAAATTCAATTCACTAACTTGGAAATAAAGAGATGTTTATATAGCTATAAGTTTTTTTGTAACGGAATCTAATACATAGGTATACAGGCTGTCCTCTCCTAAGTTAAGTGTCCCGCTCGATTATCTCGAAAATGTAAAAAGGCATTCCAATGAAAATTTGGCAATTTAGGTTTTTGGGGATGGTCAATCTGATAAGCCTATTGCGAAAGTCAACACTAACTTCGTTATTTTAAATGGAACACCCTATATTTTAATACATATTCGGATTCTACGCAAAATTCTAATATCAGTTTATGTAAAGTACTATATGACTAAAGTTAATTATGTGTGGATTAATTACCAAAGGTCTTTATATCCATATTGGTAATTAATTCACAAATTTTATCACTGTTTTCATAAATGGTGAAAAGATAAATAATACAACAAAGAGTCAAAAACTAACATCAAACAAATTTCAAATTTGAATGTTTTACCTCCAAGCATTGACCTTCAGCGGTTTGACAGTTCGCGCAGAGTAAACATAACCTAAGTTTCCTTTATGTTAAATGCGAGGTTAAATGTCAATTTAAAAAGTTCTTGTTTTAAAATATTCAATAACAATTAAAATGCTCCTAAAAACAGACACCTATGTAAATCTCTTAAAACGCTACTTTGGTAAATACAACAAAACAACTGTTCAAAGCGTATTAAAAAATAAAAACTGTGGAGACCTCATCGAAATAAAGGTTATTCTGTTTATTTATTTTCTATTTTTTCTTTCAATAAAACTGTGATTGTAGGGCTGGATAAAATCCCTTCGAAAACAAAAGGAGAACGTATTCATTGATCTAGGTGATGGGTCTACAGAAAAGAAATTACAAATTTGTTGTAAAAAAGAATTAACTCCTTCTGATTTAAGTACCGGCTCGTCCATCATTACCAAAGGAACCTTAACTACTTCCCCTAGAGGCCAACTAGAATTAACAGCCGAAAATTTATCAGTTTGTGGTAAATGTGTTATAACTGATGGTTACCCTTTCGCCCCTCGTAAACATTATCCCCCCGAATACGTACGACAATATTTGGAATTTAGACCTAGAACGAACAAATTCGGGTCTCTTTTACGTGTCCGCAATGCAGCGTCGTTTGCCATTAATGACTTTTTCAATTCGAATGGCTTCACTTTAGTTCACACACCAATATTGACTTCCAACGATTGTGAAGGTGCTGGCGAAGTGTTCAAAGTCCTTCCGGAAAACGAGCGATTATTAAAAGAAATGAGCCGGGAAGGTGTACCACCGGAAGAAGCATACTTTAACAATAAAGTTTTTCTAACAGTATCCGGACAGTTGCATTTAGAAGCAGCAGTTTATGGATTAAGTAGAGTATACACTTTCGGACCAACATTTCGAGCAGAGAACGCCAGATCCCGATTACATTTATCCGAATTTTATATGGTAGAAGCAGAGGTTGCCTTTCTAGATGAATTAGACTGTTTATTAGAATTAATTGAGGATTTAGTGCGGAATGTAACGACAGCAGTTTTAGATCGATCCTCAAATGATATGGAAGTGTGTCAGGAAAATCCAGTCGATTTTGCATGGATAGATAAAAAATTTCCGATATTAACATACAGTGAAGCGGCTAAAATTATCAAGGATCATCAAAGTGAGATGAAAGAAAAGTTTAACGAAAAAGATGGGTTCAGTAAAGAGCATGAAATCTTTTTAACGAAACACTGCGGTAATATTCCTACATTTGTTATCAATTGGCCCGGGGATATGAAACCGTTCTACATGAAAACATTGAAGAACGACGATTCACAAGTAGCTGCCTTAGATCTCTTAGCACCAGGATGCGGGGAAATCCTTGGAGGAAGTTTACGTGAAGACAATTACGAGAAATTAGAGTTAAAGTTACCAAAGGACCAAAAGCAATTAGAGTGGTATTTAAATTTGCGAAAATTCGGCAGTGTTCCAACAGGAGGATTTGGTTTAGGCTTCGAAAGATACTTACAGTTTTTATTAGGAATTGGGAATATTAAAGACACTATTCCATTTCCACGATGGCCTCATAATTGTAGTTTATAATTAAGACTTAAATCATTTTAATAAATCGTTACCTAAATGTTTTTTGTTCTTTTAATGGTATTGAAAAAAAAACAAATATCTTGGTTAATGTAATGCATTTATTTCCTTAGACACCCAATATTATATACATAGAATAAGACTAAAAATGTTAAGTATTTAATCATTTATTTCGTGTAAGCCCACACATTAGATGTTACTTTCTAACAGAAAATATACACATGTTAAAAAAATATTTATTTCCAACAAATGTAACAAATTAATGACAATATAAATCAATAACTTTGCATAACGCAAAGAGTACTTTCGAAAAAAAATAAATGATAACATATTAAAACAAGTCTACCTAAAAGTTTCACAATAGTTACGCAAATATTTTCAATGAAAAAAAAAATGGTTTACCATTTCGCTTCTCATCAGCATGATATATACAAAAAAATCATGGTTTTTATGTGTTTTATGTACATTTCATTACTAATATATACAAAAAAGAGGTTCATTCTTAAAAATAAATCACATTATCGAACAGAGACCACTCAACTCTGTACCCTTGTTCACAGGTGGCATTTTCTTTAATTCAACACCTTTCAATGCCGGCTTCACATTTAATTGTACAGGCTCTTCACCGGGCGGTAAAGGTTGCGAGGGATCTATTAAAGGTTCGATATGTGATTGATGCTGATCATCAACACTATCATTAGGCGTATTATCTTTATTTTCTTTAGCTATCACAGGCAAAGGTTTACTAATATTAATTTTTATTTTACCACCAATACCAGTTGTTGCCGTTTGCACACCAGATTCCATTTCCACATTACCATCTATCGAACTAACCAACCCTGTATGAGCCACCACTTGTGGTACCTCCACAAACTGATCCTTCGGTTCCTCTTCCTCCTCCTCTTCCGTCTCCTTCGGGGCCTCCTCTTCGAACGATTCCGATTCCATGGGGACTTCATCTACACAACACACAAAATTTGTACAATCAACAAAAAAAACTCTTCCATTTTTTTACCTGGATCGATGGGTTCGGCTTTGATTTTAATTTGCCCACCATTCTTCAAATTAATCAGTCCTTCACTAACATCAACGAAACCATCATCCAATTCAGATGTGTCCATTTTCTCCGACTTAAATTTGGGCATATCAAAATGTTCATGTGTATCTGAATAATCGTCATCGTCGTCCACAACAATTTTAATTGGTGCCACCTCATTCAGTATCACATCGTCATCATCGCCCTCCTCTTCATCCTCTTTCACTTCATCCGCATTCTCTTTAGGCTCTTCGGACACTGTCTTCGATTCATCACTCTCTTCAATAACCACTTCTTCAGCTTCACTCTTCTCCTCGTTTTTATCCTTCTCAGATTCATCATCATCATCATCATCCAAGATTATTTCCAAGCCCGGAATTACATCCTGTCTCGCTTCTTCTTGTTCTACCTCCATTTTACTGTCTTCTGCACTTTGATCCTGAAGTGATAACTAAACAACAGTTTTAATGTCAATATAAGAACATCGGAAAGTTTTCTTAAAACTTACTTGATAATCGTCATAACAGACTGGATGATAAGTTTTATCATCAATCCGAATAGCGTTCCGTAAATGCCATTCTTCTTTCTCCTCATTAAAGAATTGGTCAAAGGCATCCTGGCACACCTCACAACGACTGTCTGTAATGTCTGAGTCAGCAGGGACGCTTGGTATTTCAACTTCTTCTTCTGCCTCTTCTCCATTGTTCTCTGCTTGTGTTAATTGCTGATCAAAGTAATTTTTTTCTACACAACAAAAATAAACAAATTAATATTTATGTGGTTACAGTTTTTCTATCCACAAACCTCTCTCCTCCAAATCCTCAATCTCTTCGTAATTCTTCCAATCGGATATCGAATAATACCATCTTCTACTTGCTGCCACCCGTATATTTTTCTTCCCTTTCCGATTTTGTCGGAAATGCCAATCCAAATGTTGACTGTAGTGCATACTTTGTTCCGGTGGAAAACGCATACCACAACTGCTACACTGCATGCCGGCATACAACAACGAATACAAAGCCATTTGACGCACTTTCAAACTTTCCGGTTTCGAGAACGAAATCGGCTTCAAACACTCCAACGGATTTCGTTTTGGTACTTTAACAGCTGGCGGTACCGGTTCACCATGTCGTCCTGTATTCGATATAGCAACTGTTGGCTTGATATCCTTGTTACTTGTCGTTATAATGCCAGTTGCAACCAATTGTTGAAAGAGTACATTGATATTCGATGCTGGTAATTGGGGTAAACTTGGTACGGACGACGCCACTTCAGTTTGATTACTCGACACATCAGTGTTTTGATTCTCAACTTGATAACCACTAGAACACGATGCGGAATTTACGGATGATGCCATCACATTTGAAAGTACATCCAAGTGATCTAAAAAAATAGAAACCAATCAATCAATACCGAAAAAAAATCAGAAAATAATTGAACAACTTACTTAAATTCTGCTGCTGCAACAGCGACTGGAAAAAGTGTGGTGAATTTGAATTCCTTTCAGGCGATTCATCACCACCAGCAGCAGTCTTCCTAGTTGTGCTACCATGTACCGGCGGCAAAGCCGGCTCATTGGTATCAAACAATGAATTATATTGACTATCTTGACTATTTTCATTGTACCTAGGACTAAGCGCTATTTCCTTACCACCTCCCATATCTTTGATATTAACATAGCCTGGTTTTATACCTCTAGGCAATACTGAAAATCGGACAAAGTGTTTCTTATTATGGATAGTAATAGGTTTAGGAAGACCACCAAATTCAACATTAAATGGAACATCATTTATTAATACAGTTTTTAATGCATCTACAAATTTCAGTGTAACCGTTTCACCATCAACAACAAACTTTTGTACTTTAGCATCAAGATAAAGTGGAACAATTGTTTTAGCGTTTACTATTAAATTCACTTTGCCAGCAACCAGATCGGTACGTTTATCTGTGCCAATTTTTACTTGTGGCGCTGGACCATCTAATTTTATTGTTGTATTATTGCCATTTAAGTCAATTGTTATGCATGGTCCTCCGAAGAAACACTCATATGGATTGCCATTTATATAAATTTCACGACTAGGTGCACCGAGACGTACTTTACACGTTTGACCATTTATTAAAACTTCTTTATCCGGCTCATTAAAATGCAGTATATACGTATCAGTGTCATTAAATGTAACACCTCTAGCACCGTCTTGGAACGATATCTCTCTAGGATCGTCCCAACTCATAAATATAACCGCTGTCTCGTCATAATATCGAATATCGCGCGGTATCGCATCAATGTTTATTGTTTTTATATCGTCCTGATTCACTGAATCCACTACAATTTCCGTTGAAATGTCTGGACTTTTGCCACCTTCTTCATCATTTAAAATTAAATCACTGCCACTATGTGTTGAATGTTGTTGTGGTTGTTGCTGTTGTTGTTGTTGTCCAAATGGACTAGGACCCATATGTCTCCAGCCTTTCTGTTGATGTAGCCAAACTTTCGAATGTGGTCTGGCACCCTGTTGTCTACTTATTGGTCCCAATGGAATCGGTGTTGTGTCCCATACTCTTCGTCTTCCACCCCGCCAATTCCCATTTCCACCTCTTCGGCCATACTTCACATCATGATTTGATCCAAATCGATCATCTTTATCGTAATTCTGTCTTCCATTCTTATCGTCATCACTGTAATCCCCTTCCAATTCATCATCACTAATCGGCTGTAACGATATATTCCCAAACGATTGTTCATGTTCCTTTTCTTTTGCTTGACGCAATTTACTCTTCTCCACTTGTGTTATAATTTTGCTCAACAAATGTGTACTCTCTTCATTGGACAATGTGCCCTGTTTGATGCCCTGTTCTTCGTCTGGCGATATCACAATACTACCTGACATATTTGAATGTGACTTGCGCTCCTCTGTCGCACCAATATTCAATCTCTTTTTTTTAACTAATGATTGATATACATAGAAACGATTAAGGGAACAATGTTTGTACAAAGTGTGTGAAATACTTACATGACTTAGATAATACTACACCGGTTGCATTTGCAAGTTTCGCTCTAATCGCGTCCAGATTGTTGGATTTCTTTGGTTGGTCACTTATGTCTATAACGTTGCCTCTTGACGAGATTATTGGCGGTGGTGGTGTTGGTGGTCGATCGTTGTTAACAGCAGGCAATTGTCGCAAATCCACATCTTCATTGCCAAATAGTCTAAATAGATTTTCAATTACAGCATGAAAGAAAATTAAACTTGACTGAACAGGAATTGAATAAAGTTTTGTTTACTTACACGTCTAGGAACTCTGATTTTGATTTTTTAGCAATATTTTGATCAAGAGATTCGGTGGACGGCCTCTTTTTACCAATCACTGTTGGTAATTGACGTAAATCGATATCCGCACCAGTAGAACCTGCAGAAAAATCACATTACATCAAAATGTTACATTTGCTTGTAGCGATTTTCAAATAAACGTCCCTGTGAAACACTTAAATCTAATTAAAACTAAGAAAATTCTTACGTTTCTCATCTGTTGTATCAGTAAGCAAACGTGTTTGCTTATCAGACGCTGCAAATGGCCTCAAATCTTCATCTTGTGGTGGATCCGGACTCATCGGTGACAAATTCCGCCTAACATAGTTGCGATTTTTCGATAAACTTTTAACACCTTTAAAACTACTTGGCGATGAACTTTCACTTTTATACGACGATTTATCACGTTTACTGCTACTCTCTTTGCTACTGTTGCCCTTTTTCTCATCACTCTTCGAATCCCTCTTTTTGTGTCTACTACTTGGCGATTTCGATGATGACGATTTATCACTTTTACTTTTAACCGGTGAATCTAACGATGTCGACGAATTTGATTTGGTCGAAGAGGAATTCGACTTAGTTTCCGATTCATTATTAGAACTATTTTTCGTGTTGCGTGATGATGATTTTGTTGAGAACGAAGAGGATGAGGAGGATTTGTGTGTGTCAGTTTGTCGGGATTTTGTGAATGTTTTGGATTTATTGGTGTCGGCTTTTGGGACGGGGGCATCATCTTTATTATTCATTAAACGAGGTTCGTTACGACTGTCTCGAACACTCTTTTTATTTGTAACAATTTTATTTGAATCTAACACTGATGTCTTTGACCCTAATTGAACATTGCTGTTAATATTATTACTTGGTTTTTGTTGTTTCAGTAGTCTAGGATCCCGTATCGGTTTCGAGACTGCTGATACGAGTGCACTTGAGGCAGGACTTATGCGTGGTGCATTGCCTTGATTCATTAATCGCTGATTTAGAACAGCATTCATTGTTGGATTTTTTTCTGCTAAAGTAGTACTTACGGGCGTGGTTGAAACCATTTGTTTAGCAACTTCGGGTTTTAGTAAAATATTCTGCAAATATTTCATACGCGTTCTAATAAATATGTTCGAATTAAAATGCCAATTACTTACAGGTCTCACATTAGGATTGTTCTTTATTTGTTCCTGCAACTGAACTTGCGTTTGCAATACTTCCAATTCTAATTTCTTTTGTTTCAATTCCAATAACTCTTTCTGTTTTTGAATTAGTTTCTCATGCATTTTTAATGTGTCCATGGATGCTGGTGTTACATTTACTTGAGGTGTATCAGTTTTTGGTTTTGTTGCGTTATTTGAGCCCGAAGTCTATAATTAAAGAGGAGATAAACACATGTTTGTCCTAATTTCGGAGTAAATCGTTCAACTTACGGTGTTTGCAAGGAATTTCGGATTGAAATGGATACTATTTGATGGTGGTACGGCCGTTACTGGCCAAGCTGGATCTAATAATTTAATTTGTACATCGATCGCATAGAGTTTTTTCTGTGGGAATACATCGTTCCACGTCTGCCTTAATCTGAACATTTCCGCTCGCGTTTTCTCATCCACCTTCATTAAAATAATTTTACAATCATTAATAAACGTGCATATTGATAAACAAGCGTGACAAAGAGTTTAAAAAAACTTAACAAATCACTGTGATTCTACGACAAAACTTTCAATTTCAATTCAGTTTTGTGGTACAATCGACAGTGTAAGTTCCCAAAACAAACCAAACCAGTAAAATACAAAGATACATACCACTTTAAATACGTTGCAAAATGTTGATACAATGTTATGACTGAAGAGTTCTTTATAGGTTCTTTGTACGTTCTTCACAATACAATCAATCAGGTATAGAATAGGAAGTTTCACTTCTGTATTAACCTACACATATAAATAAAAACTAACACTGTAGCTGATCCGTTGATTATCTTCTAATGTAGATACTTAATTTTAAAATATGAGTATTATATTAAAATACAAACACACACAATTACCCATTTCCAAATTCTTGAGGAAGATCACCAATAAATTGGAGATAATCAAAAATTTTTATATGATGCACTCAATTTTTAAATTCTTCCTTAGAAATGCATTTTACTGGATATAATAATTTACAATGTATATTAAAAGTGTAATTTAGTTATTGTTATGTATCAGTAAAGTGAAAGAGAATTTAAATACAGTTTATTTTCGATATTATTGCACAATCAGAGGAATAATACAATTGCAAAATAAAATGATGATTACTTTATCAGCGAGACGCAAAACTAAATAATATTACTTTAAAATAAATTATTTATTTCTAATATATCACAAAAAAAATGGAATTTCTTTAGGACTAGATTTTACAATGTGTGGCCTAGAAGGCAATAATTTTACGTTCTATGCCCACATTAATTTTATACTATTAACAATATTATTAAAAAATAACCTTTGATAGATGTGTTTCAATGGCATCAACAATAACAGGAGCATTTTGTATGTTTTCTTCCGCTAACATCGTGAGGACATTAATGAGGGGTTTGCTGTTACATGTGAGATCTGCCAAACTTGATGTGTACTCCGCTTTTATTTCCTCGCTAGTCGTCATTTTGATGATATTTTCAATAATTTCGTCCTATAGTAAAATGTAATAATGATTATACCATATCTAAAAGGAAAATAACCAATGAGTTTCAAGGATCAGACAATAGACAGACCTTTAAAACGTCTACAAGTGAAATATGACAATAAAAAAATTATTTAGCATACCTTTAGGTGTTATTATAGTGGATGGTAGAGTAGTTTCATGATTTTATTGTGTATTTGATCACTATTTTCAGTTATTTTATTTAGAGCACGCCACAACACCAAAAAATTCTCACAATATGGCGAAACAATATGACATCCACAACCGCCTCAACACCACAACACCGCAGAAGTAGCGCAGTAGGCTAAATTCGTAAAAGAGTTTTATCTGAGCATGCGTAAAACTAACAAACCTTAGACACTTCCTAAACAATTATCATTTTTTATATTAAAAATTTAATTTGTTGCCAACAATTCAATTAATATTACAGGATTCTATTATTGAATTACAATTTTTGCACGTTTATAAATGAATTTCCAATATATTTGGAAATTTTGAAACTGTAACTAAACTCACGTAATGAAGGATTGGCCAATTCGCCAATTTGACAATTCCAGATTTTGACATTTTTATTATTAACAAAAAAAAATGTAAGACGCAATGATTGAATAAAAAATATAAATAAATACCATATCATGAATTGTACAATTCAAGTAGGAAACTAAAACAACTAGTGCAATTGACGTAGAAGAAAGTTTATCGGGAGCAAGATATGCAAATACGATGAAATTAACAATTATTTACTCATCAAAATACATGACCATATGTAGCACTCCTATATGACGTAATTTTTTATTAGTTAGGTAAATAATTCATTGCAATGATCATATCTCATCAAACAATACTGATAAATATGGTGATAGACTTGCAGGCTACATATTAGTTCAGCAACGAGTGTATTTGATTGAAAATGGATGATTACAAGTTTCTGTTCAAAGTAGTCCTAGTTGGTAATGCTGGCGTTGGAAAAACTTGCCTTGTTAGACGGTTCACACAAGGCCTATTTCCGCCTGGTCAAGGTGCTACAATTGGTGTTGATTTTATGATAAAAACTGTTGAAGTTGAAGGTGAAAAAGTGAAGGTGAATTGGTAAATTATTCTGTGCGAATGTGAACTAAATAACAAGTTATTTGCAGTTACAAATCTGGGATACGGCTGGACAGGAGCGTTTTCGGTCTATAACTCAAAGTTACTATAGATCAGCACATGCTTTAATACTAGTTTATGATATTTCTTGTCAACCAACCTTCGACTGTTTACCGGATTGGTTACGGGAAATAGAAGAATATGCTAGTAGTAAAGTGTTAAGGGTCCTAGTAGGAAATAAGATCGATAGGGAAGATAGGGAAATACCCACTCATGTGGGAGAGGAGTTCTCGGAACGGCACAATATGTACTTTCTAGAAACATCGGCCAAAGAATCGGATAACGTTGAAAGGCTGTTTATGCAAATAGCCGAAGACTTAATGAAGGTACGTAAACTATTACTAAGAAATGACTCACCTTATTAATAACCACTTGTGTGATTACAGCAAGCAAGAAGTAGAGAGTTACCTAGATACGAATCAAACACTGCAAACATAAATGGTAGAACTTCAACAATTAGCGATTCAAATTGCTGTAGTCGATTGCAATAGTTTACTCTTCGTTCTTGGTTTTAATTTGCTCAGGTACTCAATTTGTGTCCAATTTATTTTTACATCTCTTCCATACGCTTCAAGTGTTTTATTGAAATTATATTTAAAACAAATGCACTGTAACTTGGTTGTGGAAATACGCTGACGACAAAAAAATCAAAAGATTGTTTAAAAAAAATCGTTAGCACACAGTACTTCAAATTAAGAAATTACAAGATAAATATTTTTTACTGTAATGGAATAAAAATACTCAACGTAGCAATTATAATGAATAGGACTTAATATATTCCAGATGTGTATATTTTCGTACTTTTTTTTTTATTTATTTATTATACAAACTTTATTTTGTTATGTTTAGAATATTGTGCACTGTAGGTTGTTATTTATTTTGCTTTTAAAGTGTGTCAAGAAGCGACTGCTTTACCAATTTTCAATAATTCACTTTTATTTTAATCTGGATTTTCTGACACACGTATAAGTTGATACAAAAACATTTTATATTTCTTGTTGTTTAAAATTTGTTATTTATTCTAATGTACTGAATTTTACAATAAGTAGATTAGTAGCAAAATAATTTCGTACTTAATCGGGTGGTAGGTTACTAATATATATTTTATTTGTTACAACATTTTTGTTATAAGCCAAAGACTAAAAAAATTGTAATAAATATACAGTTTAATAATTCATTATTTTGTTTTTACACGATTATACTTGTATTTTCAGTGTATAAGTGCAATAAATGGTAACACTACATTGCAAAGATTTTTAGCAAACAGCTTATTGAGAAGCGAATAAAAAATTTAAATACTTATAATAAATAATATCACATATAACGTATAAATATGGTGTTTACGATGCAGTTTCTTGTTTCAATTTTGCAATTTTTATTGGTAACAAGTTGACCATACTTTTACATATTCCATACTCAACTGTGGTTAATTCTTTTGCTTTCGGATTCCTCTCACAGTAGTCACATACGTATTGATAGAATTCCAAACTGAGTTCTGTATTTTTCAATTGTACCCGTTTATCTAAAGAGATGAAACGACCATAATGGGCGGCAATATATTCATGAGCTTGTAATACGGCTAATTCCGTATCTGCTGGTAATTTACTGGGCAATTCCTTCGATGGCCATTCGCGGATTGAGTCAATAAAGCTCTTATAATGTTTGATACTCTTCTCAATTAGATTATTGATTTTGTTTAATGCCTGTGGCTTTGGACGTTCGTCTGATTCACGTAATTTCTCCATTTTTATGTCCAATATATCCGTATAGATCCGCCCCAATTCGTACCAAATTTGCTGACAATATTGCAAGTAATACTTTGGATTTATATTATTTAAAACGTTTTCGAGTAAATCCACTCGTCTTTTGTGCAATTTCGCTTGATTCTCTTGGCTATCGTCGAAGAACAGCAAGTTTTTGTACATCTGACTTTGATCAAGTACAATTTCAATATAATCCGATGCCAAATTCTCCAACGTGTAATATTCTTGTGCTTTGTTGGACCAATATTTAATGTTATGGAACACTTTACGTGCGTCTTCCAGTGTTAAAACAAACTGATCGGTTACTTCATTCTCATAATTGCTAACATCGATTCCTTTAAAATCCAAATTCTGTAAATCGTGACTAGAAACTGTTGAATCGTTTGATAATTCAAGTTTTGCCAAATCTGAGGATATTGAACAGTTTGTATTTATATCGTCTGTGTGATTTAGTAAACGTTCTTTCGATTTAGACAGTAATAATAAACCGTATTTAACCCAACATCGAGCAACGTCCGCACTTCTGTGCTTAAATACTTCAATTTTGGCGTCATAAGCCTCGTTCATTTCAGTAATTGCGTCCAATTCCTTTTTGTAAATGTCTAGAACATATAAACTGGCTGCGAGATGATGTCGAGCCTGTTTGAAACCAGATTTTTCCATGAAAAATTGGGACAAAGTGGCTGCATTTAGTGCCCAATCAATTGGTTCGTAATCCTTCATCTCTAATTGTCTTTGCAGAGTTATGTGGCAATAGACAGAGCTTTTTAAAGCGTCCTTCATGGAGCCGTACAGTTGAGCTAAATAGTATAAAGTGAGAGTGTAGGTTTTTTCGTAATTTCTTTGAGCCAGTTCAACATTATAAGTTTCTACATTTACTTGGAACAGTTCGCTTATGTCAATAGGGGGTACGTTGAGAATCTTGTATGTTGTGTAAAGACTTTCTGCTTGTTCCAGATAGATTTTTGCTTGTTCTGCTGGCTCGCGTTGTGCCCATAATATGCCCAGTTGGTTGTACATGTTTAACGTAATTAATATCATTTCTGGCTTTAAGGCGTACTGTTCAACTGCCTCTTTACATTTCTCTAAATGTTTTTCACCAGTTGATGTTTCATCAGTATCAATGGATAATGTACCCAAATGTAATTGAACAGCGGCCAACATAGCTGCAAATTAATTTCAGAGTAATGTATTACAACACTTGGTAATTCAATCTACCTGTTAGTTTTAATTGCTGATCTTCCTGGCTTTGATTCCTCAGTAGATTTTCTATATTTGCTTTCATTCCAATAAGTATTTGACGAGCTGAATATTTGGATAAATAAGGCTCATTTTCTGGGTCAAATTTACTATCTTCTTCGATCAGTTTTATCACTTTAGCATATTTTTCTTGTAAATCAACAAAAGCTTCTTTCGTTATAGTCATGTTGGCAAATAACAAATTTTTTTTCAAAATAATTTACAAAATAATTTTTTTGGAGGTTAAATCAATTTTTAGTGAGTTTTTTAGGGATTTTGTTTATTTTTGTAACGGGAGTTTTTCGCATCATACGTCCACTATATTGCTCTCATCTCCTCCGCTAGGTTGAAAAGAGATGGCAAAATCTTGGTACAATTTTTTATTTTAAACGCGCCAATTGTACGTAATGGCGGAAAATTGAAGCGTTTGTTGTTTACTGTTATTATTTACAAGAAAAATGCATATAAAACAGGTAAAACATTGTTATAATTAATAATTGCACATCTCAGTTAATTATTTGTTTACTGTTTAGGTTATTATTCAAGGATTTAAAAGCTATCGCGACCAAACTGTTGTTGAACCCTTCGACAAAAGGCATAACGTAGTTGTAGGCCGAAATGGGTCTGGTAAAAGTAATTTTTTCTATGGTAAGATTCAACAGCATTAATATGAACAGTAAATTCATCTTAATACTTTCCCATAGCCATACAGTTTGTACTTAGTGATGAATTCTCACATCTTCGACCCGAACAGCGTCAAGCATTGTTACATGAAGGCACAGGCCCCAGAGTGATTTCTGCTTTTGTTGAAATCATCTTCGACAATTCCGATGCTAGAGTGCCGGTACGTACCTTCTTTAATATCAAATTACTTGTTGGATTAATTCCCTCTTTCAGATCGAACATGAAGAAATTTATTTACGTCGTGTAATTGGAGCAAAGAAAGATCAGTATTTTCTCAACAAAAAGGTGGTGCCAAGAAGTGAAGTTATGAATTTACTAGAATCTGCCGGTTTCTCCAACTCCAATCCTTACTACATCGTAAAACAGGGTAAAATCAATCAGATGGCAACAGCCCCCGATACACATCGATTGAAATTGTTAAGAGAAGTAGCTGGTACTCGTGTTTACGATGAAAGACGTGATGAGTCAATGGCTATCCTAAGAGAGACAGCCGGAAAAGTGGAAAAAATCGAAGAGTTTTTACGTACCATTGAGGAAAGACTTAGTACATTAGAAGAGGAGAAAGAAGAGTTAAAAGAATATCAAAACTACGATAAAGTTCGTCGAACTTTGGAATATGTTATACATGAAGTGGAATTAGGGGAGAATAAAAGGAAACTTGCAGATGTAAGATGGTAATTTATTTCTTTCAAAATTTGGTTTAATTATTATCTTCTAGCTCGAAAAACTAAGAAACGAATCTGGCCAAGAACAAGAAAAACTCGCCAGTAACTTCAAAAAAGCCCAGGACAACATAAAAACATTTGCAAAAAAAGTAAAAGAAACCAAAAAGGAGCTCAGTGCATTAAAAGAAGAACGAGATATTTTAAACAACGATCAGCAGCATTTAATCAAAGAGAAAGCAAAATTAGACTTAACAATCAAAGACTTGTCGGAAGAAGTGCAAGGAGACAACAAATCAAAGGAGCGTGCCGAAAATGAATTAGCAAGATTAACTCAATCGATTAAAGAAAAGGAAGCGGAATTGGAGAAAGTAAAGCCGCAGTACGAAAAAATGAAAAAATGCGAAGAGGACTGTATTCAGCAATTAAGTTTGAAAGAACAAAAACGTAAAGAACTGTATGCTAAACAGGGCCGAGGCAGTCAATTTACATCAAAAGATGATCGTGATCGATGGATCCAACAGGAACTGAAATCATTAAACAAACAGCTAAAAGACAAAAAGGATCATAGAGACAGATTGGAAGCGGAATTAAAACGGGATGCCGCCAAGACCGTTGAATTGACCCAAAAATTAGAGGAACAGAAACAGGAACAAGATCGACAGAAGAATTTTATTGATGAACATAATAAGCAAATTTATGAATTGAAAAAGAATAAAGATCAGTTCCAGGCAACTCGAAAGTAAGTTACTAAATAAAACATTGTATTTTTTTAATTGATGTGTTTTAGTGAATTATGGCGAAAAGAGAACAATGTTCAACAAAACTTGTCGTCATTAAAAGAAGATTTGGCAAAAGCCGATCAGCAATTGCGGTCAATGGCAGGCAAACCGATTCTGAATGGACGTGACAGTGTCCGAAAAGTGCTCGATACATTTATCAGTTGTGGTGGTCGAGAGGCGGAGATAGCGCAGTCTTATTACGGTCCGGTAATCGAAAATTTCGACTGTGAAAAGAGCATTTACACAGCAGTGGAAGTGACAGCGGGCAATCGTTTGTTCCATCACGTTGTGGAATCGGATAAAATCGGTACGGTCATTTTAAAGGAAATGAATCGCCAAAAGTTGCCCGGTGAAGTAACGTTTATGCCCTTGAATCGATTGAATGTGCGCGAAATGGACTACCCTAACGATTCGGATGCCATTCCGATGGTGTCCAAGTTACATTACGATCCAAAGTATGACAAAGCGATGCGTTATTTGTTTGGAAAGACACTGATCTGTCGTAATCTGGATGTGGCGACGAAATTGGCACGTACAACTGGACTGGATTGTGTCACGTTGGATGGTGATCAGGTGTCTTCGAAGGGTTCGTTGACGGGTGGGTATTTTAATTCGTCTCGTTCTCGATTGGAGATGCAGAAGAATCGCAGTGAAACCATGTCACAAATTCAGAAATGCGAGGAAAAGTTGAAAAGTTTACGTGCGGAATTGACGAAAACGGAAACGTCGATTAATTCGATTGTGTCTGAAATGCAGAAAACTGAAACGAAAAACAGTAAAGCGAAGGGTATTTATGATAAAGTGAAGGGAGAGTTGCGTTTGATTGCAGAAGAGTTGTCGAATATTGAACGATTTAAGGGGAGTAAAGAGCGCTCTTTGGCTCAGTGTAAGTCGAATTTAGAGGCGATGCAAACTACGAAAGAGGGTCTGGAATCGGAGTTACATCAGGAATTGTTATCGCAACTTTCAGTGGCTGATCAAGCGGAAGTTGATTCGTTGAATGATGATATTCAGCGTTTGCAAAAAGAAAATAAAGAAGCGTTTAGTAATAGGATGAAACTTGAAGCAGAGAAGAATAAATTAGAGAATTTGTTGACGAATAATTTAATTCGACGTCGTGATGAAGTTTTGCATGCATTACAAGAAATTTCGTTGGAGGATAGGAAGAGGCAGTTGAAGAATTGTAGAAGTGAGTTGGAGGAGATTGATAAGAGGATTGAGAAGGTTAATAAGGAGTTGAGTAGCATGGAGGGGAAAGTTAAAGAAATGTCAAAAAGGGTAAGTGTTCGTGCAAGAAATATGAATGATCATGTGGGTGATTGTTGGTATTTTAGTTGAAAGCCGAACAATCGGAATTGGAAAGTTGGAAGAAGAAGGAAAAAGATGCACAAGATAAGATTGATGAAGATGCTAGACATTTAGAGAAGTTTGCAACGAAACAGAATCTTCTTGAGCAAAAAATTGCAGAATGTGTTGAGAAAATTAACCAATTGGGGGCTTTGCCAACGCAAGATTTGTATTCGCAGTATGTGAAAATGTCGTCCAGAACTGTAAGTTGAACTTTTTAGAGGCTGATCAAAAAATTATACTGTTTTTCATTTCGTTTTAGTTGTTTAAAGAATTGGACAAGACCAATAATCAATTGAAAAAGTTTAGTCATGTTAATAAAAAAGCTTTGGACCAATTTATGAGCTTCTCTGATCAAAAAGAGAAATTGCAAAAGAGGAAACAGGAACTTGATAGAGGGTAGGAAGTTTTTCTATTTGAATTAATAATTGATTGATTGGAATTTGTTTATTTAGTGATGAGAAAATTAATGAACTGATATCGATGCTTGAGAAACAAAAGGTGGATGCGATCCATTTCACTTTTAAGCAAGTCTCCAAGTATTTTACTGAAGTATTTAAAAAGTTAGTGCCGGCTGGGCGTGCAAAACTTCTTCTGAAAACATTAGATAATGAAGAAGGACGAGATGTGGGACCGGAGGATACAAATCTGGATCAATTCACTGGTATTGGCATTAAAGTCAGTTTTACTGATTCTGATGTTGAGATGAAAGAAATGAATCAATTGTCTGGTGGACAGAAGTCATTGGTGGCTCTTGGTTTGATATTTGCGATACAAAAATGTGATCCCGCTCCGTTTTATTTGTTTGATGAAATCGATCAAGCATTAGATGCACAGCATCGAAAAGCGGTAGCAAATATGATTCATGAGCTCTCTGCTGAGGCACAATTTATTACGACTACATTCCGACCGGAATTATTAGAACATGCACACAAATTTTATGGAGTTAAATTTAGGAATAAAGTGAGTCATGTGGAGTGTGTAACGAGAGAAGAAGCTAGAGATTTCGTAGAAGATGATCAAACTCATGGTTAAATAATTTTTCTTATTTTTTTTTTATCAAGTATATTTGAGGTTTTATTTATACATTACAATTTTAGCTGAATAAAGTACATAATTTTAATGATTTTTGAAATAATCAGTTTTATTTTGGAGATGTGCTTATTTATAGGGATCTCCTTCATTTCATAAGTTGCGCAAGAGATGTCGCTCAGTAGTTTACATTTAGGATTACAGTAAACTGTAAACGGTAGTTTTAAATTAACCGACAGACAGAGTACGCAATACGGTTGGTGAAAATGATGCTAAGTATTCGTTTGATGATCTTGCTTGTTGTTGTGAAATAATTTGTTATTATTTCATTGTTTAACATATCAGCCCTTAAAAATGTCGAGTACTTCACAAAAACATCGTAATTTCGTAGCAGAACCCATGGGTGAAAAACCTGTGACTGAATTAGCAGGAGTCGGTGGTGTCCTTGGTGACCGACTAAAAGAAGCCGGTTTTGATAAGGTAAATGAATATATTTAATATTGACTGGAATTAATTAATCTTGCTACATTTCAGGCATACGTTGTACTTGGACAATTCTTGGTTCTAAAGAAAAACCAAGAACTTTTTAAAGAATGGATGAAAGATACATGTCAGGCGAATTCAAAACAATCTTCTGATTGTTGGCAATGTTTAAATGACTGGTGTGAAGAGTTTTTGTAAATCTATGGAGAATCTTCTTTACGTTGTGTTCTTAAACTTTTATGGTTCATTTAACAATATTCGAATATGTCCATCCTACCAGCATTTTTATCATTGTAAATACAATTTCTAATAATTTTAAATGTTTAACTATAAATGTAAATAGGAAAATGATAAGGATTTTATGAATTAATACATTAAATATAAAATTTTCAGAAATATTTGTATTTATTTATACCAACTCATCATCCTCGTTCATTTCCTACCTACGCACAATTCTTAAGCAAAAAACATGCAGTCACAAGGAATTTAATTAAAAAACCAGTAGAAATGATGCGAGTGTAATAAAATTCTTAATATTAAAAATAGATTTTTCTACAAGTTATCACAAAACGAATAGATTTTAGGGTAGGGTCCAAGGTGGCACTAGTAGTTTGATTGTGCTGTCAGACATGTTTATGCAAGAGCGAGATAACATTACAGAAACGTATGCAAGTTCGACAAAGATAGATAGAGAATTTTACCAGATGTTAATGGTCGACTGGAAGTTGATTTGTGAAATTTTTAAAGGCATATTCTTGTATATATCTATATATTATTAATAATGTTGTAAAATATATGTATTAAAAGACGTTGTGTTCTGTTTAAGTGTTCAATATAAATAATGTGCGATTGCATTCAATCGATTTGAACGGAATGTGTATATAAATAATTTGATTAAAAAGTTAAAATGGCGATTTGAGAACAGCAATGGTGGACAATGGACATATTATGAAATCTGCTGTTGGAATAGGAAATTTCGGAGGAAATAATACAAATACAATGGAAGATAATACGTTCAATCATCAGAATGGTGGCCAAGTGGGCCCACAAGGTACAAACTCCATGACAAACAATAAGCAAAATGAGGAAGTCAATCCAAAAGCTCAATATTCCATACCAGGTATATTACATTTTATCCAACATGAATGGGCTCGGTTCGAATTAGAAAGATCACAATGGGAAGTCGATAGGGCTGAATTACAGGTATGTGTTTTTATAAAATTTATCCATCGTTTGGTTTTTATTTAGCGAAAAAAAGTCCGATTTGCTTCATGTGCCAAGTACAGTTTTACACTTAAAAATAGCTTTATTAATAAGCAAAATGAACAAAGGATCATCTTGTCGCTTTAAATATTCGCATTTTCATCCACTAACAGTACAACATATCCACTTTGGTTCCATTAAATTGCAATTAATTATGTTCAATGCCATCGATGCAGTAATGTGTACACTTGATAAACTTCCTTGTATTCTGTTACATTTTAAACAGTTGTTTAATTAAAATGCGTAATTATTTAATTCGCTGGGTCGCTTCTCCATCTAGTATTTATTAAACCACGTCCTTTTCTGGATTATCATTCTGTTGAATTCATCAAGACGTGCATTCACGGCAACATCCGTCAGCAAACTTTCAAATAATTCGCAATTTCTAAAAAACTGATCCCTTTTAGACGACCAATTCATTTTAATAAGTGTCACAGAAAGTAGACCAGACTTTTACATTCACAAAGGTGCAGTCCAAAATCATGTTTCATCCAAAGTCCCCCAAAATTATCGATTTCTTATTCATGCAAGCAGAGAATTAAACATTTAAAAAACATCCGAAAAAAAAAACATTAATTACTTTTCTGTATCAAGATTGGAAGAACAATAGAAACTATTTTTTTATTGCTTTCTAATTTATTACATCAATTCCATTTAAAACAGTGTAGTATAAACGCATAACACATAGATTTTGCTTAGATTTTTTCCACTATAATCTGTTTGTACGCTTGAATTATTATTCAATAGTTTTCACTGTACTTTCATACCAAAAAAAACATACACACTTTTTTTTCTACTTCTAATACAAACCGAATGTGCACCAAGTTGTTTACACACTGTGTGATTGTGTTTTTTGTTCGATATTCCAGGCCCGAATTGCATTCTTGCAAGGCGAACGTAAAGGACAAGAGAACCTTAAAAATGATTTAGTACGTAGAATAAAAATGTTAGAGTATGCATTAAAACAGGAACGTGCCAAATTTCATAAATTGAAATACGGTACGGAATTGCAACAAGGTGATATGAAACCGCCAGTAATTGATGAGTCAAGTGTGGAGGGCCAATTAGATTCGGATCAATCGTATGTTCCTGTATCGAATTCCACATGGAAGCAAGGCCGTCAACTACTTAGACAATATTTACAAGAAATCGGCTATACAGATCGTATTATTGATGTTAGATCGACCAGAGTGAGAGCATTGTTGGGTTTGAATAATAATAATCCCGAACAAGAGGAGAATTTGAATGGTGGACCAGTGAATGGGAATGAATCGAATAAAAGGGCTAGTGAAACGCAAGGTATTTTGTTTATTCATGTGTTTTTTGGTTGTTTTACTGAAAGTGTGCTGTTTTTATGAACAATTTGAGAAGGTAGAAGAACGCCAGCGAAAAAAGCTCAATCAAGTTCCTTAGCTGAAGCGATGCTGCTTGATACGGAAGCAGCTGTGATGGCGAATTTGGATTTTTTATCTAATGCAGATGTGGATATGGATGATGATGATGATATGAGTGATGACGTTGATTTGGAACCATCTGATGAACTGGAAGTGGATGTAAAAGTGAATAAACAGAAAGGTATTTAAATGGTTTTTTTTCTTGGTGTTTTCTTTATTTCTTCTTTGATTTTTTCTCTTTGTATTTTCTAATTGAATGCATGTAGATAAACTCGATAATAATTTAGGATTGAACGATGATGTTGATGCGATTGCATTAGAAGTGTTCAATGAACTTAATCGCATCTCTGAAGCTGAGAAACGGCAGGATATTAAAAGTGAACAGCAATCTGATTGGAACAAATGTAAGTTTGCTTAAAAGAAAAGATTATGTTGTAGATGATTGATTGTGTCTTGTAGCTTTAACATCGGTGCCGAAACGGCCACTTGGCTTGAATGATGACGAGAATATCGATTCAACATTGGGTTTAGGTGAATTGGCCCAATTAACAGTTACAAATGATGCGGACACCACGTATGACATAAATAGCAGTAAAGATTCGTTCCGGAAGACATGGAATGCCAAGTATACATTGCGTAGTCACTTTGATGGTGTCCGAGCGTTGGCATTTCATCCAAATGAGCCAGTTTTGATAACAGCTAGTGAAGATCACACATTGAAATTGTGGAATTTACAAAAGACTGTACAAGCGAAAAAGAGTGCATCGTTGGATGTGGAACCGTTGTACACGTTTCGATCGCATATGGGGCCGGTGTTGTGTTTAGCGATTTCTGGTACTGGAGAACATTGTTATTCTGGTGGAGCGGATGGAGCGATTAATTGTTGGAATATTCCAAATTCGAATATAGATCCGTATGATTTGTTTGAACCAGATATTTTGAATTGTTCGTTACAAGGACATTCGGATGCTGTATGGGGATTGTCTGTGTTAAATTCGAAGCAACAGTTGGTGTCTTGTTCGGCTGATGGATCGGTGAAATTGTGGGCGCCTCATGAAAAGGTACAGAAATAGTTTTTTTTTCTACGGTAAGTTTTTCTAATGTTTGTTGTTTGTTTTTTTAGACACAACTTCTAACCACATTTACCTCAGAACAAGATGGTATTCCGTCTAGTGTTGATTTTGTTAGAGATAATCCGAATCATATTGTGGCATCGTTTGCCAGTGCACATTGCATTATATTTGATGTGGAAACTGGTAAGCCGGTGGTGCGTTTGGAATCGTCCGGTCAAGATGGTGTGAATGCACTTGCAAGACAAATAAATAAAGTTGTTTGTCATCCAACATTGCCAATGACGATTACTGCTCACGAAGATCGCCATATAAGGTTTTGGGATCATTCCGGTAAGATGGTACATTCGATGGTGGCTCATTTGGAGGCGGTTACCAGTTTGGCTGTTGATCCGAATGGACTGTATTTGCTTTCTGGTAAAGTTTTTTCGTTTTGTGATTTAAAGAGTATAGTTTTAATTGGGTTTTTGTTGTGTTTTTCTTTAGGATCGCACGATTGTTCTATAAGATTGTGGCATTTGGATAATAAAACTTGTGTACAAGAAATAACAGCGCATCGTAAAAAGTTTGATGAAAGTATTTTGGATGTGGCATTCCATCCATCTAGACCATATATTGCGAGTGCTGGTGCGGACGGCTTAGCAAAAGTGTTTGTGTAAACTTTTTTGAAACTCATTATCATAATTGACTTTTGAAGAGAAAAGGTGAAACAATTTAAATATTTTCTGCAGCGAAGTGATCTATTCTATTATATTTGGCTTCTCGATTGATTTAATTTTTTTATTTGCATAGGTTAGGTGTATATACGTATAACAGCATTTTAATGATTTGTATATATTATATATATCCATTCTGCCGATAATTCTTTATGTTTTTTCTTTTCTCCTTTGTAAATAGTTTTCTTTTTTATTTATTTCGTGTATCACTTGAAAAACGCTTGACACAACTTTAGTATGCTCTAATAGTGCCCTTATTTTATCTTTTAAATATAGTCTAATTCGTAATACGTTAAATAATATTGAAAAAAATTGAAAAAACGTTGTAAATATAAGCAAGACAAATACATTTAACGGATAATATTGTAATTTCAACTAATTATACATAAACAAATGGAGCATCCAACATGTAATTACTCATTTGTATTTGCAATTTTTAAATTGATACTTTACTCTAAATACTACTACTTAAACAATATGTTTATATTGTAGGGTATTTAATAAACTCGATAAACTAATTTTTATTATTGTACAAAAAGAAAATGATATGAAAACTTGTCGTTATTTACTACACACTCTGTACATTTGCCCTACAATAAAATAAAGAGCTTTATTCGACTAAGAATGCTCGTAGTGATAAGAATTTGATGTATAAAGTTAATGGTATAATTATAAATTAAAACCAAGAAACTTTAATATTAATAAAAAATTGAAAACAAAATACAGCAGGTTATTGGACCGTTAGGATTAGAAATTTAGAACATTGATAAGAACTAATTAAATAAAAGTACATCACACAAGTCATCAATTACGTATTTTTTTTGAAACTCATGACATGTTTTTTTTTTAATTAAAATGCTTTACACTATTGGAATTCAAATTTAATTTATAGAACAAAATATATATTATTACGTGTTCTTCTTTTAATCTTATTTAACATTTAATTTAGTGCAATTAACGAATTACTTTCTAATTTATTTTATTATATGTAAGAATTACATTTGTTATGAGTTTTGAAAACAAATTATTAATTATTGTGATACATACCTCTGTTTATTAGATATGTATTTGAATTTTGAAAGTGTATAATTTAGTTTTTATATTTTTTTAAAGAAAAAAAGAAGAATTATTTTATAGTTGTCTTATAATTTGTATCTAGTGAAATAATGTTAAATAAATACGTGAAAAATATTAAATAAAATCATGTCAATAGTTTTTAGTGACTCAAATTGGCTGAATTATTATGTGTGTTATCATTTTTACATTAGAAGAAACTTTTATATTTATACTATTTCATTATAAAAATTATTAATTATGTTTAAATCAAATGAAATAGCTGAAATATTAAATTAGCATGTAGTAAGTGATAGTAATTATAAGTGTGAATGTATAAATAATGTATTTAAATCATAATATATTGTAGTCAAAATGCTTTGGATATTGTTTTCTTTTTGATAACACTTTTTGATAATTATTTTCAGGATTTCACGTGTGCTTTTAAACAATTGAAAAAACCGCCCGACTGAACTTAGCCGCAAAACGTGACCAACACAGGGATTTTCACCTTCAAACGTCATTTAAAGGTCATTTGATGCAATAGTTTGAGTTCATCGTACAAAAAGTACAATTTTTAGCCCTTTAACCACTATCTATTAAAAAATAATCTATATAAACATTGATAAGGATATTATTCGCTCTATAAAAATCTAAATCCGGTGAGTATTCTGCTTAATAGTCAGTGCAATCGTAACTGTTCAAATAACCAAGAAAGCTTGTGCAACTTTTGATTGTGACTTCAAGAATTGATCATTCAAAATTTCTGTTATAAAATGGCAAAGTGCGAATGTTCGCGGGTAAGATTAATCTGTCACGTCTAACATTGCAAAGAATCCCAATAATGCTTTTCTTACGCCAAGTATTACGACTAACCTCTTTAAGCCCAATTAAAGTATCTTTATGCGAGTATGCCACTAAGAAATGTGTTCGTTTTGAAAAACCCCTTCAAAATCCAGCCTTTAATTAATTGTTTTCTCATCTAGAGCAAAATGGGCCGTAAATTTGTCGTCGGTGGTAACTGGAAAATGAACGGAAGCAAACAACAAATTTCCGAAATTCTTGGCTTCCTTAAGCAAGGCCCTTTAAATGCAGACACTGAAGTGGTCGTGGGTGTTCCAGCCATCTATTTGGACTACGTTAAAACGAATGCACCAAATAATGTTCAAGTAGCTGCTCAGAATTGCTTTAAAGCAGATAAGGGTGCATTTACCGGTGAAATATCTCCCCTAATGCTTAAAGATATCGGCGTTGAATGGGTTATTCTGGGCCATTCAGAACGTCGCCAAATATTTGGCGAGTCTGATGATTTAATAGCCGAAAAAGTAGCATTTGCTTTGCAGAATGGACTTAAAGTTATCGCCTGCATTGGTGAAACGTTGGAGGAGCGTGAAAGTGGAAAAACTGAAGAAGTCGTTTTCCGTCAAACAAAAGCGATTGCCAACAAAATTAAAGACTGGTAAGGTTTATCTATTTATTAATTACATAGAAACAGTGATAAAAATAACAATTTATTTAAGGTCTAACGTTGTTGTTGCTTACGAACCAGTGTGGGCAATAGGAACGGGAAAAACTGCCACTCCACAACAAGCCCAAGAAGTGCACAAATCTCTCAGATGTTGGATGAGTGAGAATATTAGCGCGGAAGTTGCTGAAGCGGTTCGAATTCAGTATGGTGGGTCAGTGACAGCTGCCAATTGCAAAGAACTTGGCTCACAGCCTGATATTGATGGCTTCTTGGTTGGTGGTGCTTCGTTGAAACCAGAATTCGTTAACATCGTCAATGCACGACAATAAATTGAAGCAAAGAATGAAATTAAAACAAAGAGAACCCATGTATAGGAACACATTTTACTGATGTTAATTGAAATGTTTTTATCTTTATTCAATAATTATACATAATTTATTAAATATATTTTGTTGATATATTTACATGGTGTTGTTAATTTGTGTTTCGGTAATCAGGAGAATGTTAGAGATAGAAAGAATGTTTACTTTTTGAGACTTTATTGTACAAATTCTTTTATGTATATACAAGTGTAGTCACATATAATAAAATTTAAATATATAATCATTCCTATAAATAATTATTGTTAATAATACCAACTCTAACAAATCTCTAATTAACTATAATATTACAGTAGCTAGAGTAAATATGGCATAAATAAAGGATTTTAAAAAATAACAATGTATATGGCATAAAATAAACAAAAAAATATTTTGTTGGAAGTACATGAACAAATTAATACATTTTTATCAACCGATTTATTTTTTCGATGATAGACTAGAAGAGAATTTCGCAAAAAAATTGTTTGGATGGTAAAAAAATTTTCAACATACATAAAACACTTAGGAAAAAGTGATATTAGTCTATACAGAACCACTTGGTTTATTAACAAATTTCAACAGGATGCCCATATATTTTGAGAATACATCAGTCTTTTAAGGTTTAAAAAGGAGCTATAAATTGGGGCAATTCATTGATTTAACGTGATACATTAAACATTTTCTTAATTTTTAATTCGGTTTTAATTTTAGCAAACTACATATTTTATATTTTTTTGTTATGAATAACTCTCTCATTTGTAAAAATTACATAATGATGATTTAATGATTGTGATATGTAAACATGAATGATGGATATAAGTACATATTTATTTCTATATAAATTTTGGTGTAAAAATGGACAATTCCAGTGCTGTTTCGAAGATTTGAAGAGAAATTAATTCGGAATAAATACACGAATATAGTCCAATATATTAAACATTCCATTATTTTTCACATTGAAATCAAGTTCAGTTTTTTTTTTGGTTTGGAACAATAGTATAAGGGTCCACAAGCAGATTTTTATGGAATATAAATATAACACGTATATTTTCTATTTGAATAATTGTTGAAAACGGCCAGTTATTATATTTCTCCAATGAATTGAAAACACTGCAAGCTTACATAAAAAACAATTAGCGATATTCATCCAGAATTAAAACAGAACAAATTTGCTTATTACATATTGAAAAAATTCTGCATTAAACCCGTTATACAAATAGTGTTTCGATTCAGGCAGAAATATTATCATTGTTTCAGGAATAAACATGTAAAAATGGAGTGTACAACATTTCAACATTACAATGATTAAATTCAACGACAAAATTATCGAACGTTATTTTGTTTTTTTCATTTTCGATCAGTCTTTTCTTGTATGAGAAAATGTAGTTAAGTCTCATCGGAATCGGATGGTGGATCGAGGGCAGTGTGTACAGTTACACTAACGCCACGATTAATGCTCACAGCTGGATAAAAAACACCATATAAATCACGAAAAGCGATCGAACCTTGTGGTTCCTCGTTTACGTAGAAAGACAAGGTGTGTTGGTCCAAATCCAGTAGCACTCCAATTGTGGAGCCGGCATGAATGCCGCCCTCGACTCTTTGTTCATGGGCGCCTGCATGTTGGAACCAAGAACGTTGCCGGTCAATGTACATCGCCCACCCTTTATCGTCTTTCCCTAAAACGCAAAACATATCTTTGCACACACGACATGACGATAAGCCGAAATGGCTTTATTTACAATTCTAATAACACGGAAAAATGGAATTAATTAAATTAGACCAAAATTCCTAACTTATAAACAGATGCAAATAATGAAAGAGCAAAACACCTACCCAACATTTTATCTCTTGCAACATCAATTCGGGCAATGCCGAATGCCGGATCTGTATCAGCATCGTATTTATCAACGGTAAACTCCCAATAGTGAATACCACGACTGAAACCCACACTGCCAAGGGCGATACGGTGCTCCCAACCCTCGCCAGTAACGCGACTGCTGTCTTCCGAGTATTGAAGTCCCGGTCCCGATAAAATGGGATCAAATGTAAACCAAGCCACTGGAAATCAAACGAAAATAATCGTACATAAATATTCACAATTATTGAATGTTATCATTTTGTATCAGAATTTGGTAATTACACAAAATTCCCAGCAGTCGTTTCAATTAAACAGTTTGTACAAATACACATTTCAACATTTTTTTTGTTTGTTTATTTATTTTGGGGGGAAGTACAGGCTAGTTTTTGGAATGAGTGGCGGTGATATTGATTTTTCAAATTTATGCACAGAAGAAAAGTGCTTTTGTTACTTTAGTGCCAATTTACTATTACTTTATAAGGCCAACTATTTTGCCGCCTCTATAAATCATCACTTTATTAATAATAAAACTTATGCAATTTATTGTCGTTGAAGAAAAAAAGATTAAAAGCGAACAATACAAAGCCAATGAAATACATTGTACCTGGCACCAACATCCGTTCCAAACTAAACATGCAAATAAAATGATTCAATATTTCAAGACGTAACAACTTTTACTGACAACGTGTATGTAGTTGCCCTACGTACAATTTTCTACTTTTCTTTTTTATTATTGTACACAAACACGAAAAGTTACACAACAAACCGTGTTGGTAAATTCGAAAAAAGTGTAGCTTTATGGCTGAATAAGCGGATTTTGATGGGAACTTGATGTATTTTCATGACAGGTTGAGATGGTAAAAATTTAAACAATCGACAAAGAACTCACCTTCTGCTGTTTGTAAACCTATCATTTCGCTGTATTCACCCTCGCCCGAGCTATTGAAAGCTTTAACACGGGCATTATACATGCAGTGGAAGTGTAGACCGTCCACAGTGCAGATTGTCTCGGTGCCACAATATACTTCCTGAAAATAATAATTAATGAATGCAGATGGTGGTTATAAATATGTATTAAAAAACAGTGGAAAAAGAAAAGAGACTTTCTTTTTTCAGTTTTACTCTGTGATTATTATGCTGGAATAAGAGTCTCATTTTCTGTGTACATTGAAAGTCGGGGGGTGGAAACAAAGCAAACCTTATAATGTTAAAAGTAGTGATGCCCCATGGCACAGAAACTCAATATGTTCTACAAACTAATACTTATTAGTATTTGCAAAACGATGCTTCAACACAGAGATACGGTGTTTTCATTATCAATGTAATGTACATAAATAAATAGTGGCATCCATCCCCCTTTTCACCCTCTCTTCCATACATCTAATAGATTGTTATTTAACCCTCTTACATGCCGGTTCGGGAATTCATTTAAATTGAGGGGCGACCCATGAAACGAAATTTTAATTTCTTCACAACAAATAGTTCTTAAAACAACATTTGGCATTTGGCTGCATTTCATATACTTTGTGTATGTAGATCATTTATAGTAAATTTAACTAATTTGCAATTCAAATACGGCCCATAATAAGGTCTAGAAAACTTTTGCCATTGTGTGATTGTATTTCAAGTTTGCACATTTAACTTGCAAGTATATCGCTTTCATTATACTGTTTTAACATTTAAACGCATAGTTTTTGTTCTAATTGTGCACATCACTTTTGGTCGGTCCCAAAGGAATAAATCATCGTTATTATCTTGAATTTAATTCGCAAGTTTAAGTCAAGTTTTGCACATATCAAATTTTAAACATTCATACAAATCATACAGAAACTTGTTTAAGTCTTTAAACAGTTCTAAGGAAGTAAGCCGATGATACGACCCCATACATATAATACCTGCCTGTATATTAAGAGGAGCAGAGCATTCTCAAAGGGGTTGCTAGAAACGACAAATAGGAGCGCTTTATTTATTATCGATTTCTATATTTCACATTGAATTATCGTAGAAATATTCGAAATAGTGCGACAAAAGTAAAAATCTTTTATAAACTCAATAGTCACGTGTTAGGCAGCTTATCTTATCAAAAACATAACAGCTGGGGTGGACACCCTCCACCATGGCCTTGCCAATCCCCCAATCGTTGTCTATGTGGAATGAACATATGAAGTAGCCCCCAATAACTGCAATAAATGGCTAGAGAGTGTCGATGAAAATAAATTGCGATTAATTTCATTCGAAATTCACTGGTGATTTTCTTCTCTCTCTCCCCGCGACGCCCTATCCCTCATCCTAAAACCCAATACACAATACCAGGCAACAAACGAAATTCATCAACAAATAAATTAAGCCGCCAATTTAATTAAAATGTGGAAGTATATAAAACGGTGAATTTTCCATTTAAAGAAATTTTATGCGGCACAACAACAGCATAGAAAAAATAAAAGTAGAAAACACTGACATTATTTTAGTTATACACGATAATAATTGTGCCCCAAATGTATAGCGTGCACAACTTCTTGTTATTCCCTCTCTTGAGGTCCTTCCTTTCCAACAACATTCTTTTCTAATTCATTACCACAACTTTTTGCTCTCACAATTAATTTAACAGCACTGAGAACAAGGAAATAAGTGAAAAAAAGTTCCAACGTAATGGCCAAGTTGCAACTGTTGCGATCGGTTCGATGGGGATAGGGCTCACAAATCGAGACAACCGGTACCCCATGGTGGGTATCAACGTGTCACTGAAAGATTAATGGTCCATATAGACATATGCGGTATCTGACTCACCATTTCCATCCGGAATTCGAATCCGATATCGGAGATTATCCGTGTAATACGCTTCATATATCACATACTACGAATGAAGTTACCAAAAATCGGAATCTTTTGTATACGAGAAAAGGGGTGGAAGAACTCTAGTTTAATTAAGACAATATATTGGGACATAAAAGAGTGTAATAACACTATGTGGAGAACACGATCAATTCAAAATGCAGTAAATGGCAAAATGAACAACAACTCCGAAGACAGGGTATAAAATATAATAATACTCGACTATGAATAGTTGTTATTTGTGAAATGTAGAAAAATTCATTTCTATGGAAGCAGAAGCACCCTTGGAAAAACATTTTTGTATACAATAACAAAATGAAATATTTCAAGAAGTAACAAGTATTGTGAAACACCATTGTGAAACAACATTGTGAAAATTTAATTGAGGTAAAAGCGTAAAAAACGAGTCTAGACAAATTTTACATTTTTACAACATATTCCGGTCTAACAAGCCAACAGTGTTTATTCGATTAACTATTATTTTACGAGAATTAATTATTTAGTAATGCAATCAAAAGTAAATAAATTTCCATAACAATTAGGTCAAAAATGAACATGGCTTGCAACGTGGATGCATGTTTATCGAAAATCCATTTGTCCGAAATTTATCAACATCCACTTTATTATAATCATTTTCGAATAATGATTTAAGGTTATTTAATTATTATGTGCATAAATGTATTCACTTTGTAAATATTTTACAATAACAATTTTTCATATTCACTTGTAACCCATATCCATTAAATATAATAGTTGAACAGCTAAATAATCATCATTCAAAAAAACCGAAATTCATTTCGTTTTATATTTGTTTGTCTCCCGAAAGTTAATAACATTTCTATATAATAAATAGCAAATAAACACAGACTGTTTATTTTCAATAATATTTGCGCCAACCATCGAAGAACAAAAATGCACTCACAATTTCCATATTTTGTATGCTGTTCAAACTCTGCTCCCATCCCCCTTAACTGCGCTCCTTGTGTTTAATGTTGCATGCTTTCCACATGCAATTGTAGATTATCATTGGAAATTATTATTCCAGTGAACCTATTTCGAATTAATATTATAAACTTTCGTTAAACAATATTCAGTCCCCAAACGCAATTAAAGTTTACAACCCCTCGCACTGAACCACCCTCTCACATCTAGCACACAAAATGTATACCTATATAAATAAATTAAATTGCATACTTAACAAAACATTTCCCACAAAATATTTGTGCTCCTGTTAATTTCCCGACAATATCCCATTTTAAATGAACTTTAATCTCTGTTGTGTTACTACATACAAAGAGAGGAAAATTAAAACTTCATCCTCGGAAAGATGTTCAAATCAAATTATCGATAACAATGTAACAATAACAATACGTATATGTACTCCGCTCCTCTTTCCCTAAATTCAACTCTCAACTTTGATAAGTGTGCCATTTAAATTAATTTTCCATTATTATACACGATGGTGTATACGCGCTCGTCTTGGCCCCAAAAGTGATTTGTGACGAGACAATAATTTACTGATTGGATTTTAAAGTTTTGTGAAAAGTTTCCGCGATGTCGCCTTAGACCAGAAGGGCGGAAAGGGTGAAAGGCGATGGGCGGGGGACGCGGATTGAAATGCGACCGAAAATGCGTATATCGAGCGAGCCAAGATAAAGGCAAATGTGACGATGAAGGATCTCTCTTTTTTATTTCCTTACATTTCCAAAGAAAAATTCTAAATTACTTACCCGAAAATCTCCTCCATTCCCGTCATCCAGTTCCAATACGTATCCTTCAACGTGGCTGTGGGGAGGCGGCTGCCAAGCTACAGTCACTGAGTTATTCTCGGCGCTGCATTCTTCTGGGATGATAGCGGGTGCTGCTGGAGCTGCACAGATACATAGTTAGGAATCTCATTAATGCATTCCAGACAATATAAATACACAGAATTACGCTTTTTTTCGGCAAATAAAATAATATGGATTCGGGCAGAACGTTGTCGTTCACGAACATTTTTTTCAACTTTTTAATTTTCTTTCCATTAAAAGAACAAAACCGATTCGGATACCATAAAATGTTACTTAAAAACACATCATAAGACTGAAAGGATAATTACGTCTACGCAAATAATGTTTTATTAGATTTTATAACGAATATTAAATCTGATATTGCCTTGATTATAGTGCACTATTTTGATAGCAAAATCGATACGTTAAATGTGTTTGTGATTGATTTAGCCACCACGACTTAGAATGTGTAATGTGTTTGTCTTCCATCGAAAATAAATAAATTCTCTTCCTCTAATGAACCCGAAATGACTGAATAGAATGTAAACTTGTCAAGTTTTATTTGATTCTATTTGTGGGCACAGCTTTTAATGCACATATGCGAATTAAATGGAACGAAAATTGTCTTATCAAATGTCTGGTAATTAATAAACATGCCATTTTAATTAATTAATGGCGTTTTAAGTGGTTGGAATGTACCAGGATTAATAAGTAAGTTGTAAGGCAGTGAGAAAAGTCGGTGAATTAGACCAACCCCTTCTATTGTTGTTCAAGTTTCATTTAAATTATGTAAATCTAAGTTTGTTGTACTTGTTTTTGGGTATACGTATATAATTTGTACTTCTCCATAGTACATTACATTGTTGTATCAAAATTACAATTTATAATTAGCTGGATAGTTATAATAGCTGCGTCTACCAAATTTATAACAATTAGTACCTAGCAGTATAGATTGCTAGATATACTTAACAAAAGCGAGTTTACATTGCAAATAGTGTTTACAAGTAGAACTTATTACAGGCATTCATGTTGAGGATTTATTGGATAACACAATGTAAGTAAGTAAAGTACAGTTAAACGTGTTGAACTTCAAATGCAGTACCGGAGCTAAGAGATTGCACCGTGCCGTTGCAAATGTAAAAGCCTGTCATGTAAAATCCAACAATAACACTGTATGTGGATTCAGTAACATTAGACTGAAATTGTTGGTATAAAATGAAACATTCCACATCTCGAAACAGTACCTAAATATGTGACGCTTTTTTCCTCTTTTATTTATCTTACTATAATAGCAATGTCTTATTCCCTTCCTTGTTTTCTACTTATTTTCCATTGTATAATTTTAACTCACTACATATGTATATTTACTTTATTATACTCTCGAGAAGAAAAAACGGGAATTCACTACCACATATTTTGGGAGGAAATATGTGTATAGAAATTCTCATCGTAAATTAAGAATTCTTTTTTTTTAAAGAATTAAAAATATTTTTAATATCATGTATTATATTATATTATATAACTAAGAAATTTAAATTAAATAATCTTAATAATCTGCATGCATAAAATTTACATGAAATTATAACAATATAAAATGATATATAAATATTTAGCATGCCGACTAAAAAACGCTCATTATTGTTAACACAAACTAATGCTTTCTTATGAACTCGCCGTCCACAGATGTCCACGTTATGAAAGTTCGATAATTAACATCTACACATAATCTCCATTAAGTTTTTTATGGAAATCAGGACCGCTCTTAATGCGTGTAAAAATTGGTTGCATGCGAAATAAAAAAAATAGGCTTTTCATTGATTTTTGGTACGGCCACACAATAGACAATGCAACAATCTCTAAATACATTAGCTGTTCAGTTCTGCACAAATGCAGTTGAAATTTTCCAATAATTTATATGTACGTGACCACAAAATACAATAAGATGTCATCCCGAATCGATATTTTTAATATCAATTTCGACAAAAATAGAATTATTCAATATATAGCATCATTTTGTGAAAACAATGTACGAGAGGCAAAAAAATATCAACATGCTTTTCATGCCAATTTACCTGCAGGCACCCTTTCTTCTCCATCAACGTACGCTGTACACAATAAATACAAATTGAATGAAATGAAAAAATGTACAATGGAAATTTATTTTAAATATATGCACATTGAATTGTGCTGTTGAAATGAGCACCATCAGACATAATATCTTCATTAGAGAGTATTAGGTATTAGCATTTTCCAACAGAAATTTAATAGCGATTAATTAAGTAGAACGGAGATGGATTTGGTATATCATAAAAGCGAACTCACGACAGGAAAATCTTGGCGTCAATTTTTTCACTTTACATTTAAATTTGATTCATTTTCAATTAAAATTTTATTAAAGTGATTTATTCCGGAACGGCCGATCCAAATTAAATAGAAATTACATTTCTATGTTGACGTGAAAAGAGCATTGACACCCTCACTATATACATTGACAGTTTTTTTTCTCTCTTAACTATCTTCTATCTAGAAGGGATGAAAGATCTAATGAAGGTGTGGTGCCCCAATTTGATTTGTAAATTACGCAGGGCCACATTTAATTGCACCGTCACTCTAAGTTCGTTGAATTGTGAATTGCAAGAATGGCTCCAACTACAAAAGGCACGGCACCTTTTTGTCGTTCTAAATGTAACTACATCGCAAGAACGTTAACATTAATTGAAAAGTTCACATTTCTCCATTACTTACGCTTCATTTGTATGAAATTGAGCTGGTCGATGGCTTTAAGTACGGATTTGTCGTCTAAAGTGAGATCAAAGTGAGGCGAAACCCGAGGCGCTGTCCATTCTTTATGCCAAGAATGATCGGTATTTGCCACTCGACTGATTAGCATCGAGCCAACCTGGAACAGAAGGGTAAACGTGAAATATGGCCCAAAAATCCATCTTCTCCAAGCATACTTGTAGAAATGCGGAACTGTCAGTCTCTTTAAGGGCCTCGATGCAGAACTGTAGCAAGGCTGTGGTCTGTTGCAATCTGGATGTACATGTAGTCACTTGCTCCTTCAATGCTCGCACCCGTATATCTTTGTCTTGTCGAATGCATTCCAAAAGTTGGGCGCGTCTGTTATGGATGGCCTGAATTAAATTGTCACATTGGGCTGACACCACTGCTTCAAATTCTTCACAATTCTCCTGGAAAACCATAACAGTCAATGGAGGGGAAAGAAAAGAGATCTTAATTCAATTATCCTATTAGTTCGACGAAAACTTTTCGATTATATATTTTATCATTAAATTTTGTTACGACAGTATTTAGTGGTGGAATGTGTTTGTGTGTGGTTCGCGGTTATGAGACAAGATGTGCCATAAAAAACTTCACAAAGTCATGACTTTCAATTTAGCACGGAAGTCGCCGCCCCCTTACACAAACAAATTCAATATCCTCATCCTTTCTTCCTGTACGCAGTGGAATAATTTTATTTGTGAGTTGGAAGAGAGAATGAGTGGTGGCTGGTTTCGGTGATATTTCTACATTTGCATATAATTACAAAAGTTTCTCTTGTACCGATAAAGAGAGTTTAATTAGCTGTGTGTGGAGAGATACTGGCACTGAGCAAATACGGCAAGGCCCCATCATCGTACCACATTCGAGTGCACGCACATAAAACACGAAAAAGATAGAAACGAAAATACAAACAATATATATACAGAGTATATATCAGTGTGTGGTGGTTAGATGATGTCGGGGATGCTGTTCGCATTCTAAAGTGCTGTATTCTTTCAAGAGGAACGCCTCCTCTTACCAATAAACCCATTTACTTTGTCCGAAAAGTTTCCACGAAGATCGAATCGATCGATTCTTTAATTAAATATCCCGCACTTATTGAAAATGATGGGAAATGTGGAGTGTAGCGGATGTGCGGGATTGAGTTGTGGAATAATGCGGAAGAGAACCGCAACAACATGCATTTTTACCACAAATGCGAGCGCATCTCATGTGCATATGTAATTGGCGTAGTTGTTGCGAGACTACAAATCCCGGATTTATGTTGTCTATGAAAATGGTAAAAAATTGGATAGAGCTTAGAGAAGGCAGCCGGATTATCTTTTGAGATGTCATTAAAACGATATCAAATTGAAGAGTGTTGGGAAGCAAGTTGATTTGATTAAGGAAGACGTGACATACTTGTGTTGACTAAATGAAAGAAATTGCTGGATGAAACGTGGCAAAAAACTAAATGCAGCAAAACAACACGAGAATTACTTACGTTAACTTTATCACTCATTCCTTTGAGACGCTGGATGAATTCTGTAGTCGATCGAGCGCGCTCCGACAACTGTTGCAAATTGTGGGATAACTCGGTCTGAAAAATAAGAACCAGTATTAATATTTACTTGTTTTAATAACGGGCAAGCAAGTGTAAGAAAGTTTCCTATGCGGTAAATGGTCTTTAAGTGAAATAGTAAATAACACTTTGTTGATATCACATGAAATAGATGAAATTGAAATTTTATTACGTCTCACATGGGACGTGCTGGCTCAAATCTGGAGTAGGTAATAGGAGAGAAATTTATAAGCGGCAATAGGTTTCATTTCACGGTAAATTGCACCAACAATTCCACACTATATGGTTGTTGGCTTGAAATGGGTCATATCGTAAATACAAACCACCTAGACATGCATATGTGTGTACACAATTTGATTATATGTTCCAGCTACAAGCAGGCAATTTATGGTGAAACCATTGTTTCACTATTTGTTTCAATGGTCAGATGAGTCGGACTGCATTTTCCACACATATATAGGTAAAAACTAGAGGCAAGCAATATGGGGTCCATTAATTATTTAAAATAAGTTCGCGTGTAATGAACTCATAACAATGATTATAATTGCTATTATAATGGTAATTTATATAAAGGAAAAGGGAAACGAAAACAATAAATAAGCTCAACTGCACACTTTTTTGTGGGAAATAATCGTGTATTTTGGGTAACTAATCTAGTGTCTTATGTTTCCCCGCTTTTAACCTTTTTCATAAATGCATTCGAGTTTTCTTCCTGTTTTATTCATGAGTGTCCATGTTAAGGTATGATTATATTCTTGGATAATTCTCCAATTTATGTGTAAAATAATTCACTTTTAATATAGCGTCGCTTTTCACTGTGCGTATATTATTAGGTAACATGTAATATAAGTATCGGTATTTCTAATAGCCATTTTGGAACTTTAGAAGCTATTGATTTCCGATGAAATGAAGTTGTCTCGAATTATCACATTTACCCACATTTTGGTTGAATAAAACTGTGACCCAATGGCGGTGGAAATCGTTAAGATAAATCGAAGTAAATGGAGAGTGAAACATTATACGCACAATTTGGATTTGGAATTTTCACTTAAAGCCCGTTTTCCAGGCGGAAGTATTATTATACACAAATTAACTGTACACCTTTATGTATTTATAAGCCGTTGTGCCAGTGAAAAAGGCAATAAAAAAACCGTTTGATCTAACATATTATCTTTCTATTGCATATATTGAAAGATACAATATAACTTTGTTTGACAAAGATCGTAGATATTCAAAATTAAATTCATGCAAAATATTCTTCCTTTCTATATAAAATTTAATAAAACAGGTACACGAACCATGTAACATTTCGTCGACTAAAAGTGGAACAGATATAACAGCAAATGGGACTTGAAAGAAGGGATTGGATTATCAAGCTGTAAAAATTCTATTAAAAATAAACCTAATGAAATAATGTAAATGCATTTGTCACAGTAGAATTAAGTTTGATTTATACTCAAACTCAATTAAAGTGAATTAAATTTTATTAAAAGTAATTACTTCGTAGAAGCCCATTTAAAGCAATATTTTAAAAAGTTGAATCATTAACGAACCTAGTATCACTTTATTTAAACATAATTTCTATTTAACGGCTCCATTATCTTAATAAATATCGTACCATTGTGTTAATAACACCTCAATTTCATTCCATCGCATTGCATGGATGACCAACTGCATTGTAATTTGTCTAAACTGTCAGCTTTGGAACCTTATGTAAGAAGATTAATTAGCAAATACCCTCTTCCTCGTCCAGATTACCTCCCCAGCTTTTCGCAAAAAGGGAAACTGATTTTTCGGCTAATGATACAATACAAGGACTCTGAATAAACAACTTTGCATCAATAATAAACCGTACAGCAGCCATCCAACAATTCCATCGGGATTTTATAAAGTGGAAAAATGTAAATTCCGAAAAGACCTCTCTTGTAAAAGCATTTATTTCAACGTAATACGATCCTTTACCCATATACACGTAACATGTTTATTAAATGCCACTGAAGTAGGTAAATGTAAACACAGATAGAATTAAATAACTTCTTTGATGAGAGAATGTTTGTAAACAGTTTCAACAAATGTAAAATGTACACATTGACTAGAATGTGTTCGTATAAGTACATTTTGTCTGTAGATTTACTATTCAACCACAAAGAATGTATCCTAAACGCGGAATTAATTACGTGGCAATATGGCTAGTAAATATATTTGCTCATTTGCTGTTCACAAGTATAAATTGTCTAAAGCTGCAATCGTCCATAAACTATTATAGAGAGAGGTGGTAAATCGATTTTGTCTGCTCCTAGTTTACTGTTGTAATAAAAACGTATGTGAGTGGGAAATTTTATATGAAAATATACGAGATTCGCATAATTTATTTATTATTTGCAAGCAATATTAACAGATTAGACCGCATTGTATAAAACATTAAGCGCACGGAATCCTAAACTGGCAACGATGCTAATTTGGCAGCAATTTCTCCCGAGATAATAGTGTAAAAAGATGCAGTTTAACAATGGGAAAAGAGGATTTAACAGTAGACTGATAGAGAGCGAAGGGTAATATTAATTATTATACTATTTATAATCCTCTTATCCGGAACTATACAGTACCAGAGTGAAATATAGTTAATTATCCTGTCAAATAAACTAACCCTAGAATTTAAACGAAATTAATGAACACAACCAGTATTTTGTCTCATAAATATACTGCCCTTGGCCATCACACAAACAAGGGGCGCGTTCCCAATCCCATTCAAAACAAATCCATATTTCGACTTTTTATACTCATCCAAATACAAATAATCTTGTAATATTCTATTAGGAAGCGAATGGTTCATATTCACCATCGCTTATTTTTATGAAGAGATATATTTTTTAAGTGGTTTTTCGAACGTTATTATGGTTTTGCAAAAAAGAATATTTTGACAAATAAAGAGCACCAACCCCACTTTACCACCATATACCAATGCTCTTACAAATGATGTAGCAAATTTTAAATGAAACTTTTTGCTGGCCTATAAATTTGTCTCCTTCCGGAAGGTTCGGGGGTGTTTCTATGACGACACAAGGCCATCATGCCTTCTACAACATATAAAGGCAATGACGATGACTTTCCTCTGTTATCGTAACAGAAGGGACTTCTTCTGTTTAAAGCCACATACATAATTGTTCAGGAAAAATTACACACTACAAAACTCAGTGATATTACTGGTCTGTCCATTAAGCACACTACCTGAAATCAACTAAATGGAGTTTAATTGTGCAGAAAGTTAAACATTGCACCAGTTAAGCGACACCCAATAAATATATTGTGTGTATCCGTAACTGCATTTTAATATGATTTATGCAAAACAGATCAGCTCTTGACTGTGTGTTCGAATGAAACTAATACAAAGCAATGCATATTTATTCATACATACAAAAAAAAACTCTTATTAAACATCCGTCGTGTGTATTTCATTTACAATAATAATTCCCTATTAATATTCTCGTACAAGTCGCGTCAAATATATTGTTTTCATTTGTTCCCATGCGGAACAACATATAAATTCAGCAATTTTTGTTATTCCAAAAGGATACTTCTGGATCCTTGAAGAATATTTTACCGTTAAACAAGTGAACGTGATCGAGTTATAGATGACGAGTGCATTTCGTGATCTGATTTTACCATTTTACTTGGAACAATTTGAATAAGATTTCGGGTAAAGGGAAACCCTCATCGAGCATCTTAGATGCGCCTCTATTTCACGCTTGCAGCCACGATAACGATGTACTATTGAGTATTAGAAGACATACAACCTCTTATCAGTAACACACCCTTGCCTTCGCCTATTATTCATGCACTTTGAGACAGACCCTTCGGGGATTATCACCTGCTTAACAGCGACATTAAGTAGCACGCCTGCTTGCGACGCAATTGTATTATTACAAAAAACACTCTTCCATTTTTTGCCCCATTAACAAACGCAATTCCTCTCTTTGCGCGCATAAACATCTTAATGTGGCCAGAATACATCAGTAATAACATTACACAAAATACAATAACAGTTTCCGGAGTGAGGAACCATCACATTTCCCATTACAAGTGTCCGCAAACAAGGGATCGTTGGGGTTACATCTCGCATACATAGGCGTATACGATCATAAAATTGCCATTCCTGCAAATGCAGCAACGTTTCAGTCCAACATAGAGAGGGGTGTGGTGCAGTTATACGATAAAAACACTAAAACAGAATGGAAATGCACGTGCACAACATTAAAATGCCCTTTCCCTAGCCACTATTTCGGAGCCCCAATAGCACGACTCTCACAGGGGACATCACGCTGAGGAAATCAAGAGATGGTTCCATTAAATCGGTTGATCTGTTGACTGACGTACACACAGAGGTATACACAAAGTAAACGTCGCTTTTCCAACGTAATTATTATATCCGACAAAACCGATTGTAATTTGTAGCATTCTGATTTTCTATACCGTGTATATAATGGATGACTGTATCAGCAGAAAAATCAATTGACGACTTTCTGTATGTGTGGTGGAAATCAATTCCACTTGAATTTCGAGAAAATCGGTGTACTTAGCAGGATAAAGACTCGACTGTGAGATCTAATCGTCGAAAATGATTTAAGACACACTCGATTTCTTCGAGAGAGCACGAAACGAGCGCTTTTTATAATCGAGTTAATTTCGACGAAAGCTTCTAATGAGCTTGTTTAAAAAAATGGAAGAGTTTATAGATGGGCAATGTGTGTGTGCTGATGGAATCACCTATTTGATATGCAGCCAACTATCTACAACAATGCCTAAATGCTAGAAACGTTTCTCCTCGATATAAACTGGCGTACACTGCTCTAATATTGCAAATTAGACGTATTGCATTCAGGCAAGTGGAAGGTCAAAGAGAGTCCGCCCTCGGAACGCGTTCAGTTTCACCGACCGCCCTCAGGTGATATTAAACTACATGACAAAGGCTCTAATGCTATATATATGCATGTGTTTCCAGCCTACACAAACTTAATTACCACTTACAAACTGTGTATGTATTATGTATGTGCGAGTATGATTTCTGTCTGTGACGAGGTCTGGGAGTTCCCTACATATACATTACTTGCCAAGATTTATAATTTCTGTGTACTTACAAGAGAGGATATACGTGTGTGACCCCAATGTGAGCAGTTTGTGCTCATGAATGGCGAAATGTTTAATTTAGCGAATTAATTGCTAAATTATACACCGACATTTTCCATGTGTATATGCTGGGTGCGAGAAAAGACGAAATGCATATTGAGACACACTAGGAAATGGCAGTTTACCTCAGTGAATCCTCAAATATCACTTTATAAAATATTTCAGCGGGGCCTAGTTGAGTTTTTTTTTTACCACCCCTAGAGAGTAAAGTTGCCGCATAATGCCAGGAGAATTCTAAAATCTGAAACACAGGCAAATTTACGCTAGAAGAAAAAATTCTGATTTGCTTTGATATACAAAATCCCACACTCGACTCTGTTGAAGTTATTTTCATAAAGCTTATTGTATATGAGCTTCACGTATATGGAGAGAACGTGAAATTGAAAGCAAATATTTATTCTATATATGTACCTATATAAGTTTGCGTTAATTAAGGTCTAATAAATTTGTTGTGTAAAAGAGAAGTTCATGCAACTCTGGAAATATTTTAATTCGTTTCAGGCTTTTCGGAAATTTCGCTATACACATACAAATTATACAAATTTATGGTTACGTTCAATTATCCAATAGATGCATTAATTTGGCTCCCGCTGTTACCTATAAATAATCAATAAAGCCGTCTGTATAAATAAATTTTATGACTAACAAGTGATGGATCTAATAAAGGCATCAAAATATTTGTAAAATGTATCGAATAGATGCTCACATCTTTGTATTATATAAAATGTTTGCAAAACTTCCCTCGAAATCATAAGAAATGTGTGTTTTAGGGGCACAAACTTTTCGCTTAATCTAATAATAAAAATAGCATCGTATCGTAAATTGAAAATTGATCAAACAAACTTTTCTGCACCCATCGCTGTAATAAAATCTCGTATTTGTAGTGTAATATTACACATATATAAGGTCTGCATTCAACTTATCAAGAAAACGTACGAACAATATAGAGCTTTATAATCACATGGAATTACATAATCCCATCCACTCTTATCGCACGTATCATTATCTTAAGCGCAGTTCTGAAATTTCCACTGTTTCTTAAACGTTTAAACTGTTGACACCGTTGTCAATCCAATTGCAAACACAACTTTCCAGCACTAGACATTATCAACGTGCCGAAATCAGTGGAGAGCTTTCCGTTCGTCCTCCCTTATATATCGACTCTCGCACATCCCTACATGTATTACATACAAACTCGCACAAATATACACACTTGACTAGTGCAGCTAGACTTCAACCTCAACAATCTCACAATCTGTATAAATTACACGACTATCCGGATCTAAAACAATGCGAACGATAGTACTTTAACGCTCTATGGGAAGACATGTGATGAGGATTTTTCAACACACCCTCTAATTGCTACTTGACTTACGTACCACGCTCACTGTCATCGCTATATACTTAATGAGATGTCTCTCAGTTAGAGGTTTTTTTTCAATTAAAAAACAACAACTTTTTATTATACAATGAAAATCGATAGAGCACACACCATCACCATATTCTGCTTGTGCATAACGAAATCACGTAATTATTCACCGAAAAAGTTCCACACAAAACAATGGATTTAAATTTAAATTGATTTTGTAATATGGATTAGACGAGTTTTTCCAAGCGAAGGAAAACAAAAACGACAACTTGTAAGTTTTTCCCTCATGCATATGTTGTGTAATAAAATTTTCGAATTAGTTTGAAAAGTTTAGTTTGCAAACTCAAAACTATTTTTGTAATTATTATTGCTCATTTAGAGTACACAGTTTTCTTGCAACTTCGAATGGCTTTACATCCGCATGGAGAAAGTTGGGCGGAATTGATGTGCCACAAATAGCACAGTCTGAAAATTCGCATTGTGTTGTTGTGCAGAGTCAGAGAAAAAAACACTCTAAAATCTCTTTATTATTGCTTATTAATCATCTTAGATATCGCGTAGCGTGCAGATATCGATTTCAGTGCATAATACTGTTGCCGACATTCGCCACCCCTTCGTATACTACACAACAGACGCCAACTAGCATCGCGCGGCGCCCGTTCACGTTTCTTACCCTTCACTTTATTAAAGTAATACATCACCTTCCGGTCCGCATTTCCGATCTCGTGCTAAATGCTGTGATATAAACGACTAACTAAGACAACAACTGATTGATTTCCACCATGTTTCGCGCTGAACAGCACTTGATTTATGCACGGCGATTTCGGGGTCATTTGCACCTCATTACGGACTTTATACTTAGTTTAAAGAAATATAAATCACATTGACAAGGAAACAAGCGTGTTTTACATCTGTTTAATATTAACGAGTAATGACAAATTCAGAATGAGGCGAGTTACGTTGTTTTGGCAACTGTGCCACTCAATTTAAGCAAATATTAGGCGCATTTTTAACCTTTCCCGAAACATGGAGTGTAAAAAAAATGTGACGGCCCATTTTATGACATATTTTTGCTGTAGCACAAAAAAAATTTGACGCGTGTAGTTGGTTTATATTGGCGTTGTTTATTCAACTCACGTTTAAGTGAACTCAAGATTCGTATGATATCATCAAATTCACGTCAATATATGCATGAGGATGGCGAAAACACCTACATAGACTTTTACATCAAAAATATTATTTAATAAAAATATATGCGTATGAAAGATGAATGCTTTCAGGACTGTCACATGCAAAAATTGCTTTCTGTTAGCCTATCACACTGCATTATAGTGAAAGTAATAACTTTCACGATGGTGGAAAACTGAAAATTTATAATTGTGGAATTTAATTGGAATTCCACCGAATGATACATGAGTTGCCGCAAAAAAGAAATAAGCGAACCCCTCGTTTAATGAGAGCTTATACAAAATGAATTATTTTTCTTGGTCATTATATTCATTAAATTGATAAATAATGTTGCAAACTCGAATATCAGACTCTAATGCGTAATGCAGTGTATTTGCTCGACTATTTATTTTCATTTCATGAAACATTTGGTCGATATTGTTCATAGCGGAAAGTATAATGGAATGACGTGTAATTAATATTGATCATTAAGGTACTTCAAGGTATATACCTACAGGACTTCCGCGCAGTATATTCCATTTTTCACAATACGCAAACTTAAGTTATCGGATGCGATTACGAGATATGTAATTGCATTAGATAAGAACTTGTAATTAGGAGCTTAATTTTAGTAAACAGACATTTTTTATGCTCTCTAAACATTTGAACGTGACAAATGGTGGAAGGGCTTTGCTTAAACAATTATGATAAATGGGCAAAGTGTTAATCCTTTATATTTGATTAAGAAAGCCCAGTACCAGCCCAAAAGATCTGAAAACTGAACAATTTCCCTTCGCCTGCCCGTTCAGTTTTAATCACATTATTTTCTCATCAAAATTAAAGCACACAGCTGAGATATATTTAAATAAGCAGCCAGCGAAATAATGAGAAAATGCACTAGGAAACGAGTGAATTTAATGTGGCCAACTGTGTGCTTTATGAAATTGGACACGTTACCACCCACGATAAATTGTGTTAAATCTCTCAACGGGTTATTGAATTTGCATTCCAATAGGATAGAGAAATCGCTCTCCTAAGTGTATGTGTTTGCTTGAATTTTATTGTTGACACATAAAAATTACACCTATACTTAGGACTGAAAGGGATTTCCTATCGCTTTATTTGTTTCTTTTAAGAAATATCATCGGGGACACTCATCTTACGAAAGAACAAAAATAAATCTCAATTTATTGATATAATTTGAAATTTATGTAGACAAGGAAATTGGATTTTATGTTCTTCGCGGAAAATATATAAATTCACAAGGTACGTATACATTTTGCAATTGGATAAATAAGACGAACGGACTTGAAATCTATAACACTAAGTTTCAAAAGCACGTTCCGAATGTCGAGATTCAAGTTGGGATACTCGCCACACTAAATAGCATAATGAGACTGCAATTCCATTTGGGTACATAACATGGAAAGTGACTTATTAGTTATAGGATATGTGACGGATTAGTGCTATTCAGGTATAATGATATAATAAATGGGGGGATAATGCCTTAAGGAAAAGCTGTTGCAGTCAGTACTCAATTACAATTACATATTATATCAAAGAGGTATTAATTAATATCGCACCCATTTGGGTATATGTATATTTAATATAAACCTTTGAATAGCAGAATTAAATATTCATTCATTGATAATTTAATAAATCGCGGTATTGGGTTGAAAACTTGAACGAAATTACAAATGATAAACTTTAAACAATAATGTTCACAAAAAAACTAGCAAAAAAACAAAGCTATAATGTCCGTATTATTTCACAGGAATTTTATAAGCAATAAAAATTCATACGCCATATTTTAAAAAGAATTTAAAGTGCAGTTTTTTTGCATTTCCTTATGGCTCTGTTAATATATTTGCTCGTTGTATAAATTACTCTTAACAAATTGAATTTTTCAATTCACTTTTTTAACACTTTTTTCCCAAAATTCTAAAAGGAAAACATTAAGCGGTATATAAATAATTAGTCATTAAAAACCAGCCAGATTTTGTGTGTGTGTACAGAAAAACACACTTCAAAGATTCGCGTATAATTAAAAATACCAAGGTAGCAGAGAAGCAGAATTCCGGTCTTTAAATACACTGGAATATAATATTAATTATTAAACGTAATTAACTGATGAAATTATTTGCAACTCTTGTTTCAAAACTTCTAAATCCCACATTCACACTCGTATGAGTTTAATGCTGAAATTCCAGACTTAATTGAATTATAAATTTTTATTAATTGCAATTAATCAAGATCAAATTATGTGTCCCCTCGCCGCTCCCCCAGTAAAATGAAGAAAATGCTCCACCGTCTATCACCGGGAAACGCTTAAAACGAGTGCAGCATAAAATTGGACGTAATGTAACAGACACCTATTGCAAAAAACTCTTTTCACAGCGGCACAATCTAAATTTCATTAATAACCGCGAAATGTTGGCGCATTAAGTTACTTCTATGCATGCAATTTAAGGTACAAGAAGGACCCTCCAGTGCACATTAACATTAGAGGGAAGTAAATATTGCCACCATGGCAGTGTTGTTTCCATTCATTAGTGCCTTTGGAATATCACTTGGGGTTGTCAATATAATGTACCTATTAGGGCGAAGTAATAGTCTTAACGCGTGTTACGTTATCAAATTGCGATGAAAATGATTAGTTGCCTTAAGATCCTTTGCCATTTATTATTTATTTGTTCGTTGAAAGGAAATTGCAGTTGGGGTCGTTAGAATGAAGCATTAGGGAAATCTTCATAGCACCAACACAGTGCTATTTTTCAACAAAAATACAATTCCACAAATGTTTTCCAAGGATAATAAAAGATGAAGTACATTGTTAATCTATCGGAAAATAACACTGTCATAATAGTCGTCCAACTGAAACCAATCGATAACAAACCTCTGAAATATTCCATAATATAATTTCTATTCGTGTTATTGAAGGCTGTTCAGCTGCTTTAGAAAATGTGTACTTTCCAGCTAAGTGAAGAAACCCGCAAATCCTATCCGACTATCCGACTGTTAACTTGTGAACTAAACAAGTAAACTACAACACAAAAATAATCCGACGACATTTCAATAAAACGTTTTCATATGTACAAACACGAATTTCTATTTGTCGAACTTAAGTCTAAAATTTTGATAATGAAGATTATAACATCATAAAGGACGCACACAAACCCTTTAATCTTTCTTTCTATACTAGGCGGTGTGTTCATCAGACTTGTACTAGAATTGTTGATAAATATGAGGCATAACTAGGCCTGACATGGTGATGGATTTGCTGCAGAGCCGAAAGGCTCATCAACGCAACTTGTGATAAAAGAAAAAAACATTATATACAATACCCCGCAACGAAGTTAATAAAGAAACAAACAAACCGCTCGCAGTATCACCTATATAAAAGCTATTTAGCGAAGCATAATTATTATGTAGAACTTAATTTCCGAGCGAAACTGAGATACTGACCCTTTGGGCCTTCGATAACATTAAAATTCCTCAATATGCTACCAACGTAATTTATTAAAGAGAAACCTCTCTCCATTTGGGAGTTGTGCAATTATAATAAAATAATAAAAACGTTTTAACGAACGCGCATTTCTCGTTAGTGAAGTCAAGTTATGTGCAAGGGGAATGCGGGAAGACGTCAACCCAACACCAATTTGGCACCAAAATCCGCTCATACACTTAGCACACAACCCCATCAACCATACACAGGCTCAGCCATTTGAACGAATCATCATCATCGATTCAACATTGTGTTTTTGGCGAGGGAGTGAGCACCGAATTCCTAATTTGTCTGATGTTTGATAACTAAATTGTAATTGAATTATAACAATCGTTTGAAACGCAATTATTACAGTGTCCGTCCATTGTGTTGGTTGAAGCATACGGGTATGAATTTGACACGAATAAAATTTATTATAACATTTCGGTACTGTGTTTGTTGAACAGTAAAACTAGAAAATTCTGCACTGGGGAGTAACTTTAATTAAACATTAGTTTCAGAATTGCATTACGGCGTTATGATCTCCATTGCAACCTTTAATACTGTGATTTTATTATGTTCTACATGCACGGATATCTGAATATGCATATAGATTGCAATAAAAGCAAGGTGAAATGTAGAGACTCCACCGAAATCATATTATCGTATCGACATTTTCATATAAATCTTTGCAAAATATCGCCTCCTTTAACATATACCAGGAAAATATCGAAAATTTTCGATTCGGAACTGAGAGCGTCTCTGACGGATTAAATTTTTTATGCCCGTTCACATTTTATTATTTATTTTTATAGTTTCTAAAGGAAATTGATGCAAGCCGTTTTATATACGTAAGGATAATGCATATAGTTAAAGAAACCTCTTAAGAGCATCATAAAATGTTAAAACAACGAACAAAGTCTTGCATTGCAGGTAACGCCGAGACTTCTAGCGACTTACTCTTAGAGCATGTGTAAGTTTATTTACTTAATATGGCATTAATGTTTTTACTTTGAAGATTATAACTGGCAAAGTCGCAGTCGACGCTTATTCGCCCAATCATTCATATATTAAGTCTTAACAGACAAGATGGCTAATACTCTTTTATTCAAAGACCAAAGAGGTACATTGCTTCCCTTTTTATTTACTAAGCTCAATACGGGCTCATCTCGTGAGAGAACATTCGTCGAACGTCAGTGTACCGCGCCGAACCCGCCAAATGGGATGAAATATTTAGTGATTTCCCGTCCATGTATACGACTATACGGAACTGTCACTAACTAAATAGGGAAATGGCAGTCTGGCACGTTGAACAACTACCTCTAGGCATTTGTAAACGTGAACGTCGCAATTGCCGTCCTTCTCATCCACAGGATTCACCGCTCTCACCGTAGTTAACAGGTAATTTCCATTCAACACGGAACGCAGACGTCCAGACACCGATAACTAGGTTATACATTAGCTCGTGTTTAAGGAAAAGCAGCATGGTAATTTGAATTATGCGACCGACGCCTTTGGAAAAATTGTGTTCTCCCATTTCATATTTGCAATGCGGATATTTGAATCGATGGTAAAAACTTAATTTTCTTACACCTCCACAATTTATGATTCAATTCAGTTGGCAAACATTGAGTCTCCACTCGACTTGCTGGAAGAGTTCCGCCTGTTCTTCGCGGATGGTTATTCGAATAGGTAAATAATTAAGCACCGATGGTGTGGGTGACCGAGTGGGCAAGTAAATCTATTCCCCTGTGTTCAATGGATGCACTACCACTGCTGGATACATACACACGTTATAAATTGGTCAATGTCCATTCCACTGACCGTTTATAACATTTACTCCCTGGTAAATTACCCATTTAATCTTTGCCGAACGTATGTAGGTATATACGATTAAATATTTATCAGGATATATTTATTTTCGCACCATTAACCAATAACTCTTAATATACAACATTTTCCAAATAAACTTTTATGCGTTGTCGGCTTCTTCAATCCAATTCACTGCAAGGAAAACAAATAACGTTTGGTGGTAAATCACTTGCTTGTGTGATGCGTCTTTTAATGGTTGCATTCGATATATGAGTATTGTTACTCGAAATAATAAGATTTTCACGTAAATTACAAGTGCAATTCAAGGCGAAACTTCAATATAACACACACTTTAAACTAGGTGAGTTTAAATCAGGATCAAACTTGAAGAGTCGGGTACTTGGAAAGCATCCATGTGATTATCACGATAACATAAATGGAAAATTTACCAATACCGGGAGGGAATTGGATGGCGAAATCGCTTTTCGCTTATCCTATTAGTTAAACTTGATATTTTCTCAATGCACATTAGGCGCATGATGGTACATTAAAGACGTGTAGGTAATCACCCAGAAACAGTGTAACATATGGAAATCGCAGGGTGACATGTTTAATTACCTTTTTGTACAGTGCAGCTGGCATTTTAAATGTCGGGGGCGGACTGCAGAGAGACGACTGTCCGTCGAGCCCGGCATTTACAGCATATCCTTGAATGTGGTGCAGATTTAAAGCCAGAACTTAATACTTGTACGTGACTTTATAAACAGCAGTAAACAATTGGAAAGGCCGCAGTTACCAGGGTAATAAAATGCAAGAGCTGCAATAATCAACAAATGTTCTTCATAATAACATAAAAGTATTGTGGAAAAGGTGACTGGGTGGTGTTATATATATATTCTTGGAACATGATAAATTATGCATTATTCAGTAAGCAAAGCATGTTAACAGTATAAAAACGGTAAAAGTGGCCTTTATCACTAAATACGTATCATGTTTGCATGTAATGTAAAAATAGTAATTTTTAAGTTGTACCTACAAGTTCGATAAAAAGTAAACATTTATTAAAAATTTTCAAATTGACTGTTTGAGAAGTTATAACTTTTATATTTAAAAACGCTTTAACTACTTAAGTTAATTGGAAAGTTTGGTGCAGACCACAAAGAATCGTCTGAAAATTAATTTTTCTCAAATGGAAAACAAATATCACACACAAAAGAAAATTTCAGAAATTAACGTATAAAGATAACTGTGAGGCAATTATAGCAGCCCTCATCTAACGACCACTCAGGCAACCCCCTACTGCAAAGAGCTCTGCATGCAAGCAGGGACTGGCCCTTTATAACATCCATATTATCCTAAAACCCTATTAGATTTTTTAAGTGTATATACATTTTCATTACATTAAAATAATGGTTCCTTTTAATACTGCAAAGTAGAGTCGCATTAAAATATCAAGACATAATTCTCGAGTACTTTTGAAGACGCCTCTGCATTATAAGCTATTCTAATTAAATATTTATTAGAAAGGAAATCGATGAAAAACAATAAACGAATAATATAATTTATCTTATTTTGAAACACTAATAATACACTTTGTATTTAATTTATGATTTAATTACCATCAAGCCATAAATTATTCCAAAGTTCACAAAGATCGATGTGTGTATTCAAACGTTTTTAATTAAAATAAAGAAAATAGATTATTTTCGTGTGTGTGGCACAATTTTTCTTTGCTTTATAATATTTATAGACTATTACATATGATTTGTGTAAATAGGAAAGAGCAATATCCGGATGTGTGTGCCAAGTGTTACGACACATACAACAAATATTGTTTAATTCATTCATTACGAATGTTTATAGATTATTACACAACTGCTATTGTATTAATTAAGAACAAATGATTTATTATTACTCTTTTTCGATTATTCACACTCTACTGGTCGATCTGTGTAAGCTTATTAGAAGTTATCAACGGAAAGGAGATAATACCAAGTATACATACAATTTACAAGCAGACAAAGGCTATTTATAATTATTTGACGTAAAGTCAATTTCGATAGAATACCAATATAAACAGATAAGTTATCTGCACGAAACATTCATTGTGTATACACCAATTTCACACACTTTTGTTCGATGCTCTTCCATTGTTATAGAAAAAATACTGCACCAAATAGAAGGTAATTAGTTAAAATGCTTATTTATTACAGTTATACACACCTTTGTCGTCCGCTGTATGCACACGAAATTCACTATGAAACAACAAATGGCATTATCTCCAAGTAATACATAACTACACGCTCCTTGCAGGCGCAAAAAGCTGTTAAAGCTCTTACCTCTTATCTCTTCTAGTGCATTAGCGACCCGCGTTAAAAAGTGAATTGCGTGCTACATTTATGCAATAAATCATAACTCGTTCGCATTTTCTAAACACTTCATTGAAAAATCAACTGATTTTCCATGGAGACACGGGTGGCAGACGGAACGAGGGGATTTTGTCGAGTAAATAAATAGCATGGCTTCGTCGTGTCACACTTTAACATCAACTGAAAAAAATGCAATTACATTTTTTCCTCTTTAATTTATGGACTAGTTAAAGTGAATTATTGTCTTTACCATCCAACGCAACTTGTAAAATAATAAAGTGGAAAAAATGATGAGGGGGTTAGACGATACATGATCCCTGCCAGCATTTGCTTCTTGTACAGATCCACTGATAAATTGGGAATACTTAAACCAGAGATGGGGGATAGCATATAGAATATTCATTGGACCCACTCGAAATTAGAATGCAGATAATGTGTCATTATTCTCCGGCCATATGTGATTTGTTTAGACAATTTTGAAAGTCACCCCCGTATATAAACACGCAATACCCAACGCGCCACTATGCCGCCACAATATTTGATAGAGGCAAAACAAATAAGAAAACTTCTAGTTTTCCCAACAGCGACACAATGGAATTCTTCACGTTACTTTCAATCCTATCCCATTTTCTGCTATCCATCCAAACCATTCAACACCGACATCGCTTTTCATACAATGTGTGGATCATAATAAAAAAAAAACGAGAACCTGATTGTATAACGATAAGAGTGAATTTAAAACGATGAATAAAAAATATTTATCCAAGATTTTCATCGCTTATTTACTTGGCCCTATTTTAATGCCATTTCAAATATTATTGTTCGGGCTTATTTAAATGCACTTTAATCTGCAAACAAATACTTTTCAGAATGAGAACATTTGAATTTTCGGCCTGTTTATCTACGAAACTCTTCTATTACGAACTTTTGCCAAGAGAATAAAAGTTCACTGAGTGAAGAGTCTTATACGAAACCATTTCGCTCGTTTTTCTTTTTTTCCTTTTTTAAATAAATTTACTGTAGTGTTTTGTTCGATAGTGTGGCGCCTTGAAGTCATATATATCTTATTCCAAGACTCACCTGAAACAAAACAAAAAATGAAAAATAATTGTTTAGAGAACAGTTCCAATGGTTAGTACAAAACAAAGATAATAGTAATTTATTTAATTGGACCGTTGGACAACACGTGCTTCATTAAATTTTGTAAATTAGGGTATTACAAAGAAAACCCTTTGGCGAGAGCAATATAAAAGTTGTACGTTCCATTAAAAAGTTCAATGGCAAAAGCAAGCACGTACAAGTACTAACATCATTAAACACATAATAAAATATTTCGTAATTTATGCCCAAATTGAGAAGAACTTGATGTTGTTTTGTTCATTGCGAAAGAAGCCGTTTCGTTTACCGACTGACCAATTTTTCCATCCGAAATATGGTCTTGGACTGTTATAGAGGAGAAATTTTTATAACAGGTAATTAAAAGTTTGTGCAAACATTCTCAAATTACCCTTAACACACTGTGCTCTTCATGCACGAGAATATTATGTTTCCGACAAACTTCTCCTATAATATACCTTAAGAAATTACATTCGCGACGCCTGGGAAAAAGTGATTAGGTCTAACAGATCGGATATTCAAAAAAGATTTAACAACAATATGGGTAAATATCGATATAGCTATAGGATTTGAAGTATTACTAAGAGCATTGTAAATTCCCTGTGCACAAGTTTAAAGTGATTTTCATGAGGCGGGCGCACGTCTCCTCACCCGACTCACTCACACTGTAGTAAAAATGTAAAGAAGAATCAAAACATACGAAAACATACCGACCCCATTAGGACTATCTCAAGTGAAATGAGATTGCTTTATATTTATTTACTGGGCTTATTTTTCGGGATATGGCGAATGAAGGATATTTGGGAACATGGAAGATCTGTTTTCAATTTCTTATACCCTCTAAGGAACACTGCTTTGTACCTATCTACCCAAATACTTAATTAAATATGTAACATTTTATAACAAACAACATTAACTTCCAACTCGACATACGCAAAAACAAATTGAGATCCTCATAAACAGAATCTTTGGCTTGGGGAAGCATCATGTAGGAGGAAGCGGCATTAAATATTTCGCTGTTATACACTTTGTAGTTGTTGACAGTTATGTGTAAATAATAATAAGTTTTACTAAAGTAAATAGCGGAACATACTTTTTATCTTTATTATTTTACAAATCGTTGCATATGTAGTTTGATAAAAAGTGTCTGTTTAACATCCAAACACACTGCATTACGAACTATGTGATTTTAATTTTTTCTTCTTATATTTATTTCTAAACACAAGACTAGATTCCTCGAAACCATCAGGAAAACAAAATACCTTCTGGCTACAAATTCATGCACAGATGATATTCCCTGCTCTAAACTAACATTTTTTATTGTAACCATTAATTTTCTTCCTTTTTGTTTGTGTGCAATGTATTAGATTTCCATTTCGAGCGTAAAATAAAATTATTTCCAATTCATTATTCAATCGTATGTGACCTTTAAGGGAATCAATACCCAATGCAAGAACCCACAATTGTTTAAAAATAAAGCTTGGACTTAATCCATAGTGCAATAGAGATCCGAAAATACATTCACCTTTCTATTTATAAAATTAGGCAAAATGTTTAATGAAAAACTGTTAATAATGCACTACGTGATTATTAAAATAGGATTACAGGCTCAATTTTCGAATTCATGTTTAAATGGCTGTTGCATCAACGCTTGCATAATGCATTCCATTTATTAAACCTCCCAATTTCCATTTGCATTCATTTATGTCCTCATGCAACTGGAATAGTAACAAAGTAAATGAGGTGCATGTACGTAAAGGAAATGAGTATGTTAAAAATCTGAGGACTTTGTTAAGGGGAAAGAGTGCATCGTTCAAGTGTAATGCACATACGAGCTCATATACGTATATTGTATGTCTTCAAGTATTCTGACAAATCCAAATGCAATCCAATTAAATTTTCCAACCCCCTTTATGAGAGAAATAGTGGGAGTCTCAAATAATGGTTATACTGACTCCTTTGTATAACAAGAGGCAAACGCGCGTATATTTATATGGGAATTTACTTTGGAAGTAAAATCTTGTATATTTGTGCATTCATGCGTTCTAAAATCGCGGAAAAAGAAAGCGCACCCCACTGATTCACTTTGTTTTTCCACTCAATTCAAATGGGAATAGCGCACCCCAAATTATCCAAACTGCATACGTTTATTCTTAAATATAACAAACACATTAGAACTGTGAATTAATATGTTTGTCTAGTTTACGAAGAGTGATGGAAGTGCAAAACCATTCCTAAACTCTGTTTGGTACTCCAACTTTTTATAGATGAATTAAGTTTATCAAAGAGAGAAAAAACAAAACGTTTTCTCCTTCACCAAGCAAAAGATAAAAAATACACTTTAGATAATAAAAAGAAAAAATAGATGGGCCCCAGTGGCATTCGAAAACAAATAATATAAAAGGATTGAATGACTGATATAAGTGACAAACAAAAGCCTGAAGCTTTTAATCTTTGAAATAGATCTTTGCGGAACACTTTCGGTTTCGGCTAAAGTGTGCGAATGTGGATAAATTGTGGATTTATCAATATAATACACTCGTATTCGGCAAGATGTCAATAGAAACAAAGGCAGTGGAAAATTTGTTTTCCTGTGTGGAAATGTTTGTACATGTAAACTGTTTGGGTGTGAATGCATACACAAAAGGGAAGTCAACTACGACCAGGTTACCGTTGTTCTATTATCAGAATTACATATGGTACCCTTGGGAGCACAGGGGATGACACTACACAAACCAGGAATGCTGTTTTCGGATGGAATGATAAGTGAACTGCACCCAGGAACAGTTAATTTGAAAATATGTCTAGCATTTGCACTTCAATCGTCTCTGGAGGGGTTGTTAAAGTTTTTATTTTCGCTACCGTTTCACAGCCATAATGATTAGAAAAAAAATTCTCAGAGTAATGTTTTCATCACTAAACTTCCACGTATATACATATTTGATTACTCTGCAGGCTTTGGGGCAGTGGACTTCCCTAATCCCGAGTGCAATTATCGCCTAAGTCTCTATGCTTTGCTCCCCATTTAAAAGTTTAAACTTGTTTCTGGTTGTGGCGGCCCTTCCGGCCAAAAACTGAGCTTTATGTGTGGATAGAAAGGGGGACTAGCCGCCGCCAACGTTTATACCGCCGAACCAGGGGTAATTGACGATCAGATATTCCCTCAAAGTCTTTCTATACAATCACTTTCCCCACTATATGCCGGGCTTATATTGCGATGTGTGAGTTTTTTTTATGTGTGTATGGTGCGCGGTTCCACCTGCGAAAGGCAACGAACTCGTGTGTAAATTGCGTTCGAAATGTGTGGGTATATGTATTAGGTTTATGATTTGAAATAAAATCCTTGAGGAAAATTTTGATAAATTTCAGGGTGGATGAATCCCTCGTGCACCTTTATTGATTGTTTCAGCTTTCAGTTTCCTTTAATGAGTGGAATTTATGGGCAGACATAAATACTTGGAATGAAATCACGTATATGAAAAGTTAATAAAAAGATAACATTAATTTATAAGTTTTTCTTTTGTCGGAAGAAGAGATTTGTGATATCTACTAGATCTTAATTTGCTTTTTTCTTACAACGTATTTTTCCAAGCTGCTAAATAAATGACTTTGGCGTGTGTCTGTGCTCACAAAATAGATAAAAAATTTTATTGATGGCTTTGATTGTTTTTCACTCCTTTACACAATCTGCTAAATGATGAGTGTGTTTACTTGGAAAACTATCATTTTTTACTCAGGTTACACGGAATTTAGTTTGGTATAATTTGATTCCATCGCTGTTCTTAGCATAAATTGCTTTAACCACTAATTGGGCTGAAAATGCCTAATATAAACAATTAGGTTTAGCTTATTAATGAAAAACGAGTTTTAATATATTGCTCGATTATTATATGAATAAGGTAACAGAACTTGTCAGCGAGTATTATTTAATCACTAAATAAGGAATTAATTTCTAGTTTACAACAATCTTACTAATTATGAATTCATTTCGTTGTTTTTTTCAGTCTGGCCATCAACAGACCAAATGGATTTTGCCATTTAATTGATACCAATTTATCGTTCTCAAATACAATTTTTTATTTACAAAATCACCATCAGCATTTGTTTGTTGCCACTTTTTTCCTGAAAATCCTATTAAGTTACATAATTAGTTTATACATCAACTTTTCATTCGGTTCAATTTTCTTTCCACTTTTTCTTCATGGTGCGATTGATTGGAAATGAAAATTAAAAGCGAACATTTAATTAAACAAGAGACGAGGCAATATTTCTTTTGGAAATATTTCAATTTATCAAATGCAGTTATAAAAAAATGCCTGCTCTTCCTTTGTAAAAGAAGATCTCAGTGTAATAAAACAGACATGAGAAAGGATCACGTAATTTTTCTGTGTGTCTGTGTGCAACATCATGGAAAACAATGTTTCGCAACCCTCTTCAGCATCCTCACAAAACTTATAGAACATATAAATATATAGAGAGATACTGAACCAAGTTTCCACTTTATTGATTCAAAAGATATTTAGAGATACTGAGTAAGTAAATGGACTTTTTATATTTGGAGAACTCCTCCAGCTATTTGAACTAATGTATGATGTTTAATATTTGCCGAGCAATTGTTAACCCAAAAAAATATGATTATAGTTGAAGGATGATCAGGGGGGATTCCATATTAAAAATGGTGATTATACACCACATTCATTTATTGTTGATTTATTCATTCGGGATTACATATCGTTTCGCACATTGATCACATCGATCGCATTTTATAGTGAGAAATGCGAAAAAAATGTGTCACAATTTATGAAACGACAAAATACACAAAATACAAAAACAAGCAATACATTATTGTCGCAAAACCACTGAATTTCGTTCTGAACTGAACTGTCGTTAATAATTATACCTATGCGGTGTGTTCAATCATGGAAAGGCCAATATTTGGGTAATGATTTAGTTTTAGCACAGTAGCGTACACCGATTCACTTTAGTTATTGACAATTTGCACTCCAATCAATAGTTAAGTAATTAGAAAGGTACATAATTTTAACCTGCACGTCATTTTAGGTACATTGGGAATTTCAGTTCAATAATGATGAGCGACCAGCAAAGAGACAAGCTTTTTATAATTCCTCTGTTAATATCCATTAAAATTCTACTAGCATAAAACGCCTTTGTTTAAAACTGGCTCAACTTTTAAAATGTGAATTTTCATTAATTAATGCAATTATTTAATTAAATGGAGGGTAAAACGTGATACAATGAAGTGGCAATTGCAATGTGAATACATTTTGAAAGCAAAGTTGTTTCTCGTTTTTATCTCTTCACCACTTAAGAAAATTACGGGTACTATTGTAAGAGTTATTTTATAAAAAGTACAATTTTATTCAAAAGACATTTCAATCAAAACATAAGTAGTAAAAGATACCCCTCGGGACGCGAAATGTTTTTCACAAATAACACAGCACGGCTAAACTTTAAAGTTAATAAGGCTCGCTTTTTAGGCATTGAATTAAGCTTTATAAATATAAATGTACAGAGTCCCGAAAGGTCTTAATAATTTCAGAAATAAACCTTTCTATTCTACTGGCTTATTTTTAGGTATAAGGGATCCAATTTACCCAAACGCATTTCTACGATTGGCTGTCGTCCCAAAAAAATTCAGTCACGCCGTGCCAACAAATTTCATTTCGTGTAATACCATTCTTAAAAGTGAACCAGATACTAATTCAGTTCACTCGGTTAACTAATGTGATATTTTAAATCCAGTGCAATTAAAATTCACCATACAAAATCAGTGTAACTGTGCCTATCTGAGCATAAACTCTGTGAAATTGCCTCAAATAGTTACATGTTTCTCCATGGAAAACTCTCTATAACCTGCACTGATTGTTTCCAGTGATTGTTATTTATTGTGCATAATAAACGTACTGACTTATGAGAAATAAATCAAGTTAGTGATAAAAAGGCACCTCGAGGTTAGTGTAATTAATGCCATGTTTTATTGCCCCATTCAAGAAGTCGAGTACATAAAAATAGAAATGATCAAATGCATAAAATGTACGTAAGTAAATTTTTTCTTTGTAATGTCACAAGTATATTCGCGACTATTCCACTTAACTTTGAGAAAATATGAATAATTTATTCGTCGACACTCTCAGGATTGAGAAAGAGGAACTCTTTGTGACTTTCCTCTACTTTATTTTGCTTTAGCTAGGTATAGGAATAATAAAATAAAATAGAAAAACTAATTCATTTGTTGGTGGAAACTCTTTTAATTTACTTTGGGGTTAATAGCGGTCGTAGTTCTTTCAACGCTTAATCTCCAGAGACTGCGGTGAATAAAAATAATTTAAAAGACAATTTTTTTCCGAACCTCTAACCATAATCTCTTTTATTTTTTCACTTGCACTTGACACAATATTATAATAAACACCGCGTCTAATTAAATTGACAAAATTTTGCACATTGTTGAAATTCCTCTATAAATATTTACAATTCCACTATCAGTATGCAAATGTACCTAGTTAGATAAAAATTGTGCAACTTCTCATTACAGATAAGCCCAGTTTGGTTCGTGCGTTATGTGGCGAAACAATTAACGTGCAACGAAGCGATCAATAAGCATTCGATTTGTGAATCAATTTTTCACCAAAGTGGCCAAAATTGAGATATATAAAAGCGAAATGGATTTCTTATCAGATTTCAACGAAGAAATGGCCGCAGACGACACCTACGACATAAAGTTCGGCACAAAAATCCAACGTACTGCCAAAGTGTTCTCCTATACATTCTGGCGTACGGAAATTGGCGGCGAAGTGTTCTGGAGTATGCAGGGTCATAATATTGATGGTGCCGCATGGATTGTAACCAAGTATCTTGGACGATGTGAAGAGGCGAAACGTTACCAGCAGGAAGTGATTCTCCATCATCCGACAGAGAAAAAAATTAAAATGATTTATATGGCATCGTGCACTGAGGGAATGAATTGCATTAAAATTTCACGTGAAATCGTACAGCATTTCAAAGATACATTTAATGCTCTCCACTTTGAATATAGATTGATTAAGGTGAAAAGGCGACCGTATCCGCAACGAATGATGCTGTAAATGTGCATGTGTGGCATATTTCGCACACTTATACAAGATTGAACATTTTCCAAATAAATCTGAGTTGAATATTTTTCGTGCAAGTGGTGATTTATCATGTATGTAATTGTTGTAAAGACATTTTTAAAAACAATCAACATTGATAAGTCTTTTGTAAAACGAAATGTGATATCATAGCTATATGTGTAGATTTCTTATGATAAAAATAATTGTGTCGTATTTAAATTTGATACAGCGACGAGGGATAAAATAACTGCAACTGATAAAAGTTATTTTTGTGGATGTAATGTTATTAAAGGTTTTTATTGAAGTAAACAAGGTTTTATGTAGTTAATAAATCCCTTTTCCAAATCATATTCTATATTTGTGCCAATACATCCTCTTCAAGTGAATTGAAATGAAAAAATAAAACAAAGAAGAACCCTTGATAAAAGCATTTACATCATTTAATGAGCTTTTTCACTTATTGATTCTATTAAATTGATCTAAAAGGCAATTTCCGCTAGTTTCTTTATTTGTGGATGATTTTCTCATTCATTAGCCATCGCTCTTGTATCCTTCGGAAGAAAACAAAGACATCAGATTAAATGGAAGCTTGCTACAGATTAGAATAGTATTTTTAGAAAAAATCTCATCACAATTCAACAGCTATAAAAGTTTTGTAAATAGGTATAGAAATAATTTGTGTGTAGGTGTCGATGAAATTCATTGAATGTGCTACTGAAAATAAAAATATTCACGATCAATAGGTAATTTACATAATAATGAAAACACTAGAGTAGAAAGTCCTTTATTTCAATTACACAAAAAAATATATGAATGAAAAGTCAAGTCAAGATGTGGCTGGGTAAAGAAAGGCGGACTGACACGGCATTTCTACTTTGTATATTATTATGAATAATAAAATAAAACTTTTTATTATATATTTCCTAGAAGAAAATAAAACGAAGAAGAATGAAGACAATAAACACTAAATAAAATCAAACAATGGCGAATATTATCGACAAAGAAACTCGTGCGATGCACTTCTGATCCATTTTGCACTTATAAGTTGTCATAACATATGTATATTATCTACTTACACTGATTCGCTTAAGAAGAGTGTATTTTCTTTAGTAAGCCCCAATAAGTAGACAAGTTTAAAGTACAATTTAATATTGCATAAATTCCAAATACCACACAAACAACACATTGTGAATTATTAATAATGCGTCATAAAATATTCAAAAAGTTACATATATATCCTGGCCTAAACCGACAATGCACATAAATTTTGCAGTAGACAGAAACATTGTGCAGACTGGGCCCGTGGACTGCTGGTACTACCAAAATTTAATTACGTACACATTCTTCAAAATCAACCAACCCAAATCGCTAGTGAACATCAAAAATGCTGTTGTTATTTACATTCATTAATATATGTTTCATCTTTGTTTGTTTTAAATGGAACATTTATAATGGATGTAAAATTGTAACATAAATCTTTTTCACAATATTATTCCACTATATAATAGCATGTATAGTTAAAACTAATTCATTGTGCTTGGTGTACTGAATGATTTTGTAAAAAAATATATGCCTGTGAACGTATATTTATGCGTTTGTGCATTTATTGTCCCTTTCTGATACATTTCGAATTCATTATGTGTGTTAGGGTGAGTGTTTTTGTTTTCCCCAAATAATATTACGATTTGTAAAAGACCGCAAATAAATGTATATGTGATGGCGGATGGCGGGGTTTTTGCGCCACATTAACCACAAAACTTACATATAAACAGTTCTTGGTAAAAGTTGGTATTCGTAAATTTCAAACAAACACCACACACAACTATTATTATCTACGTTGAATTTGCAATGCGATTATGTTCAGGACTAGGAACAACACACCCACATAGGACGTCGTTAACCCAAAATCAAATTACGCATTGATTGACGCAAATGTCCACAAACATGCACTGAATAAAATGTTAACATTTGTTTGGATGTTGCATTTTCCCATTGTGATTAATTCTTTATAATTCTGTTTACAGCAATAACAAAACGTGGCTAGTTTTTTAGTACTTCTTCTATTCTATTTGGAAATCAATCTCTGCTAAACTATACCACATGATTATGCTAATTAATTTCTATCTAAAATATAAAATAGTGAGTACAAGTATAAATAATTTCATCATTATCTATGTTTTGCTCGCAAATGTTTACATTTAACATAAACAACGCTTTGGTATACCGTCCGCTTATTAAACTCGAATTATAAATTACGTTAGCCAAAATAAATTTGATGAAATGAACAGAGTAAACAATCAATTTATTGACTGTATGATTGTGCACCATGAATTTATAATTTGAACATGGATATTAAATATTTTCTCATAATTAGAAGATTTGAATGCACTTTAATTATGTTTCAAATAAACGGGTATTGTATGCATACAGCGAGAATAATTTCTTTTCTGTGAGATGAAGTAATAGTTATTATTGTTGTCGTTTGCGGTTCCCAACATCTAAAGCAAGTCATTGAATCAGTTTCAGTCGCCGGCATTATTAACATTCTTTTGATAGTTAAGAGCTGGTAAAAAACGGATAAAAATGTTGTTCAAGGAAACCAGTACCATAAGATGTAGCGTAACACCCAGTCAGAATATCACAAATAATGACAAAATTTAATACTCAAAGAGAAAATTTAAATACTTATTCCATAGAATAAATTGATTTGTATAATAACTTGTTTATTGATATGTGAATCCAAAGAAACAATTTAGATAAAACTCGAATACAATTTTAATTAGTTTCGAATCAATTTGTGATCAACTGATAAACAATGAGGTTTTTCCAAAATTTTCGAAGCACAAGTTTGCACAAAACAATAATTATTATTTAAAAAATATTCAATATATGTTTATTAAACGTACGTTGACATTATTCGAAATAGCAACTAACAATCGCTTTATTACTAAATGGAAATGTGTCATCATGAACACCTGAGCCTAACATGTAGGCAGACATTGGCTCATAATCGCTCATTTCCTATAAACTGCGTTTACTTTCCAAACAAAAAATAAATCAAAGACCAATTTCCGAAAACGCATCCATTTTCTGCCAGAGGCGCTTTTTTAAAAATTTTAAACTCAAACTCCATTAATCTGTTTTGATGCGAAGGTAACAAGTAACAAGATTCTATTTGCTTCGATATCAGCTAATTAGAAGTTTCTTCGTACAAAAGAAGCGTCGCGATCATTTGTCGCAACAATAAAATCAACAATTCAATCCAATAAACAGTTTCAAGAACGATATTTATCAATAATTCAGGAAACCCAAATCAATATCTGTCACAACCAAATCCCCATTTCCGACTATGACAAGTCGGTTCTGAATGTGTGTGTGTGAGAGTCCCAACCAGAATGGCCATCCAGTATCGACTAGACCGCATCGAACAGGTAAGTATATGGAAGGCCGAGCAGATGCAGGTAAATGCCGATGAAATTTTTTCATTTCACTATACACATTTGTGTGTGTATAGCGTTTTTTCTCCTCTCTTGTTCGTTGTAATCATTGATACGAAACCGGTTGGATGGCCGCCCTGAGCTCATAATATTCCAATGTAATGTCCTCCTGTTGCATGAGTTTGTTATGTGCATCGCCGGTCACCGAGTGAGTATAGTTCGCTTACTGTACCCTATACGTGTACCTTGTAATAATAAAATGCAGAATGCAAACGTAAAACGGGTTCCAACAGTCTCTCTAGAGGAGCCCTGCAGGCGTTTTATAGCAAATCCCGATATATATGAGAATATTTTGTCTGTGACTTATTATATTTATTGCCACATTTTACTAAATGTATGTGTTCGATCGCTCTAAAGCAAATCATTAGAAGTGAGAATATAAATGGTATTTTTATTAAAGATATGTAATAGGTACTACTGATTAAATGCCGTGACCTGAATTTGTCCTGATTGCTGTTTGCCATGCTACAATTTAATTGATTATTAAATAATGCTTTATAATTGAAGCACACACGTTCCCTTATTTCTTCTTCTTGTGCGATTTTGTAATAAAAAATTATATAAAGGCTCTCACTTGGAATATGAGCATACTTTTTATTTAACACAATGATGGAGTGGTATAATACAGGTATAATAATTAGGTAATTATATAACGGACACTATAAATAATTAATGCTAGATTTAATTAAATTCGTTATTAACTGAACACACTTTTGAACTGCTGTACTTATTAGCAACATTTATTATCAGTTTAGAATTTAACAAAAAAAAAGGATAGTTTGATTACTTTAGATAAGTATAATAGTTTGTTATTCACTTATTGGGTACCAAAATTTATGGCAAGATTAGATAGACGAACTATGTAAATAAACTAGAGATGTTAAGCCATAAAAACTAAATAGTCAATATTAAATAAAAACTATGTTAAAGGTAAATTTGTCCCAGCAACTCTTTATGCATACCTATGAAACCAATTAATCTGCATATGTGCCTTACTTATTTCATTAAAATTGTTTCGAGCTTTTTTCCCTTAACTACTGCACAGTAATAGGAATACTACAAGTAATCACGAATTAAAAGAAAAAAAATTCTTTTTATGTGGCTGTTTATTTCATGTAGGTACAACTAATTTTCCACGTCTACGTATTCAACAATAAAAAAAATCCTTGCATGAAGCAATAAAAATTATAAGCAACTTCAAAGTGAAGCCTAAAGACAAAGAGAAATATACGTTTTCATTTTTAAGCACTAAAGGCTATTTGTTGGTAATTCTTTCTTTAGTCTTATGGAATTTAAAAAACATAATACCCAATAAAGAAATATAATGAATAAACTAGTTTATTCATTATAAAGGTAAAGTAAAGGTAACAAGTTTAATGTATTATTACATGTTTAATTATGAAATTACAATTCACTTGGTATAATAATTGTAATATTCAGATTCGTAAGGACTAATTCATGTAAACAAGTTGTAAAATTACATGTGCAGCTAACAAATATGCTTGTTTTCTACAATTGTCCATGTTTGTTATTGTAAAAAGAAAATTACATCTTAATAAGTGTAATAATTATATTATTTTAAAAGTAAAGGTAATGTAAATTTACTTGATTTGCGTGTAAATTTACGTGGACCTTTTTATTCTAACAATTTTCAACCAGGATGCATTCGTCCATGATTCGAGAGAACAATAAAGATAGTCGATTATAGTTTACTCATGTATCAATTTTGGGAAATCATTGCATAAAACGTATTTAGATAAATTTCGTTTATCGCCACACGTGTTCATGTGTTGTTCAAATAATTTGCAATATTCATGAAAACGGGTGGAAACAGATGACCATTGGGTATTCATATAATCGAATATCCCGTTAAAATATTGTCCGAAAAGCCCGGTGTTCATTTCAATCGAACTACTTTGCCATACACGAACAGCTGTCTCACATTTTCCGTAATATTATATTATACTCAGTATATATCGCGTTTTATATTCCTTTCATAAGTTTGGACTTTTTCCCATTCAATGTTTACACCCCTTTATTATTTACCACATAAACGTACATTATAACAAGAGCTCATTAATTACGTTAAAAAATCATGACGTTATTCCAGTGCAAATATTTAACGAGTTTGTTACCAAATCCGACATACCATTCTCGTTAAATTGATAGTATCAACTTTTCACATCTATTATAATAACTAGATAAATAAGAATCACACTATAGTGCTTATTAAATAAAATTCATTTTCGTCTCTCTTACGCCACTTAATAGCGATATACAAAAATAAACCAATCTAAATTTACTCCTTTAACATAGGAAGCTGAAAAACAAGCCAAACAAATTTTCATAACGATGATTAGGATAAGAAAACATTGTACATTGTGACGGCTTTCTCCGCAAATATTTAATGCCAAAATTCACTTGATCCATAGCCATTGTTTTTGCAGTCAGAAATAACCTATCCCACAACGTCTCATTTCAGCAGATAGTTTTTGCTCATTTGCACTGATCGCTGTTAAATTTGTCTAACAGAATGCCACTTTAAAAGGAACAGAGAAAATCTCGGTCAACGTTGGCCCGTGTTTCCAATTATGCAAAAAATTTGCATTCTCAATACACGCCTACATACTACATACATATAGAATACATATAAACAATATAAAAAGCCCCTTTCTGTGATACGTAATGCAAATGACATTTAACAGACCAATTAATAGTGGTTGCAATCTATAATCAGTTAGTTAGTGTCAAATAATGTCACGCATGCAAGTCACGAAACTTTTATATTACTTTTCAAAAGTAATTTATATGAAGATTTCGTGAACAGTATTCACCCGCCCACCAGATTACTATCCACAGTGTGGCCCATTTTTACATTACCGACACATTTCCAGTACCACCAACAATGAACATTATTATTTCAGCAAGTTTTGCAGGCCTCAGAAATGACTTACTTATCACACACACAAACAAGGGGGAAAATGAGTGGGAATAAAATTTCAGGTGGAAATGGGTTTTATATTGAGCGGCCAGCGGCCTTTCATGTCAATCAAGTGTACACTGGATAATTCAATTACCTCATGAATAATTTCACAAATTGTATATTGATATTAATGAAAAACGCAGTATTAATTATTAATACCGATCCACTAGCGAACTAGAATAAAATAATCACTACCGGACTAACTGAAATACGTGTTATTTTCGTTTGTTGTATACCCCGGTTATTTTTCCGTACCACAGAATTGACGGGATTATCTATGCAGGATCGAAGAAAAATATTGTCGGATTGAATTAAATAATCAATGAGACCCGTTTGCAACCCTTTAGTCTTCTCTTCACCCTACATTTGATGCCTTTTGAACTCCCCTTATATGAAACCCGTGGAAAAAATCAATGCACATAGAAAAACGCTAAACTGAATTGTAAACACCTTACTAGAATTAATAATTCATGCAGAAAGTGGTTGAATAACAGAAGCATTATTGGTTTTAAGGAAGTGATTTTTTCTTTTTTTGTAGAAACCGCACACACATTTAAACTCATAAAACTGTCCTCGTTATACGATTTATATGTTATACATTAGCTTGCTTCAATTAGTCGTAAAATCCAAAAAATAGGAAATATAAAATATTTATGTTTTCTTTATAATGCACTAAAATTTTAACATGCTATCTAGTACATTACTTAACCCGAAAGTGTTACTCAATACCGCAATCAAAATCGATATTAATTTTGAATATAAAATGTAATTTCATAAAAGTTCATTACTTAAAGTTAACTAAAGAGCCTTGTGTGTTCCAGTTTCATCATCCAAATAAACATTAGGCTTAAATGCAGGCATTTTGATGTTTAGAAGCAATAAAGTGAGGATGATAGAAAAGTGCTTATTTTCTTTACGAAGTGTGAACGAACTGATACCTTTATATAAGTATAAACATTCTGGTAAAGATGTAAATAGAACTTGTAAGTGGTTCTGTGGATCTTTTAGGAGTAATTTATGTCTTTACCATACGATGCATTTAAGTAAGCGCAATTACCTTTTTACACAATCTTTTATAGGGCCCTATCGACAATAACAAATAGACATTCAAATAAAAAGAAGCGTCTGACTACAGCAAAACTCTCCCTTTAAAACACATATTGAGATACCAAACAACGTTGTAAACCTTGTTTTTATTTTTTTTTTCGACATAGCTTTCGAATTTTTACGACGGCCTTCAAAGTTTAATAGAGTTATTTAAAAGGGATATATCAAAAGAGCTCGAAACAACGAATCTTCCATTGGAATCAGAATATGAACGCTGGTATAGGTAATTACCCGCTTATACCTCGGCGTTCTAAAAATAACCGCCGAAAAGCGATAAAAACGGAACGCTTTGAGCGCGTCTTTCTTTCTAAAACCGTTTACTAAGGGGGCGAAGAGCCCCCAAAGACGGCACAATGTTTATATGGAAGTGTTTGTTTGTGATTACCTTTTGAGCTTTGCACATGACCGCCAAAGCTTGAACATCATGCGAAGCATGTCGTGAATCCATCAAACAAAGGGCGCAAACACCAATTTTGCACACCAAACAATACATGTTCGAAGTCTCCTCCACGTGTTCAAGGCATTTGCCGTCTTTCGCCTTAACTGTGCCACTGACGCCCCTTTTCGGTTCGCTCAGGACATGTTTGGCAAGTGGACCCCGCGACGGATGGCAGGACTCCTTGCAGGTGTCGCAATACAGGACCTCGCACTGTTCGCACATGATGGTCGCATCTTTGGCCGGCTCCACTTCGCACATTTGACACTTTAACGTAAGGTTCCTCAATTCCCCGTACTTGTCAACAACGTTTTGCATTACCCGATACTTGGGCAAATTGTGGGCCCCGTTGTCGTCGAAGTACACCACCTTGTGGCAAACGGGACACGAGAGACTCAACGCACTAGGAAACAGGAGACCGTTCGGGGTGCCCACGTAACTGTTGGGCCGCGAAGTGCACACCACACCACTGTCAGTTTCGCTCAGGATGGACAATTTGTCACTTTCTTGATAGTCACCTGAACTGCCCGAGGCCACACTTTCCGCATTTTCCGATGAATTTGTCGAGTTCGAATGGGCCGAATTATGGGCTGGCTGTTGTAATGTTAGGGCGCAATGTAGACAAAGTCCGTGATAACACGGTAACAACACGGGGTTGTTGAAAAATTGCTTGCACGCTGTACATCGAAGCTCCTCCTCCATCCTACTAGAATTTCAAAACTCTACTGAACGTCGGAACGGAGAAATGTGAGTGCAATGCGCCTCTCAGTTGTCGACGCTTTTACGTTTTGCCGTTGTGGTGCGCGCCCGCAACTCTCCGTCCAGTGTACACAGTGTTTGAAAACATTTGCGGACGATTCCCTGCCATCGAACACGTTCGAAGAGCAACGAAACAAAACGCACAAGTCCCGGCTGATTCTATGCGGTTATTGTTATGTGCAGGGTCGATGGTCTAATGGTCGAGGGCTTTTCAAACGACAGAAATGTTTATTTTCACAATAAAGGCTTTTGTTGCAACTGTTTGAAAGGTTTTCCGTAACAATTGCAATGGTACAAGAGGGTTTGAAACTTTTAAATTTCGAGTAATGCAATTGAATGTGGGGATTTCCCCTCGAGTTTGAACATATTGCGACATCTGACGCTGAAATTGTTCTCCTTTGGCGCCAAAAAATGCAGGAAACTTGAATTCTTATCAATGACGTCAGGGAAAATACGAAAATTCAATATAAATAATCGTCTCCTATTACATAATGTATAGCGCAACTTATTTATAATTTCTGTAACCTTCAGAGTCAATTTCTAATTATTATCAATGCCATATGCTACGTCAAATTTCGCTTGCTGATAAAACCGATAAATCTTATCAAATAAAATCTTTTCATTTACATTTGGAATGTGTTAGCGCCGACAAAGCATGTCCCGCAAAATTGCGAAAATTCTTAATAAGCACAGTTTAAAATTAATTCCAAATTTTGGTTCCAAGCGAGGATTGTCAAGTGTCGCCAACAGGTGAGTGTTATGTTTTGCTTTGTAGGTAATTTTTGCATTTCAAATTTTATAAGATCAATAAAATAGCGCGAATTCTAGCTGTTACGATGTAGTAATTGTGGGTGGTGGCATCGTTGGAACCGCCACAGCGCGAGAATTATTATTGAAACACCCGAATCTTAAGGCCGCTGTGGTGGAGAAGGAAGCGAAATTGGCGCAACACCAAAGCGGACACAATAGTGGTGTGATTCATGCGGGCATTTATTACACCCCCGGCTCTTTGAAAGCCAAGTTATGTGTAGAAGGGATGAATTTGATGTATGAGTACTGTGACAAGAAGAATATACCCTATAAAAAAGTCGGGAAACTAATTGTCGCCACAGATAAAGTGGAAGTTGAAAGACTGGCTGAGCTGTACAATCGTGGTGTGAAGAACAATGTAAAAGATATGAAACTTTTGAAAAGTTGCGAGGAAATTAAGAAAATAGAACCGGAATGTGTCGGATTGGAGGCGATTTGGTCTCCACATACCGGAATTATCGATTATGTCCAAGTTGTTGAATCTTATGGAAGAGATTTTAAAGAGAGTTGTGGGGATATTTATCTGAATTTTGAGGTAACAAAGAAGTAGGTTTAAATAGAGAGTTATTGATGTAGAATTTTGCAGGTGAATAATTTTCAAAATTCCTCTGATTGTGACTTTCCAGTGTTGATATCTTCGTCCCAAGGAAAAAAACTGAAAGCCAAGTACGTTTTGACTTGCGGTGGTTTACAGTCTGACAAGCTAGCAGAACTATCTGGATGTCGTCGTGATCCAAGAATTGTTCCATTTCGAGGCGAATATCTTCTTCTCAGCCCTGAAAAAGCGAAATTGATTAAAGGAAACATTTATCCTGTTCCTGATCCTCGGTTTCCTTTTCTAGGAGTTCATTTTACACCTCGAATGGACGGCAACGTTTGGCTGGGTCCAAATGCCGTGTTAGCGTTTAAGAGAGAAGGATATAGGTAAATTTGCGGAAAATGAATTATCTATTTTGTTCGAACACTTTTTTTGAACAATTTTTAGATGGAGCGACATTAACATTCCCGAACTTATTGACGCAATATCGTATCCAGGTTTTATCAAATTAGCCAGTAAATTCGTGAGTGCTGGCCTAGACGAAATGATACGTTCATTTAATACTGCCAAACAAGTGCGACTGTTGCAAAGATTCGTTCCATCGGTTACTGTTAAGGATGTGAGACCTGGTCCTGCTGGTGTTCGAGCGCAAGCACTGGATATGCAGGGTAATTTGGTAGACGACTTCTATTTTGACATGTCCAAAGGGGCTGGTTCTGGAGCAATTTCTGAGAGAGTATTGCATTGTCGCAATGCACCTAGTCCAGGAGCAACGAGTTCTTTAGCAATTGCCAAAATGATAACAGAAAGGGTAGAAACAGAATTCGATCTGAAGTAACTCTTGTGCCATTACTTGAATATTGCATATATTTTTATAACAAAGACTTAAATTTTACCTATATTAAATGTATTTTCTGTTAAAATAAAGAATTATTCATTACCATTTGCATTTTTTTTTTAATTCGAATGTTTTGCCAACCGCAAAATGATAAAAAACACTGCTGAGATACAACATATTTTTAGCTAACTTCACGTTAGTTATGACAGGTGACAGGTTAACATAACCTACAGTAGCATGATTTTGTAGATAAAATTAATTAAAAATTGAGAATTATGGCTAGCGAGGCACGTTATGGGTTATTATACAGTCAATATGAGTTTCCACCATTATTACGAGTATCGTTCGAGAAGTTTTCATTGATGACGGTTGGCTTTCCTTTCTTCGCATTTTTGTTTTGTATTATTTATTCCGTCCTATTCCACTTTGAAAGTGCAACCTCCACCCATTGTCAAGTATACAATCTCTTACCCTCAATATCGGCAGCAATTGGTAATTTCTCACCGCAAAGGGAAGTTTGGCAAAGTGCTATAGCACTTCACGCGATACCTCGTTTTTATTTAGCAAACACCTATTTACAACACCATTATAGTGTTCTATATCCACACGACTTGTGGATGGGTCAAATTGCATGTTTTTTAAATGTTACAGAAAATGTTGCCCTAATCGTCTTGTCATTTTTCACATCCTCTAAATTCTATGGTAAGTCATACACTTTGTCAGCAATTTATAAAAAGAACTTTCCATTGTTCCTTTTTACAGCTGTCCACGAAAAAGCCTTCGTTACTTTTATATTAGTGTCTGAGATGTACATGATTTTAACATGTATATTACATAGTAGATATAAGAAACATCATGGGGTTAGTTTAAGGTGGAAAAAACGATGCCTTATCACAAATATGCTCTTTATTGTCACAGCCACATATTTCTTTATGCGACACAATTCAATGTGCGAACCATACAGTAAGTTATAAACAATTTCTAATTTATTTTCACAGATTACTTTTACCGTTTTTACAGTTTATACGTTCTTTGCCCTATCCGAATACATAGTGGTTCTGTCGAACATGGCTTTCCATATGACTGCCTATTATGACTTTAAAAATAAGGATTTAGTCGTTTACAAATACGGAATTGATTTAACAGAGAGATAATATTTGGTTATATAGCTAGTAATGTAACTTTTTTTGTTGTTCATGTTTTGTTTAGATTTTATTTATACTATTCGTGGACAGTATATAAAACAGATTCTTTTATGCAAGTATTTTTCAAAATTGTGATCATTTTGTAATTAATTTATATGATATTGATAAAATTACATTGACCATGTTTATAAGACTTTTCAAATTTTTCGAATTTGTATATACATATAATAAAATAAGGTACGTGTAGAGAGAACAAAAACTATATAAAATCCTCGTTCAATTTGGATTTTAAGGACATTACTGAATTATTTATATTAATATACATTATAAAGTCTATTGCACTTATATAAAATATTAAATTTTGCACTATAATAATTATAATAAATGTGCCAAAGAACACATATTGGAATGTACTTTAAGTCCTTAACTATAATTATACAACTTTATAAGTAGTCTAGTATTTTTTATAAACATACTTAAATTAGGACTGTTCCGTTACAATTTCGTTCCTGTATACATATTACATCCTCAATGAAACCGGTGAAGGTTTTTATTAATTTGTTATTTACTACTTGTGATCGTTAATTAATACTACATAATATTCTACCGCAAATAGGAGGTCTCGTATTTACGTGCAATTTGTTTCAGAGTTCTCTACTCTATGCTCTTAGTTCGTACTGTTTCTCTCTGGTTTAGTGTTGAAATGCACTTTAAATACGTATTTTAAGTATTAATAGTATTATTTTTGTAAGCAATTAAATTGTGTGTATGTAATATTTTTCTATATAAATGTATATTAAAGCAGTCTTGTAATGGTACATAAAAATAGGCATATTTAAGCCATAGAAATGTATTTTATAAATTTAAAAAAGAATTTTTCTACATCATAAGAAAAAACCAAAGTCAAACGAAATCGAATAAAAAAAGTTATCAAACATATCAACATTCCAGAAATTCATTAAGAATACGTAAATTAACACAATATTTAAGCGTTTCCAAAGAATAAAACAAGTTTTATTGTTAATATACTTATAAAACTATTGAAAAGTAAAAATAAAATGCATATCGCTGTGATAAATTTCGGTGTTTTATTTAAATAAATAAATATACAGCGAAAGTAGGGGAAATATAATTTGTTCTTATTATGCTTAATGTTGCACCTTCAAGCGTTCAATTAATCTATATCTGTTCTGGCTGTATGCGATAAGAAGATGAGCTTCTTATATGACGAACTCTCCCATCGGTTTTAAATGGTTAGAGAGTGGGTGCTTGTATATTTGTTGTGATCAAGCAACAAATAACGCTTTCATTTCATCCTTCTAGTTGTTCTTCTAACGTCCGAGCAGAGAAGTGAAAGATGTAATTTCACTCTTTCCAGTGACATGTGCTTCTGAACTTACTGTTTGATGATTGTGTCTTCGGTCAAAGTTGTGGTGACTTACGATAACATTCTATTCTTTTTTCTATAGAAATGACCAGGAAACCTTTTTTCATGTAAATCGAATTATTAAACATTTGTTTATAAGAATCGGCGAAGGATATGATTTGTTTTGTGTTGTTGTAAATTTTTTTAAACAAGGTAAGTTTAATTTGTTAATAATAGTTGTTGAGTTACAGTAGTTACAACATAGTTATAAGTATAATTAGTTGAAATTGTAAGTATTTTTATTAAAAGAGGGAAGTTCTTTTGAGGAATTAACAAAAAATGATACTAATTTTATTCAATTATGTATAATTTCTATTTGATTGTGTAAGAGCGCAAAAACAAGGAATTGAATATGCAGTTCAAAAAAGCACTACTGTTTCATAATCTTTTGTTGTGTCTGCTTATATGCTTATAAATAGATGTAAAATCAACTAAACGATAAACTTAATGTTTTTCTAATAGTTTTCCTAGTAATAAATGCAAAAGAAAAAAAGATAAATGACTTTGCAACCTACATAAAGATATGTTTACCTTCAATAACATTTATAAGTCTTAAGTCAATGTATTATATTTATTATTCTTCTTTTGTTACATTTTATGCACTGATCCATTCCATCGTTATCACAAATATTTGTCTAGAAATAATATTTTGTTCTAGATACTTATTTGTTACTTATCTTTTATAAGTATTTACTTATACCAATTGTGTCGATGTACTCAAGTGTCTGAAACTTGGAAAATTCTATTAAAAATCCAAAGTTAGTTGGCCAGTGTTTCAGACACATGTGTGTTTAAATTTGTGGGTACAAATCACCGCATTTCCATTGGCAAAACAGTTTATCAACTAATCCCACTAAACACAGTATATGTTTAACTAACTCTAAGTGTATGTAAGTTCGATTTTGTTATATGAATTTACTCGCAATTATAGCGATAAGTCTCAGTTTTTAATATTTAGGTACTGCACGAATCTATTTGGTACGTGTGATATTAATCCCCCTTAGACTCTGCATTATTAGATAACAAAACAGATAATTATTTGAAATTTTATAATATGCACATGTGGGTAAGTGAATAAATGATATATATTTTCACTTTTTGTCATGTTTTCCTCTAGATAAATAAAATTGTTACTACTTTCACAATTCTATTAAAATAGCGGTTTTCTTTTGTAATTGACTATATTTAAGGCATTTTTTCTATAACAATAATTCTCATAGAAAAATAGACAATCAACTACTTTCTTTTATAATTATTTTAAAAACCTGCATTAGACGCTATTTATATAATATTTACATAACAGAAAGTCGCGCGTGTAATTGTTACAATTTAACAATTTTTTACGTGACTTCAAGCAAACATTGTAAGCTTTTTCTCCCAATTTACGGAAGATCTAACGAAATTTATGAAGCGTGAAATAATTTGTTACATACAGCAAAATTTGGTATAGTTTAAACAATTTTAACGACTTACAATACTTCAATTTGTTAAATTGTTTAATGAATCCCCTGATCAATTGTTAAACATCCTGTTTGTGAGTCAATTTGAGGATCCCGTCCATTAAATCCATTTACTGACCGTTTAATGGTATTTTGATAAGTTTCTGAATGAATAATTGTGTATTATCGTTTTTAGTGGACATTAAAACATGGTATTATTTGTTTGATTGCAGTTTGAATAGCAACTTCGTCAACATGCCAATGAAAGAATGGTTTCGGCAATTGCAACCAGTGCAACTTTACATCATTCTCATATTGACAATCCTTTTTTTCATAATCGAACTGATTGTAAGTCATCTCACACATGCATTAACATTGTTAATGGATTCTTACCACATGCTGTGCAATATTTTAGCACTGACCGGTTGCTTAATTACAATTAAGGTGAGTTTTGGCCAAACATACTAATGAGGAACCTTAACATCGAAATGTTTCCTTAATTACGTGCATTAAACACACAAATCACACTTCTATTGTGTCCTTATAATCTCATTAGTTATTCTAAATGAATCTTGCGGTGTGATCTTTGATGACACAAGGCCGTAGAGTAGACGATTTTTCAAGAAAATTTTATTCTCGTGACATTTATACCAAAAATTTGCAATGTAAAACGGATTATAAAGTAGTCAAGATTTTTCACAAAACCCACTTTAAAGTGTGAGTAATAAGAAATTGTTATCTAATTTCATTAAAAAAACTCTCTACATTTATATATGTATTAAATTAATACCGCCTTACCTAAAAACCTACATTTTAACATTCATAAAAAAATTTCTGCTACACTTTGAAATGAACAAAGTTTGTTATTTGAAAATTGTAGTACAGCAAACAGACCAGTCCGAATGAGACGGGAAGCAATTTAGCGTGTGAAAATAGTTCAGCGGAAGAATTAAGTACGAAAAATGAACCATCTAAAGAGGCCACTCAAAAGCAACAAGATTATAAAATGAAGAACACATTCGGTTGGGCCAGAATTGACGTTATTTCCATGTTAATATGTTTCGTATTTATGGCATCGTTTTGTTTTTCGATATTTGTCGAGGCGTTACAAACGTTGGTTCACATTGACCATCAGGACGAGATGCACCATCCCATCTCCGTACTGTGTATAGGTAAAACATACAACACTTAACTGTGCTGCGGAGATTGTGATTAATTTACTGTTATTTTTATTCTAAGGCTCTGCCGGCTTACTTTTAAACGGTATCTGTTATTTATTGATTGGCGGATACACATTTCACCAAGGAAGTTTCTTGTACGTTACTGAAAGTGGAGATGTTGTTCTCAATAAGGTGACTGTAAGTGAATCGGTACGGACAGGAGAACGGCGATTATCGCGTACGAAGAACTTTACGCCTTCGCCACCTAGACAAAGACAGGGCCTGTGGGAAATGTGTCGAGATGTTTTAGGTGACTACACAATCACACCTGATTGCTTTGAACATTGTTAATGACGATGATTTTTCGGTTTTTTTTTAGGTTGCATTTTTGTTATTGGATGTTCTGTTATAATACTTTTGGATACTGAGAAGAAAGTCGCAAAGTATGTGGACCCACTCATGTCTTTAGCATCGGCTGGGTCTCTTTTGTTGCTCAGTTATCCATACAGTGAGAAAACAAGATAAATTGCAAAAGTGTTTATTATTATTTATGATTTGCAGTGAAAGAAAGCTGTTTGATTTTACTGCAAACTATTCCCGATACGATCAATATTGAATCTGTAAAATCGGAATTAATTAAGCAGTTTCCCGATATTGTAAATGTACATGATTTCCATATATGGCAACTTACGGCCACGAAGATTATTTCTACTGTTCATATAATTTTCCAAAACCCTAAAGTATGATTGAATTTGGATGGTTTTGAGTTCAATATTCACAAATTGTGTTTTTAGGACTATCACAGGATTATGAAGGATGTGAATGAATTTTTTGTTGACAATGGAATTACGCAAGTTACCATTCAGCCTGAATTTTTTACGAAGAACTGCAGTTTTGAAAGTTTGAATTCGAGTAAAGACGGTCATTTATGTTTGATGGCATGCCAAGGGGAGGAATGCAAGTTGAATCACTGTTGCCCCAAATACATTGAGGTAAATGTGAATTATGATGAAATTCATACTATATGTTAATCGATTATTGTTCTTTTGTTTGTAGACTTTGAAAAAGACGCACAATAATAAGAAAAATAAAAAGACTACTCTCCGAAATGTTAAAGGATTGACCGATTCCGCTCCATCGTCCTTAAATATAACTGCAACTATTCCTGTGGAATTATCTAACAAAATGCAAAGTAAATCAGAGTCCAATTTAACAATGCCAGTATAGATTTTTATTTTAATGTGATTTTAACGACTGATTGTGAAATTAATAAGTCAATAAGGATTTATTTTAGTACAAAGTCTTTGTATATATACATACATATAATATTTTAACAAATATATTAATGATTTTTAATTAAACTGGTTCATATTTATTTGTCCCAAAATACAACTTTTTTATCTTATTGATATTTTAGTTAATTTTTAGACCAGGCTGAGGTTCAATTGATGCGTTAAATGCGATGCAACTTTGTCCAACTTCATGAGTTATTAATGCCTTTACAATATAATTACCAGTACTCATAACGATATCTTGTTGGTACTCTGATAAACTGATCTTACCGTCTTCTTTGGTGAAACACATCATTCCCTTAAAATTAACGGCATTTGGTAGGTAGTTATCGGAATAATTGTACCTGCATGTGCTTAAATGGAATTTTTGTATTGTAAACTATACCTTTGATACGGGGCAGGTTGTAGGGACATTATACTTTTTAATAATTGTTTCAAACATTGGGATGTCAACCATGCTCATTATTTCACATAAATCAGCTGATCCTTCTAGAACAGGCATCGGTGGTCTCTCATACGAAAATTCCAGCTGATAATAATAAACAAAGAAATTACTGCATTTCTTACAATTCATATGAAATAATTTAGTTTAAATAGTACTTGGGCCGTTTTAAATGGTCTAGTTATTTCTAGGCATCCTTCTAGTACAAGAGTGCAATCATCTTGAAGTGTAACAGAGCCATTAATTTTCATTATCGGATCTTCAACGCAGTGAGAACTACTGTGCACTATAAGACCATATCCATGCTTGAAAAACAAATAAATTGTTTAACTTAATAATGTAATATTGTTATACCAATAACTTGAATTGAATTTTTTTGGGAGATACCTACGCATGCAAATATCATTTTTAAATTAAAATGAAGGAGAATAAGCAACATTAAACATAGTGTTTTATTAATTTGAGTCATTTTTCTGTAACTTCAAACTTCTGCACTTTGTATTTAGTAAAGTACTACAGTTAATGGTACTGGTATCATAATCTGTTGGTGCATTTATATAATATACTTATAATAGCAACAAAATTTTGGATTAAACAAATATTGACGATTCTCTCTGTAATTACACATAATTATAGGTAACATAATCTAATATGTTGTTGATTATATTTTCTTTTCATATACCTAAAAGCATGCAGAATTAACAATCCGGAAGAGCATTAGGGCTGATGTTATTTGTTAATTTAAAAAATGTTTTATTCTGTGGATTAAGATTCATGCACCTAAATACCTAATAATTATAATTTTTCTAAACTTTTGTAAAATACATAAAGTAGAACCTGCCATTATTATTTAACTTGAATTTTTTGGTTTTATAACAGGATGACATTTCACATATATTGCAAACTAAGTACCTTTTTATAGGTAGAATTAATATAAAGACCGAGTAAATAGGTAGGTATACCTTATAATTTAATAGCACTCGTTTAGACACCACTTTAAATTTAAATATTTATTTATTTTGTAAAAAGAATAAATATTCTTTTTACAATTACTTATTTACTTAGTTAAATGCTTTAAAAATGGACCTATTTTAAGGTATGTTATTGTAGGAATGATTATTAAATTTATTTGGGCACTTTTGAAGTTTTCATTTGGAAACTTTATTCAATCAGAACAATTTAGGTAAATTATAGGTACATATATGTATGAAGAACACAATAGCACAAGCTTAAACATAATAGTGAAATAATTATTAAGAGACCCTTTTCGTTATAGCAGCACTTATGTTAAAACAACTCCGTCCAACTTCATCATGCGAAATATCCATTATCATATTAAAATTTCCAGAACCAAATGCAACATTTCCTTTATAATCTTCAATGCTGATACTCTTTTGTTCATGGCAAATGGTTCTCTATATGAAGCAAAATAGAAGACTTTTAGGATACCTATACCTATAGGAACATGTTATATAAATACAAATATGAATGCTTTAAAATTTGAATTAGACTTAGGCAACTTATTAATATCATATATGCACTTATACATGTAGGTATATAAAATAAAGTGAATCAATCAGTATTTTTTAAGTAAGGTACCTTTTCTACCGGACAAGATTGGGGGAATTCTAACATTTTTATTAGTCTTCTATAAATTGGAAGATTAATAGACTCCATAATTTCACAACCATCCATTTCAAATTCCATAACAGGAAGAGGTGTCTTATTCAAAATCCAAAGTACCTTAAAAATGATTGAATTTTAACAATGACTTTAGTTCAAAAGAAAAACTTGATATAACAATTTTATTTAAATTTAAAATCAACATATATTATTACTAAAGAATAATTATCTGTTATTTAATTAGGTATTACTTGTGCAGTGTTAAATGGTTTAGTTATTTCTATGCATCCTTTAACGAAAATATGGCAATCTTCCTCAATACTAACGTTGAAGTTATCAGGCAATTTTATAATTGGATCATCCACACAGTTTCTTGCATGATTTACTTTTAACTCATACCCATTCTGGAAAATAAAAATCATTCATATAATATATAAAAAAAATATTTAATTGGTATAAAAAAACATATTTCAAATTAAGCAGTAAAATAAGGGTTCTTTCTGGGTCCTTATTAGAAGTATAATAAATTTTGTCATAATAATAGACCTAATTATATTTTTTATAGGAGCACTGCGTAAAACTTACACAAGCCCAGGAAATTTTGAACAATGAAATTATAAAAAGGGAATTGAAATTCAATTTATACATTTTTATACTAGAAGGTACTAATTGTATATGTATACCTATCTATGTTGGGATGAGAATATTTATAAATATAGGAATGTACCTAGGTAATACATATACATAATGTATGATCACGATAATGGTTCATTAGGCATTAATAATGATGATTATATTATTAAACCAAAAAAAAAGGTTTTTGAACACTTTCCATGCCTAATTATATATAATTTGATGATTGTTTGTTTCTAATTTGCACAAAAAATTTAAAATACTTTGTGCTATATACAGGGTGTTTGAGTTAATGATGAGCAAAATTTTAATGACAGATTCTCGAGGTCAAACCAAATCGAAAGCCCTATATGTATATGCATTTTGCTCGGAAACGCTTCCTAACAGAGATATATTCAGGCCATCAAAGTTCTTGAAAAGAATTCGAACTTTTTTAATATCTTCTGACTGAATAATAAGTTGGGATATATTTGGCACATTTCTGTAAAATAAAAAATATGAGAAAAATCGGTCACTTCGAAAATGACTCTAGGTATGGCAAGGAGGCGGCCTTCCACCCTTTGTACTTCTTTCGCTTTTGTTGGTTGAGTCCATTGTCCATTCGATGCCAAATTTAGTAAGGAAATTTTTTTGTCTGCTCTTGCATTTTTTCATACGACGCACAGTTTTTGAGATACCTAAATACAATTAGAACTTTGTCAAGATTTTTCGAAAATTTTTTTAGAGACCAATAACTTTTTATTAGTTATTAATCGAAAAATCTAAATATAATATATTAAATTAATAGGATATATTTATAATGCTTGATAAATGTTTAAATTTCAATTTTTTTAACATGACGAAGATCTTGGCCTACATTTCCATAAGTGGGCATATCTGGAAAAATTGATATAAAGTTTTAGACTCAGGATGATCCTTCATTATCTTTCATTAAAATTTTATTCATTTTAACTAAAACACCTCTTGTAAATATGTACCTACCTATCTATAATAAGTAACGGTAAAGTATTATTAGCGCAACGCCATCAGGGATTATAAATATATGGAGATTTTCTCTAGTGTTACAGCAACTACAAATTTAAAACTGATTAATTTTAAAAAATCGTACTTTATGTTCTTATATTTAATTCAAAAAATAGTCCTGTAATATTTCTTTCCCGCTAATTTGATAATGCTTCAATTTTTCAACACTTCTTCAGAAAGCGCTGTTGTTTGAACTGCAGCTATCTTCACTTAAAACAATCTAACCTAAAATTTTACCTCTTTCAAAATATTTCGTTAAAAACGATACACAGACTCTGTTTTATAATAATAAATAAATTTAATGTAAAAACCGAAACTTATGTGTTAACCATTTCTCATCTTAACTTTTTGTTTTGTTTGTAAATTATATTATTCGTCATGTCTTTTACATTTGGGGCAAAGTATTTTATCATAAAACTAAATGGTGAGCAAATTTAATAAAATAAATTTTTCTAGAACAACTGCCCCTCCGGCCTTTGGCACGGGAAGCATTACTTTTGGCACAGCCACTCCTCAACAACAAACTCCCCAGTTTGGTGTTGCTACTGTGGCCCCACAAGTATCTACCGGTACTAGTTTTCAGTTTGGTAGTCCTGCAACGACTTCTGCTCCTCCTTTATTTGGAACTCCAACTACCAGTCTCAATTTCAAAAGTTCCTTCGGAACTCCAACGACTGCCACTAGTGGTTTATTTGGTACACCGGCTCCGGCAACTGGTGGATTAACATTTGGAACCCCATCTACTGCTGCTCCTGCTCCAGCAACCGGCTTCAGTCTAGGTTAATAAATTCAAGAAACTTATACCATCAATTATAACATACAAATCCTTTTCAGCTCCTCAAACTGCGTCCACTGGCTTAAGTACTTTTGGTGCAGTTTCATCTGCGGCCCCAACAACAGGACTCACATTTGGATCCACAACTAACACTGGATTATTAGGTGCTCCCACCACTACCTCAGCACTCCCAACTTTAGGACTAAATTTCGCTACCTCAATACCCAGTAGCACAACTTCCTCTTTTAGTTTCGGAACAACATCTACCACAACTTCATCAGCTCCTACATTTTCATTAGGAACTACAACAGCTACCACATCAACAGGACTTAATTTCGGTAAAAATTTATATAAAATTCTTGTATATCATAACTGATTTTCTATTTTCAGGACTTGGAGCAACTTCTACTGCCGCAACCACAACATCTGCCCCTGCTTTTACCGGTTTGGGAGGCGTTGCGACTTCGCTGACAAAAACGTCTACTGTTAGTGCCCAAAAAGAAATACCGGCTAAAGATCAAACACTACCAAACGAAATCCTTCAAACGGTAGAACATTTTAAAGAGACGGTGAAACAACAGAAAGCTTATAGTTCTGAAATTGCACGGTGTTCTATAAATGAATTTCGCAAAGTTGAAAGTGAAATTGATTTATTAAACAACTTATTAAACGAGGTAGAAACCCAGTTACAGAAAAACCGCCATATAGCGGAAAAACTGAAATATGAGACCACTAAATGTTTCCAAAACGTGGATATGGCTCAACGAACGCATGATACTCCGCCGGGATTACAGTACGAAAACGTAGCACCGACACAATTCTTTCGAGATCTGGTTGATCATTTCGATCATGAAATGCACGCATTGAAGCTGCAGATTGATTCGATAGACAAGTTTGCGAAAAATTACCAGAATCCAAATGTTCTTGGACCTCAAGGTTGGTCTTCCAGTTGTGGTGTAAATTCAAATTTTAGTTGCCTTTTTTTATAGATTTGGCTTTGGGAATGCGCCGAATACATGAAATATTCGTAGCACTAGCTGGTCGTTTGCAGTCAGTGCATGCACAAGTCGAGTCACAGAAAGACACGTACATGAACCTACGAAAGCGTATTTTTAATGATACTTCAAATCCGTTTGAAACTTTGAATCCAGCATCTCATCAGAGCGTAATTATTTATTCACCTCCAAAAATGGAAAGAGGGCCAACTCCTTTTAATAATATAACACTTGGAAATGGAAGCGCTATTTTGCAGCCACAAAATCAAACTGCCCCGCCAGCATACCCAAATCCAACAACATCTACAGCTGCTGGTTGTTATCGCTGAATTAAAGTGTAAATAGTAGATTAATAATATATTTGTTGAAGGAATCGGAAGTGGATTGTCTTTTGGTACATTAAACACCCAACCGTCGAACACATCGCTGTTTGGCACATCATTCGGACAACCAGTCGCAAATACGTCTGCATTTCAACTACAAAAACCGCCATTAAGTAATAAACGAGGAAAACAATAATGGTACTTTCAATAAATTGTTTTTTATTCAATAATCTTTTTGATATAACAAGTATATATTATAAAATCTATTTTCTAAAATACAAGAGTTCATTGATAATTACAAAACGTTTAGTATATATAATGTTTGCATAAACCTTTAAGATAGTACGTATAAATAAAGAAAATATAATGGAATGAGATTAAATTGCACCCACTTGAAGAACAGGAATTAGCAGTTGGAAAGCATTTTGAATGTAAGTACTACTATTGGCAGACTAAAAGAAAAAAAAAAGAATTTTTAACACAAACAACCTTAAAATTACATTAATTTTTACCTCATAAAATACGTTGGTTATTAATGAGTTGATATGATCTTTACTTTGCTGCAATTCAGAGGCTTTCTCATTCAGTTTATCCGAAAATTTATTGGCAACTAATCCAATCAAAAGTGTCAAGGATGTAGTTAATCTGGAAAATTATACATAGCCATTAGAAATAATTATAAATCTATTAAAAAACAAACTTACTGGACCAGACAGTCAGCTTCATCCGCTGTACTTCGATGTTGTTTAACTAGCAACAATTCACCGCCTTTATGGAACTGCTCCACAGCGATTGCGGTTAATTGTGCAAGGGTTTCTATCGCTTGTTGGTGTAGTTCGGTTTCACTGCAAACACTCAGCTTTAAATTACTTAGCCAGTCCTCTGTTTCATTCCAAGTGCTTATAAGACGTTCATATGTGATTGGTACGTCGATTTCAGACACCAAATTTGTTAGTTTCTCATTGATTTGGTCGATAGAAAGCTGCTGTTCATCATCATCATCTGACGGTATTTCACACAATTCTTTGACTTGTTCCATAGTTTCTTGAAAATCGGTTAACTTATCACCCATTAACGATTCACTAATTGTTTGTAGTTTAATATCGCACTGTTTCGATAACATTTCCAAAGCTTCCAGATGCACTAAACCTTGATAATCATCAAATATTGTCTCATAATTTCTGGTTCTACAACTTGACAAGTTTTCTTTCACTCTTTCACTTTGTTCCATTTCCGCACGTTCTTTAGCTTCTCTAAGTATTTGTGATAAAATTGGTTTGTCTTTTTCTAGGTGCAAAAAGGCGCGTTTTTTCTTAAGACCAGGATCGCCCTCTTGTAGGACTTCCATAGTTTTCTTTCCAATAGTTTCCAGTGTGTCTAAGCCCCCTGAAATAACTTTCGTGCCAGTTGTTTCCACTAATTTCGTAACTCCGGATACTAGAGTGCCTAAATGTCCCAAACCGAAGGTAAGATTTGTAGGAGGTTCTTCTTTCCGGGGCTGTTCAGTATCTGGATTAATTGTTGAATTTTCCCGCTGCTCTTTTTTAGTGAGATTTATTCTAGCTAATTCTTCAGGTTCTGGTACACCAATAGCAGTGGTAATCCCTTGGGTGACTTGACTCGTAATTGTAGATACGCTGTGAGTGGCAGTGTTTAAAATTGACGAAACACCCCAACCAGTCCAACCTCCCCAACTGTTATCAGATTCTAAGTAGGTTGTTTGATTATTTGAATTTTCGACAGGTTCCCAATCATCACCTTCCCACATATTGTCTTCTTGATTCTTTTCTATTTTTTCGGTAACACTTGAAGTCTTTACTTGGTTTTCTTTTTCCAGTTCCTCTTCTTTGCCCCAATCAAGTTCATCGTCATCCCATAAATCATCATCAACATTTTCTTTAGTATTTACTTCTGCACTCTTGGATACAGATTCTTTAACGTTTTCATCAGGAATTATTTTCGCGTCCAAGTTGGATTGTGAACTTTTACACCCAATTTTGCACTCTTTTGGAGTTTCTTTGATTGTGTTGGGATAACATTTAATTTCTTCAGGTATAAGACTTGGAACCGATTCTTGAGGCTCTTGAATATTGTTTAAATTATCCTTTGGCAAAGGATTATCAAGATTTGTCTCTTCGGTATTAACGTTCTTGTTATCATCTGTGGTATCTTCATTTAGAATAAGTTTATGTTCTAAATTGGAACTGAGTTTATTAATTTCCTTTTTTATATTGATTTGTTTCACTGTTTTTTCTTCTTCATCAGAATGAAAATCTTCATCTGCACTTTCAAAACACTCACTGTCTGAAGTTTCCATTTTTGAATAATATTTTTGTCCACGTTATTTATTGCAGCTTTGCAGCTGTTAAAGAGGCAAATGTCACTATGACACTTGTCAATGCAATATTACAAATTCATTCCGATTGTCAAAGATAGATGGCCTAAATCTGCAAGTACCATTCCACGATAGGTGGCTAACGTTGTAACGTTTTAAAATGAGTTTTTAGTATTAGTTGATTTTTATATAATGTTTCAAATCATGGTATCTTGTGTGCAATTTGATTTGCTGATAAATTATCTTCCATGTTATCTTTTGCAAGCTTAAGATCGCATTTCATTGCAGTTGTAACATTTAAACATTTATTACAGATTAGAGAAGAGATTACAGAAAACTGTAAAGTAAAACAAACCCTCAAATAGAGGGCCATGGTGCACATTCTTTAATTATTTATTATCAAATAATTACCGAATTTTCTCTAATAAAAAGAGAAATACAATACAAATTAATAAATATCTTTTATATTTATATGGTACGTCAGTGTTCAACATTTCGATTAAAAACTGTCCATTCTTTGTATATGTTTGTAGGTGTCGTCTCCATTGTTATAGGTTATAACTTTCAAAAATGCCAAGGAATTTTTCAACAAATTTATTGCTATTTAATTCATCTAATACCGTACAAATCTTTTCACCGAACATTTGAATAGAATGGTGAAAATGAGCAAGTACATTGGAATTAGGAAGTCTTGTTGAAACCCTGATGTAGATCTACTACATATGTATATAGTTAGTGGGTTATATTTAAGGCTACAATGTAAATGTAAGTAAAATGCATCAGTACAGTAATGTAACTGATGTTTAGAATTAATCAGTAATTCGATTGTCGTCATTGTAGTTTGGTTACCAAGAGTGAGAGAGAGGTGCTGGTGGCATCGAAGCGTCGAATTTGTGCGAAGTAAATGGTTTTGGTTTTATGTTAGTAGTTGTAGTCGCATTCCTTTCCTGAGGCTAAAAGCATTCGATTGGTTCAAGTTGATGACGTTAGACTCGCGACCGCTCTTGATAATGTGATATTCAACATGGCCGAGTAGTTAGTGTTGTGTGTGCCAGTTGCTGTGGGTTTGAATGGATTAAATAGTGAAATATGCCAAGGAAACGGAATGGTGAAATACCCTTACCCGAAGGATGGGATTTTGGACGGGATTACGATGGAAAAATATATTTTATAGACCACAATTCAAAGAAAACTACGTGGATAGATCCAAGAGACAGGTAGGTTTAACATTAACAGTTCACATTCCTTCGCTCGCTATCTCTTTACTTACTTTACTGTATACATATTACTATTTAAACGACAGTTCCTAATCATAGAAATATTTTATACTCCGTTATTCAATTGCCACTGAAATAGCCATCATTTTATTACTTATTTACAAATTTTTATTGTTATCCACATGAAATGCAATGGTGAAATTGTCATTTACAACTGTGTTGGAATTCTTATTTAAAATACTTGTGCTAATTTAAAAGAGAAAAACACTCGTTACAATTGCGAATTTGTTCATTACAACTACATATACATTTTTTTCAGGCTCTTAGATATTTTTTTTAATTCCGACTTGTAGGTATTTAATTATTGCAGTGTTTTTTTATATAAATAATACCCAATACGATAGTCCTTTGGAAAACATACTTTTGCATTTTAATGCCAATCAATTAACTGGAAAATAGTTATCGTATGTTAATTGGAATTTAACATTTAGGAATTTACATTTAAAAAACATAAGTGAATGTGCTGCCACCACATTGAAAATATGTGCGATTTAAACAATAAATATTAGATTGTTGTGTCTAAAAATATTTACTATCTTTTCGTGAATACGATGTGCGTCATTGTATCAAAATGCAAATTAAGTACGATGTGAAATTATTCTGAATTTTGTAATAGATGGGGATTTTTCATGTAAATATTGCTTCTCTCGTTTTTTTCTTCTAAAGCTGAGACCACATTGTCAGTCATAATCTTTAATAAACATAAAGAGATAAAACCATTAATATTGATTAAAACTATTACACATATATAAATATATGTGTATATTCAATTAATTAGCTTTATTATTGGAAAGTTGATTTCTATAATATAATACATAATTAAAAAATCTATATTCCTGTTTGAAAATGTGTAGTGAAGCAGGTGACGAAAATAAAATAAATTTGCCTCGTAAAAATCAAGTTGAGTGTAGTATGGTATGCAGATGGTCCAGAAATAGAATCTTTTCGGCATTCTTCAACGTGAAATAAAGCAATAAAATTATAGTTGTACTCTTTCTTTTATATTATATTAAGTCGACGTCGACGACGCCAAGCGGTCTCTGTTCCTATGTGGACGGTGCACATTTTCTACAATTATTATTAGATTTGGTTTTATTCTTGTAAAATATTCAAATTTATACCTATATGCAAATAGAATGTTTACAATTATTTTTATGTTTTAAATAGAATGCAGATTTTAGTCATTTTGTACATGGTTCAATTTATTATGACATGTGCACATAGTTGAAATACCATCATTAAAAACAATACAATATAGAATAAATGAGGACATAAAACACCACGTAATAAACGAAAAACGAACACATACAGAGCTTGTTGCCGTTTTTTACTACAAATTTAATTAACTCGTCATATGTATACCTAAAAATATATTTTGAAAGTTGATGGATTCATATAGAATCGCGTTTTCCATTAATAATTTATTTAATAAGGTGTAGTAGTTCTCATCACATGAGAGATTAAATTCTAAATTCCTAGACGTGTTTCTAGTTAAAAGAATTTGAATACGGTGACCTATAAGTTATTTTCTCTCTTTTTAACTTTTACATCATCACTGGTTATTAGAATGTAAGAAAAAGACAATAAACTCGATGAATAATAATAATTTCAAGTTGTTGCAATGTTTGTGTGTGTGTGTATGGATAAAATGTGTTGTTTGACAATTGGAGTGAAAGTGGTCAATGTACTGTTATTGAAAAAATTATACAAGCATTTAAATAATAATACGAAGAAATATAAATGTTACAAAATTATTTAAAAAATATATGTATAATGTTATTAATCCGATTATAGTTGCTTGTCTTTAGGATGGCAATAATAATGGTTGTTTTTATATTATTTGCCTTATTATCCTTACATTTTATGTGCGTATGCATTTATAAGATAATAAATACTCTTTTAAGTGTATCATTAAGCATACATAATGAATTTACGTAAATGAATGGCAATTATTCCGATAGATGTGTTTAATAAGAAAAAAATAATAAACATCGAGAACTATCGAACCATTACACACTGATTACTGATTAGAAGTGACAAAGTTTGAATCATAATTGTATAAATGGTATAGTAAATAAATTTTTATACTTTCTGTGGAAATTGTTACGAAAGTTTTTATTGCATATTACTTATGATTGCATGTGCGATTTTATTAACTTACCTTTCAGAAATCTACACCTGTTCCCCAACCTCTAACAATTGTATGAAATTATTTGTGTTTTATCTAAAAGTATGTATGTGTATTTCTGTATACATAATGAATATTTTTCATTTTGTTATAGCATTTAAAGAGAAAGCGTTTGTAATATTATTGTATGCACATACATACATTCATACACATAGGTATTTGTAGTGTGAATTTTTCTTTTCGAATCCAGTTTAGTTATATCAGTTTCTTGTGGGATGATTGATAATCTTAAATATGCGCTATTCACATTCCTTACATATTATTAATTTAACAGAATTAATTATTTTTAATGTATTCAGTTAATAAACTGTGTGGACGATGTGCTGTTGTATTTATGTATAGTTATATACCAACTCATCTACAATAAGAATATTGTTATTACTTGTAAAGTGCAATTTTATTTAAAGACGAAGGCAATTCTAACAGGCATTATAATATTTCATGTAATTTCTAGTTAATTGTACAAAATGCATGTGCATATTTTTGCATTTTTTAAAATATTTCCTAGAATGTGTATAAGTAAGTTTAAGTTGTGAATTTATTGATAGTTAATGATGGTGGGTTTACAAATGGCACTTTTATTGATAATTACATATTGAAAGAGAAACATCTTCTCTGTATTTTAATTTAAAAGTTGTTATATTATAAAGTGGTTTTAATTTTATTATAACTGGTTTATAAAATCAACTCACACAGGAAATTAAACGGACATTACACATTAAATATGTATCGAGAAAAGATTCAACATTTTATGAAATAATTGATTATTCGTGTTTATAAAATATTTTTCAAAGTATTCCATGACTTCCGCAATGATAAAACATCCATAGACGAAAATAAAACGGAAACTGGTACGCAAAAATGACAACAAATATTCTCTTCGTGGCTCTTCTGTATGTTGATGGCGGTATTATGTATGTAAATGAGTCATTTAGGAAAAGTGACTTAGAATCTAGTCGAGTGTTTTTTTCGTATTCGTCTAAACACGACAAATTTATATAAAAAATTACCTTGTGAAAATATTTTAATCTTCCCATTCATGCAACAAACTTCCCGTCTTGGTATAAATGAGCATTTTTTTCTTAAAGAAATTCTTTGAATTATTGTAATTATATTTCTGGTATGTAAAAACTAACCTAATCAACAAAATATTTTCTTGTCTGATATGTTTGGAGTGTGTGTGTCTATGCGTTGGTGCAGTTAACTGACAAGACATCATTTTCCCCTATATTCTTAAATACATTGTCATGAATCCATAAAAATAAATAAGATAGAAATGGTTTGGTATTATAAGTGTTGAACTTCCGCGGTTAATTGTGGTTAGACGGTGTGGACATTCTTTGATGTAGAGCCCCGTTCTTGGAACTGCGATCTCATAACTGTTGTAGTTTACTTTAACAAATATGGTCATCATCAAAGAGGACTTGTCGTCTTCTATTTCTTCTTGATCATTAGCTCGTGAATTGTGGATTTTTCTAATCCGCATCGCGATTAAATAATACATGGTTTGTGTGTGTATATTTGAAAAACGCAGCACCATATTTTGGTGTGTATTCGTGCGCCTAACAGACTAAACATGCGAGAGTAGTTTTACTTTAATTACTTAATATTTTCTAAAAATTTAGAAACTAAACAAGTTCTACATTCCACATAATAATAATAATAGTAATAAACAGTTAAGAGGTTTGGATTTATTGGAGAGCATATTTAGGTTTATTTTTCGATTAAATGGATCGTGTGCAGTCTGAATGAACGAAACGATATTGATACACGCAAACCAAGTCTCCTTCTTTTCAAAACTGGTTGTTGTAATAGAAGAGGAATGAACTTGCATGTTGATCGTAATTATTCTGCATTATTTTTAAAGATAATGACGTTAAGCCTTGAAGGTCTCAGGATATTTTTAAATTCAACATTATACTTACGAAAAAAAAAAAAAATAAATAAAGAAGAAACAAAAAGAATGAGAGAACATTTTTATATGTTGTGTTCCCTATACGTATATGTATACATACACACACACACATTTTGCATCTAAATTGAGAAAAAAAGTACAAGAGACTATGTTTGTTGTTATAAAATATGTATAACTGTTGTTTAATATAAATTTGAGGTTTTTGGCCCCTTGTGGAGCATTTTATTAACATATTTTTCTAAAAGAATTTTGGTAATAATGAATATGACGAAACCAAATTATGAGATATGGTTTCAATTAAAATATTTTCCAAGTTGAAATTGGAAAGTTTTGATCGATATACGTTTATAATAGATTGGATTGTTTATATTATATATTCTAAAGCATCGTATTCCAGAAATTACTTGAACGTCAAATGGTGCAATTAAAATATTTTTTTACAGTGAATTTTATATGTTTAGTGACTAAATTCTGCGAAATCAAATGTTTATTTAAATGTGGAAAAAATTTCTATTCATTACGTTTTTTTATGTTAATTTCCCGTCAACATTTTACATAAATAAATATATATGGACGTTGGATGGAGGTGGATGTCTATTTAAAGCTATCAAAAAGTCATTGATATACATTGTTTATACAATTGACTGATCGAAGGTGAAATTTATAATTTCATAAGTGGAAATAATGTAAAACGCACGTATGTACATACATCGTTCGAGTATTAGATATTATTAACTACTACCTGTGTCGTTAATAATGCGTGTGTATGTGTTTGAACGTCTTTTTCTGTAATTCATACTTCCTTTCACACAACATTATCAGTCTTATCATAATTAATTAGTTCTCTAGGGAACTGATCTATCCAATTATTATTACCATAAAATATTTAAAGACTAGTTTTATAAAAAATTATCATTCTTGAAATATCTTCCTCTGGAGAACCGCATTTTTGTGAATAGGAATGAATTAATGAAAAAAAAAAATCGTTTGATGGATGTAGGTGTATTCTCTCTATTGCGACGACTATTGATGTGTAATTTTGCAATTGTATTTTATATACGTGTAAAATACTTACAACAGAAATTCTACGCATATAGAGGTTATAATTTTTTTTTTTGTGGTTCATTTGCATACAATGGCCTGTACCCATAAAATAACAATTAGGACGACCTTTTACCTCCAGTTTAAATGTCCTACATTAGGTGTTTAAGATGAAATTGTTCGAAAATGGTTAATTAGATAATTGTTAATGTATTAAGCGGCTTTATCGTTTATAATTGATTTTAATGTTCAGATATGGTGGCATTTTATTGGAATTGTAAACAAATAACTAATCTTTATATGTCGTAAAAATGTAATGTTTCTACTTAATTTGGTACCGTTCTATAAGTCAAAATTTGTGTCACGTTGTTGTCCTCAAACATAACAGTCGATTATGTAAAAATTCATGCATTCTAATTCAACTAAGTAGATACATTACATTTAAATGTAAACAATAAAATTGAGTTCTTTTCAACTAACTTAATACATAGTTGTTTGAGTTGAAGATTTTATTCAATAGTTAACAGTTTTTGGAATGAATGCTTTAAATTTCTTCTTTTCAATTTGACCCTAACACTTTCTCTGATGTTAAAATGTTAAACAATTTCCTGATTTCATAAAAAAATTCAACAAAATTACTGTGATCTAATGGTTAATATAATGGTTGATATAAAAAACGGAAATATATTTGCAATGAATCATAGACAAAGACAAGGATTCTTTTTAAGTGGTGTTGATTTCATTATTCTGCAAAATCTATGTAATTATGTATATGAAAGATTTGAATTGGTTAATAGAATTTCGTAATTTGGATTGTTTTATTAATTAATAAAATGCTCGAATAGTATTTAGTAATCTATACACATTGTTGTTGGGTTGTGTATTGGCTGCCAATAAAATAATTTTAAAAATGCATAATGCACAAAAGGTTATCACTTCAGAGAATCGCAAGTTTTCTGTTCAATAAATAACAATATTGTATGGTGGTTTAAATTCTTGGAAGACTTGTAGAATGGCTCAAGAATGAGACTATTCAGCATAATAATATGTACATAAGTAAAGAAAAAAAAACAGTTTTATTTATATATTTTTTTGATTCCAACAACACAATTCAGTTTGTGCTATGCGAGAAGAGACTTCGAAAAGGCCGATGAAACGAATTAGCTAAAAATGTAACTATATTGCTTAGTATTGTTGATTGTATGTGCATGGAAAGAAATGTTTTAGCTTGAGTCATATAAAATTCAATACTCATTATCTTTAAACAATAAAATTGATTATTACGATTTTCTTTGTCATTTGATACATTTAACAGTGGCGAGTATTCTAACAATGACTGCCAGTTGTAATAATTTGAAAAGTCTTTAAATAGCTATAAAACCTTTTTTTTATAGTCTGTATAGTAAAATTATGGATAAAGAAAAGAATGATGGAGAAAATTCCAACAGCGTCTAAAGCAATAAAAATTTTAAAATTGTGAGAATTAAATAAATACACAGATAACGTTTCGTATTGTAATGTGAGTTGTGGAACAACTTTAAAAAGAAACAGTTAACCCCATGGCTGATGAAAAATATGTGAAATACCAAAGTAACCCCATAAAAGTTGACAAACCATTCCATCTATGTAGACAGTTGATGGGTGTAAACTTATATTTTTTTTATTATTAGTTTCGTGTGATTTTTATCAAAATACTAAATATTCTGCTGGTTTTATCTTGGAAAGGATCTGGATCATTGGATTCGTATACGTTTGTTTGTTTGTCATCAATAAATTTCTTTTGTTATGTATAATTTTTGTGTATTGTTGTTGTTGTGTGTTTGAAAGTGTAATTTATGATTGGGAATAAAGAGGAGAATGTCATTTCCATTTAATTGCTTTGGAAATGTAAAAAAATTACTTTCCTCTTAACAAGTTTTTGATTTCGTACGAAGAGGAGCCATGATTTGTGGGTCATAATTATTAACTATAAGTTGCACCAAGAGTAATAATACATGGCCTTGACCGAGGTTATCTGACTTGACACTAACCTGAAACAATCCATTATATTTTCTACATACTTGTTTTAAAAAAAATGCCATTGTTCATTCTAATAAATTTTCGGTTTATTGAAATGGAATTCTTCCAGCGATTTTCTTTGTTGTTTTATATACACGTTGTATATGGTATAATAGTATTAAGGTCGAAAGGGTTGAAAATGTAGTTTATAATAAGCATTCCATTCATGTAGAGTCATACCATATTCCAACACAAATACACAAAAGGTCATTAAAACAACCGTTGAAAATGTAATTTTACACACTAATGAATAATAATTAATGTACGTTATTTTTGTTTAGACAAATTGTTTTCATTGTAGTGTAATTTATTTCATTTAAAGTCTTTATTAATAGACAAATGTATTTATTTTCTATATATAAATTTGATATAGTTAGTCAATGCGAGTATAATTAAATAACGTAGATATAATAAGTATGTATAAGGTATATAGTATGGATTTTACAAAAGTGTACGGTTATGCAAGGTCGATTAATTTGAACGAAGCACATTCCTATTAAATTTGTAATATACATTGGTAATGACGAAATTATTATTCACTTTTTGAATCCAATGAACTTTAACATTTTAGCAAACAGGTGTCAAAATGGAAAAAAATCATCGCAAATATTATTATCCGTTCAAATACCTACCGGTGGTTTTATGTGGATTTACAAAATTTGTTTATGCAATTGTACATATATAATTAATAGTTAAAAGGCTTAATTAACATTACCGAATAGATTTTTTTGTGTAAAGATAAATTCAAATTCCAACCACTCACTCATTTGGTTTGCAATGCAATGAACTAATTATTGTATAAAGGTATAAATGTGGTAGACTATCATCAAATCCTAATTAATATATCCACATAAGTAATCTTGAAGTAACAATGAAGGCATAAACAAAACAATATTATAGTTAATCTTCCGATGTTATGAGAAAAGCCTGATAATTTCTTTAGCAATGATTTATAACAGTAATTTTAATCTAAATTGGAATTTAATATATTATTATTTTTCTTGTATCATGAATGAGGTGAAAGCAAAATAAAGGGTGGATTAATTTAATTATACCTTCAGTTATAATAAGAAAGTTTTACGGAATTCCTTCAAGGTCCTTGAATTCCGTGTATATGAATATACACACTGATTTTGTTTTGTTTACCCACATTATTCATGTTACTTACTACTATTACAAAGGTGTTAAACAATTGTAATATATGTACATTTATCACATCAATATAATAATGTTAATAATACATTTAGCAATTATTTATTTTATGATTTCATATGAATGCTATTTGATGTGCCAAGAATGCGTTGCGATCCATTTTTTTTACACTCATTGTTTCATCATAAAGTAATCATATTCGGTTTTGTAGATATGGTTTTAAATGCAACACGAAACTGACTTTTAGTTTTATTTAATAGAGTATACAGTACTGTAGAATGGAAAAAAAATTACAATTTTTTGTATATAGAAATAAAACAGGATATGAAACACACTTTATTGGGAGTCTCTTTTATTGTTTGAAATGTGGTTTAAAAAATGCAATAACTACATTGATATTCTCACTTGCTGTTTTCGTTTATTGTCTGATAAAATTTCTGTTTTGTGGTCTCATTGCGTAAATATGCCTATATTTTTTTTATTGTCCAAATGATAATAAAATGTCATTTTACCTAGTATAAAATAATAAAATGATATGTGCGTTGTTTCTAAAGGTCTGTTGAGTGTAAATGAGAACATTTTCATGAATGGAATTACCTTTTATCCAAGATAAAAGAGAGAAAAAAAAATGGGCATCTAATTTATGGCATTACTTTGCATTAAACTAGTCTAGAAGTTTATGTACGTTGTCTTGTTGGGAATTATATAATTATGAAGTAGTTCTTTATTCAAAAAAAGACATTGAATATTCCTTAACTATATTTAAATTATATATTACATGGCTAGTATTCGTAATTTATTATAATATGTTGCATTGAATTATGTACCATGGTGAGAGTGTTATCTTTTTTTTCTTTTAACTAGTAGTAGGATAAACAATAATCATAATTAAATGTCCACATTTGTGGATAGAAATGATGTTTAATAGAATTTAGTTGGATTTAGTAAATGAAATTTCTCCATTTTGTCTAATTGTATATGCATTAATGCGTTTTATGTTAAAAATTACATTAATAACGTGAAAATTACATGGCGTCTCCTCAATAAAAACTAATTGATGTTATTTAGCCTAACGAATAGCATTCGAAACATACAAAAAAGTATAAATCTATTTAAATTCAAGGTTCTATTTTCCTAATCCACACATCGTATAAACATACATGTCTTATGCTGAATACTTTTGAATAGACAGATTTAAAATAAGATAAACATGAAGTGAGGCTTTTTTTACATTCTCTCCTCTCATATATTAATTGTCCCACCAGTGAATATTTTCGCTCCGTTTTGTCTCAATAGGTGTGTTTCTGGTTTCTAGCAGATGTATATTGCCAGGTCATTGACGATACGATACCTACGTTGAGTTATGTGTATAGTTATTACGTTTATACGTTCACATACACACATAAACTATACTAATAAATTGTAACAAATAAGTCGGGTGTAGTAATGTTTTCATTCTGGTTAGTAGTTTGGAATGATGCGTGTTGAAATGAGATAGAATTCATTTATGAGTGGAATAGAATATACGTTGGAATGCGGTGATGGTCGGGCCCTCTGGAGACGAGATGGTACTCGATCGACGAAACCATGACCGATCCTGTTTTCCACTTTGACCTTCCTTCCGGGGTGTTGGAGGATACGGTTTTGCACTCTTCGCATTCCATGGATATTAATGGGCAACCGATTGAGGTTTGCCTTTTGGACAATGTTGAGATTTATAATTGAGGAATGCTGCGCCTCAGAAAGTTAATTGTTTTTTTTTGAAATATTCCAAGATTATTGCATAAACATAATGAGTGTCTAGTTTTTTTTGGGTACTACTAGTTGGTATGTTGCCGAAATAATAATATGGAAACAATTTTGGTGAGGCAGAAAAAGTTGAGGTAGAAGTGCGCCTTCACCAATATTGTAAAAGTAAAAATTCATTCTTCATTTTTATAGTTTGAAATGTATGTCCTGTTGTACAATGTTTGTATGCACTTCTGTATGGATATAAAACCACATCCTGTCAGATTTACAATAAAGATTTGTGTATGTAGTTAAAATGAACGGCACCACGGCTATTGTTGAAATTTGCTTAGAATTCCGCAAATTATTTCCAAGCAATTGGTGGCGAAATAATTTTCTAAACAAGTGATATCCTTATCAGTATGACATTCCGCAATTATCTTTGAATCGAATTTTTGTCGTTTGCGATAGCTTCTATTCATTGAATAAGTATTTGCATATTAATTTTTTTTTATTAGAAATATGGATGTACTTGGATTCCATTACGTATTAAACAGGCATCGGACTGTGGACGGGACATAAAAATGAATAAAAACAATTTCTATTAGTGCATTTTTACTTACTAACAACCATGTATATGATTGACAGCATAAAATACTTGAAATACTACAAGTTTGTTTTTATTATGTATAAACTGAGGAATTTGATTCATGTAAAAAATCATTTGCTTTTACGGTTTAAGGAAAGATTTCTCTTCCTCTTTTGGATATACGTGCATTCCTAACATTAATATTAATGCTTAAATACAATTGCAATAATTTTTCCTATTCCCAACAAAAATTGTTATAAACCATCATAGATAAGCAAATAAATGTAAGTGATGGTGTAAGTATGTGTGTGTACATAAAATCTCAGACGACCTTCTGAGGGACACATTTTTCTCTTATCTAATTTCTGTATAAAAAATTCCATACGTTTACACAATAATTTGTTTTGTTTGTAATCTCATGTTTCTTTGGATGAGATTTGAGCCTTATACATATATACATAACTCTTGTGTGGTTGATATTAAAAAAATATTCATAATTCTTTGCAGGTATACGAAGCCACAGACGTTCGCTGATTGTATAGGAAATGAATTACCATTGGGTTGGGAGGAAGCATTTGACGGTCAAATTGGACCCTATTACATTAATCATATGAATCGTAAGTATATTTTGTATTAAGACAAAATTAAACAATAGTGTTTTAAAGTTTGTGTGTTGTTGCTCTGTTTTTTTTTGTGCTCAACACATTCATACCTCTGAATGTAGGGAATTTTGCACGTAATAACGCAATAACGTTTTGTTTACGCTGAGGCGCCAAAGATTTTTTTCTTGCCAGTACATAATTTGAAAATTCCAAAGAAATTGTTAATACAAACATTGCCGAGACACACAGCCTCACGTTAATTGGCCATAAAGATCTTTAAGAATGTTTGTGAGTGCGTTCCTTGTGCTGTAAACTTTAGTCTTTTTACAATAAGAATAAATCAGATGCCATACTGATGACTCAAGGCATTAACATTAACAATAATAATCGTTAGTTAGTTTTGTTATTTCATGGTTGGACTGTTATATATATATACACGTTTTTTTTAATATTACATGCTACTGCATTATCTATTGTGCTTACTTACACCTACGTCTGTATCGTATGCTTCATTTAATAACAATAAGTTTATACAGTTAGGACATTTATTGTAATGGCCAAATATTATTTCGCTTGGCGTTTTCGACATTTTTATGGCGAGAGGATTTAGCACGGAATTAATTGTTTATAAGGAAAACGCAGAAGTGTTTTATTTTATTTATGTAAGTGCTACTTGGTTGCTGCTGCAAGAGAGTTGGATGGCATGAAAAACAATTATAAAGTGAAATGTTTGAAATTGTTTGTAAAGTTATAGTTAGAATTATTATAGCTGCTTATACCTAGTTATATAAGAGTCGCATAGAATTCAGTGCTTATTGAAATTGTTGCCTAATAGGTATTTTTCTAAAGTCGTGAGAAAAGAATGTGAACATTTCAAATATTTAAATAGCAGTAGTTTTCAAACTACATTATAGCTTCACTTTTCTAGATAATATTTATTATATCGGCCGTAATAATTGCTGATAAAGTTTAATTATTTAATTCGTGTTATTACACTTTAAATCAAGTGGTAAAGAGTTCATTTAACCTGCAATGTTATCTTAATATTTTACATAGTTTATTGTCAGTATGTTTTATATTAAATAAAAAAAAACATGAATCACTATGTAGAAATACTTGATATAATTTTTGTATGTAGTTTTGTAGTTGGTACACCGTTATGATCAGTTTTTGATAAGTTAAGTACATAGGCGCTATTAAAATTTATCTTACACATATTTTAGATATAACTGCATGACTATTTTTGAATCAATCCTAACAAATCAATGATTTTTGGAATATTTTTTATTGGAGATTACCGTTTAATGTGAAAAAATGAACATTGAAGTATCGGTTTATAGTATTCAGATAAGGAGATGATATTGTTTTAATTAATGTAAAAGTATATGAAAAAAGTACAATTATTATAAGAACAACTGGGTCATGAATGTTATAGCAGATGACTCAAGTTCACAGTAATGTTATTTTATTGTATATCTCGTAAAGTATATAGTTGGTTAGAACGGTATTTTATTGTTTTATTGTGGGTGTACGTTCATTATTTCCGTAGAAATTGGAAAATGTTGAATTTCTTCTCTATGTTGTATAAGGCAAATTTTCTAACAATACCATAGACATTCGAGTTGAATAGATAAAAAAAATTGTGCATTAAAGGAAATCATTATCCTTATATTTTTGTTCATGTAAATAAAACTAGAATTCCATCACGCTTTATTGTGGAATTACCTTGGATTCTTAATACTAAGCAAGGTGTAATAATACGTAGTCGTATAGAAATATGCAAATATGTGTATGCATGTAATTTAAATATGGTGGCTTTATGTGAAAAGCTTTTTGCGTGATAACAATACCAATTTCGCACCATTTTACTCGACTTCGAAAGAGGAATTGATTCACGATTAACTAAAGGATTTTTAATAAAATGTGTTTAAATGAAAATAACAATAAATTTTTTATATATTGCGATAAGTCACGTTTACTTATTGCAGAAAGTAATAACATGGAAATACATATTACTGTTGAGTTTATTACTAATTATAAGAGACGGCTTGTAATACCGTATTTATTTGACCTGACAAAAAGAGTTCTTTGCGTTTTGTTTTTCTACGTTTTTCGCTACCGGTTATAAAATTTAATGTAATAATTTATTACATGGGTGTAATAATATAATACCAGTAGCTGATTTAATAAACTATAACGGCTTAAATTTATGATTGTGCTTGTAATAATTTATTGGATTTTGATATTTGTTCTGTTTTAGAATCAACACAATTAGAAGATCCTAGACAAGAATGGAGGGCTATACAAGAGGCAATGTTACGTGAATATTTGCAAACTGCTCAAGATGTTTTAGAGGTATGAAGATAGTTTTTACTTATACAGAATGGACGATTGTGTATTTAGCCAAAAATCAAAGTTTTATAAAAAAGACAAAGAAAAGATTACGTGTGTCTTGAATTGAAAGATTCTTTTGATAAAATAAAATGGTCTCTTAAAAAGTATGTATGTATTATACATACATAAGTATACACCTGGCCAAAGTTTCTATGGCCATTTTTTATAAAACATTTTTACATATAGAGATTATAAATAACATGTAAGAACGGTAATTATTTATTATATTTCATTTTTTGAATTAAGATGTGTAGCGGTTTTCTACAATGTATATATGTGTATTATAATATACGAACTCTGTGAAGAACGTATTGTTGCACCAAGACAAGTAATTCGATGTATGTTCCCACGCACAGTTAGCAGTCTTTTGTATCTTCGACAGATTTACATACATACTTACACCCACCATGTTGACATTCAAATGTTATAAAGTCTATATACATTCTTCTTGCAATTATTTTCAATGGATTTTCTTTATCTAGTACCTTTATACACAACTATAACGTATATAGATTTTCTTTCAAATGGAATTTAATGTATTTGAGTTATTTTAATGGAAAAAGAGCTCCTTAAGCAAACGGATTCCAATTCGAGTATGTATTCATAATAAAATGTTAAATTAAATCAACTGATTTTCTATCGCGTCCAGTATTCTGATTAAAAATTTAAATTATACATTAAAGGAGGTGAATTTGATTTGTAAAAGTGTATACAGAAAAAAAATCGTATTCAATGAGTGTTTTTCAATCTTATAAGTCATTAATTCGTGTAGCAATGAATTTTAATATCTGCTACCGGATGTTCATGCATATTTTGGAAAGCCAGACGGTGCCAGAACGATAAAGGTGTGATTATAAAATTATATTCGGATGATAGTAATAACACTAAACGGTGTTTAGAAGACGAAGACTCTTAAGATGGATTATGTTGCAATCCTAATACCATTTCACATATACACATTATTAAAAAGCAAAATAACATTTTCACTAGATAATAAAAATAAATGAAAAGAGGAACTAATTTTCTTCGTTGTCAATAAGGAAACGATTCTAACCGTATGTAGTTGTTTGTATAAAATGGTTTAATACTTTGGACAATTCTCTCTCATTTGTAAATTGGAACAATAATCAAGTCAAACAGAATGATAATTTAAAAGTTCAGTGTTTAACATTCCATTGCATGTGTTGAATGCACGCTTGGCTGAACATCCACTATGCATCAGATTTTCTATCTACATATACCTACTATATACATATATATATGTATATATATATTACATTGTCTTGGAGAGGACATCAATATATATTGTGGTGTGTGCTTCTGCTTCTACTTCTACACTGTATATGTACAGAGCAACAGACATCAATGCTTGCGGTTATATATTTCTCCCATCTTTCAACGTAATCCATATATCAATATGCCACTACAATTCAATATTAATTATTTCGATTTATTATGCGGCTTCTTGTTATTTTCTTGGCTACTGATAGACTTTTTTTTCTTATTTGTTGCATTAATATATTATGTTTATAAATTGTGTTTGGTATATATTATATTTCCAATATATAAGTTTGCATTATTTTATGAAAATATGTCTCGAAATATGTTTGATGTGTTGTGGACAGGTTTTTCTATAGCCGCACATATTTTATTGTGATAAGTATGGTTTCTTCAACCATCATATATTATAAAAGCAATTTCTACAAATTCTCAAATAAATATCTTTGCATACACATAATTAAGTAGAAGAACAATAAGAACTTGTGAATGGATGGATGGATTGTTGGAATGTTTTCTTTAATACAATAGAAATTTTTGTTAAATAATTGGCCTTAATAACATTTATCAAAAACAAATAACTGAACAAAAATGGATATCAAATTATGTAAAAGGCCAGACAAATACTTGTCATGCAGCAATAAAAAGAGTTGTTTTATTTTACATCGCAACCTCGACATTCCTAAAGCATGGCACGAGCCACACAACACTGACCTCACTATATACATATATATATATATATGTATGTTCTCTGTTCAAGTGACCGGGTGTTCAAGCTATAAAAGGTATTCTAAAATATCGGATGTCAAAATACCACTGGACAATGTATATCGTCATTTAAGAGACGACTTCGTATGATATGATTAATGATGTAGGTATTAAAATGTAAGAAAGAAAAATGTATGGAATGTCTTACAAAGCCAGGTCAATCTTTTTCATTTTTTTCCATTTTGGACAAAGAGGTTTTCTTAAAAAAATCTTATTGTTCGTTCCAAGCGAACGAATCAGAGAAGGAGAAGACTGTGCTGGTACGTGCATATGTGTTGGTGTTGTTTTGTTGAGAAGGGTGAAAAATTTCAGAATGTGTCTGTTCAATAAAAATTTTTTCGTTAATGAAGTTGACACAGAAATGCCTGCAGCTTTATGGCTGCAATTAAAATATTTTTCTTATAACAGGATATAGAACACAGTTCAGTTGTGGAACAGATGTTGGGCTTGTTTGGCCCTTAGAACAGCATCATTAAAATGGATGGTAAAGAAAAATATCTGTACAGAATGTGTTGATGTTTAAACTCTTCTAGAGAAGAATTATTGAATGCATCAAACTTTGGAATAGTTGTTGTACCCTTACTTTTGGCTCTTTGTTATTGAACAGGCAGAGGGTTGCAAGATTTTAATAAAAGGCATAATAAAAATGGTATTCATAATCTCTATTATAAACGCAACCTGTTGTCCTGTTGATCTAGGAGGATCATCAGTAAAAGGAATGTGCCTTCGGTTAAAACCGACCATCACCGGTGGAATGCAGTGGCCTGCTGCGATCGTGCGGTGTAACACAGGTAGCTGCTGCAACACGCTATTTACCTCCCCGCTAACCCTGTAAGATCCCCTTAACGTCGTCGGACTGGGGCCACAGCCTAGCCAGCAAGCGGCAAAGCTGTTGTTCAACTTGAATGTATATTCAAGGAGATGCGGATGTCAAGCTCTCCACAAGTTACCTCTGCCATCCAGCCAGCCAACTGTAGCTTATCTGACCTAGCAGGTCCACTTTAAGACTTTTTAGTGGGCGACGATGATGGTTGTTTATATCTCGAGTCTAATGTTGATTGGGGGGATGATTACCTTTTGGTGGCACATTGGAATGCTGCGATCAGAGAGAGAAAGAGAAAGAGAGACCGTAATAAAAGCGGAAAGTTGTAATAATCTTTTGAAAATTTCTACATTACAAATATATTGTTGCTATTAAATTGTGATAATGGCTATAGTTTCCGAAAGCAATATTGGTGCTTTAATAGGTTTCCAAACAGATATAAATAATATTTATTGGTTTGTTGATGTAAATCATCGTTTGGAGATTGCACTATAACAGAATAATTCCGAAAATATTCACCATACATCATTGATTTCTGTGAAATCAGCAAAACACGATCTTTCTCTTCTTCTTTTACAATATAACATACATCCATCGTTTATGATATGCAATCGAGACGAAGAGATAAAACAGCAAGCTCTCGGTTTAGGGACATGATGATGAGATGAGGCCATGCCGTGCCACAAGAATCCAAGAGGCGAGAGATAGAAACAATGCAAGCTTGAGGCAATACGAAAGAACATACGGCTTGTAGTGAACTTGCTGTGGGGCCGCGTGACCTGTGGAATGCATACGGAAATTAAAGTGGCCCGGGCCGGCAGGGTGCGAAGGACGGACCAAGGCCGACATCGGCTACTTCTACAACCGCCAGTCGAGATGTGGCCCTTGTGCTATGTGCCCGCGCCCGCTCTCCAAGTGCATACTTTGCCCTCATACCGTAACGCTCAATCAAACTATGCTATACAAACAAATTTTCAAACGTTACCGGCCTCGTATATTCTAAATACACAACAACACCATCGGCAAACGGCTGCTGCTGTTGCTGCTCCTCCGCCTGCATACCATTACGATTTTCGTAATGTGAACTTTAGGCGGCATTTTTTAGAGAGACGATTCGAGTTTGTAAGTTGTATACTTTGATTTTTGGCTATTTCACGCTTCATTTTATGTGCAATTATGTTCTTTTCTTTAATTGTAACATGTTTTTTCTTCTATTTAGGCAAAAAAGGATATATATAACGTAAAATCTCAGAGATTAGTGTTAGCACAAGATGAGTACAATCATCTTAACAATGCGCTGGCAACGCTTACTACATCTAGAACAAGTTGTAAGTGTTTTTATGTCCTCAAATCTAGTTTATTGTGTATTAATGGAATTTATTTTTGTTAGTATGTTCATCTACAAGTAGTGTTAGTACAAAATATGATCCTGATCTTCTCAAGTCGGACGTTGCGATGGCGAAAAATCGAGTCTCCAGGTTAAAGTCAGAATTAGAACAAATTAGAAACGAAATGACTTACACCCAAAGAGGCGTTGATACATTAACAACGTAATATAATCTCAAAAAATTTCTTAAATAATTCATTATGCTAATTTTTCTGTGTTTTTTCTTTTTTTAGTGTCGAACAAAAATTACGTATACATCAGGGCACTTACTACAACATAACTGAAGCGCAAGCAATAATGACGGAATTAAGAAACATACAAAAATCTCTTTCATCTGGTGAAAAAGAAAAGGCAGAACTAATGCAATCGCTTGCAAAGTTAAAGGATGATTTAACAAGGCTGCAATTATCTGAAAGTTCCCCAGATGTATCAACATTAAGTTTACCACAAGAGAAATTAAGCACGGCGTCTCAAACGGATTTATCATGTGAGACTGTTTCAATTGGTACAAGATTAGCTGAAATGGCAAAAATGCGATTAGAATACGACGAAGCCAGAAAACGTGTTCAACATATTCAACAGAAATTGGCCGATTTGGAAGAAAAAGTGCAACCGGGCCAAGTTGAATCGGACAAAGATAGACTATTATTATTCCAAGAGAAGGAGCAATTATTAAGAGAATTGCGAAGCATCACACCCTGTATGCGTTCAAAAGAAGAAATGAGCGATATACAATTGGAGTGTAAACGTCTAGAACAAGACTTAAATAAAGCTTTAGAAATGTCGAATAAGGCGATAGCAGACAGATTACGATTGCATGAAGAGAAACAGTTATTGTTACAGCAATTAAAGGATGCATTACGACAAATGACACAATTGGAATCGCAATTGAAGACATTGTCTGCGAGTACATTGTCAGTTAGCAGTAGTTCTAGTCTTGGTTCTCTGTCGACGACAAGTAGTAAAGGATCGTTGAGTTCTGGATTAAGTTTTACTGATATTTATGGTGGACCGCAATGTGCTGGCTCAGCGAATTTAGAGAAACCAATTGATATGGTAGATCTGCATAGACGTGTTGAACGGTTGCTTAAATGCAACGATAACAATAATCTTACGCACACCTCCTCACCGGGACGATCTCAGCCATCATTGTCACCAAGAAGTTCACTGTCATCCGTTTCACCGCCAGTTTCTCCAATGTATGAAAATTTGCCATGCCTTGTTCCACCGCCCACATATGAACAAGTGGAGAGAGATAGGCGATTATTATTGGAACAGAAACCATCTTCCGATGAACGTTTAGCCGATTTGCGACTATCTAATCCATCATTAAATAATACAGAATATTTACACAATTTTATACCACAAAGAGTGTCCATTCCAAGTTTATCACCATTAACGGATCTTCTAGAAGCGAACAATATGTCTCAGGGTTCTGGTTTAGGTCGGCCTAGTCGGTACTCGTATGAGAGTTCCACTGATCCACCACTATCGCCTATCTCTGAAACGCCACCGCTAATATTAGACCATGATGATATTTTGCATGGTGCCACATTGTCTCGAACATCATCGTCTGGTACAAATACTAGATCCGTTTCGGCGGCTGTTAGTGATGAATCGGTGGCTGGTGATTCAGGTGTTTTTGAAGCGTCTAATAGAAAAAGGGCATCTGGTGTTTTTGGACAGGATTTAGATAGTGAAACAGCCCAAGTACAAATTAAACTTAGATATATTACGGCCGAGAACGTTTTGAATGTTTGCATAGAACGAGCGAGGAATTTGAGTGCTCTATTTATTGTTGAAAATTCACAAGTGTAAGTTTGAAAAAAAGTGAGATTGCTTATTGGACAAATTTATTTATGTGTTTTTGTGTTTGCAGATATATTAAAGCGGCTTTACTGCCTGCAATTAATCCAATACCACCAGTATGTTGTACGAAGTCTGTGAAAGATCTGAAAAAAGCAACGTTTGGTGATATTTTTAATATATCAGTACCTGTTAATAAAATATTTGCGAAAACATTACAAATTAATGTATGGTCAAGGTTGGAGGACAGTCAGCATGAAAAATGTGTGGTAAGTGTGAAGATATGAAAACAATTGAGCCAATTTAGTTATTTGCAATTGAGAAAATTACATAGTAATTTGAATTGTGTTTTTCAGGGTTGTGCTCAAGTTAGTTTGGCTGATTTTAACATTAATAACGGTTCCCAAAAGTGGTATAATATATTGTGCCTTCAAGAAGAGTCGAAGCCAAGTACAGCATATCATACAAAACAAGAGTCTGATGTGTCTGTATGTAGAGAAAGGCAGGAAACAGATGTTTCGTACAAACAAACTGGACTAAAAGAAGAAAGTTCTGATGATTCGACAATAATCTCTTCGCAAACTTCCACATTAACACGTAATCAAGACTCTGTTTTCCCACCGGCCATAAATAATTTGAACTTTGAAGAATTAGTGAATTGTTTAAGAAATACGGCAGAGTTTGATAGCGAAGAGGAATCTGACGATGATTTAGATAGATGTGCAGATGAATTTAAAACAACTGATAAATTGGAAGTGGTTTTGGAGCATTGTGACGATCAACAAGAGATGGAATATTCTGATAAGCAAACAAATACTGAATGTGCCTTTTATCCGGAACATGCAAAACAGATGAAACTAGCTGCAGCTAGTGGTAATAATTTGTTAGACGAAAGAGGTGTAATAAAGCGGTCGCAAACATTTTCACCAAGTGCCCATGTATCGAAAAATCAATATATTTGTAAATTGAATCGAAGTGACAGTGATAGTGCGATGCCTTTATATAGACGGTGTAATAGGCCATTTGAAAGGAATGCGGTGGAGAGGCGATCATTAAGATATAGACGGCAGCCGGGCTCAATGGCAGTTTTGTCCACAAGTAAATCTCAAAGTCATTTAATACCGACACCAGCGAGGACATCATTAGATTTGGAATTGGATTTACAAGCGCAACATACACGACTGGATATGTTGAATTCGGAATTAAATCGTTTGAGAGAGTTGAAAGAAAGACTGGAAACTGCTAAAGCACAAGGCGATACAGAATTGGCGTCTTATTTATTAGAAGATCAACAATTCCAAAATTTAATAGCACAAGCGGAAAGTTTCCGAACAAATAAAACACCAGAAGAGAAGAAAGTGGAGAAAATGCTAAGGAAAGTATCCAAAGAAATTTATAAACTTAGGAAGACGAAAGCGGGCAATGGGAAACCAGATATAATATCTTTCCAGTAAGTTTCATTTAACAAGCATTTCTTTGGTTGCATTACTAATGAATGTGTGTTTGTTTTTTTTTTAGAGAAAAAATGGCATTTTTCACTCGAGTTAATACAAATGTGCCTTTCTTGCCTAAATCGGAGTGCCATTCTGAGAATAATTCGAAACAAACAGAAGATGAAGTAAACCAGTGTACAAATAATGATAATAAGTGTGATGTAAGAGAGAATGCAGAGGGTGGGAATGATAATCAAGTGAATAAGCAGGAATCTTCAGGTCGTTATGAATATGTTGTTGATAGGGTATTGGGAGTCGAGGTGTAGTAACATTTGTTTTAAATTTTTACATAAATGACTAATATTTTTTTATGAATTTTTTTCACCATGTCATTACAATGAGTCATTTTTATTGTTTAAGTTTGGTAGAATCTTTAAGTGTTCGTTAGTTTTTAATGCAAAGATTACATTATTTTTTAATATGTCCCCGGCATCGAAATTGTATCTATTTACTATGCCAAGTTTAGTGTGAATGCATAGTGCAAAATGTGTAAATAATCGAGCTTATACGCCCTAAGAAATTCTTTAATGTTATAACTTAATGTGATTTAGTGCCTTCAGATCTGATACATTCTTACTAGAAAAATACTCAAATGTATATTGTAATAGAAAGTGTGTTCTCGTTTTTTTTCTTATTATTTTTAAACTAAAATATCATGGGTTTTTATTGCAAGTACCTATATCAATTTTTCATGTATATAATATACAATAATATTTAATAGAAACTTTTTTTTTAAACTTTTGTTACCATATTCTTTTCATACATTAGTTGTAATAAGTATTTATATTTTTAACACTCATATACATACATACAAATATTTTTATTTATGGAAAATTACTATGTTAATTTTTTATGAATAATTTTAAAGAAATTACTATTTTTATTATAATATCTCAACTATATTAGTTGAGTTCGTTGAAGCTTTTGAAGAATAATAGTTAGACGTGATCAATTTTTTATTTGTATTATATGTAAATAGAAATCTTATATAGTATTAGATTATTATATTATATTGTAATATAAAATGGTATGTTTTATAAAAACATAAATATACATTCTAAACACAAGTATATTATATAGTGCTAATAAAATATTTAATATATAATAAGTCTGATGTTTTCCACTTCCTTAATTTCCAACTTTATTTTCATTAAACCGAAAATAATCAACGTTTGCTTTTGGAGAACGTAAAATAGGAAATGTTGAAACAAACAAAATAATAAATCGTGTAGATGTTTATTAATAAATATATACAAAAGAGCTGTACCTACTTATTTCTATGAAATTGCATAAAATGTTAACGCATATACTGATATCAAAGACGACAACAGTTTAGATGCACGAAGATTCATGAAGTACTGAAAGCATTATTTAACTATCACAATATAATTTGAAAAATGCTTTCCGAACAGAAAATGGGAATTAATTCAAAATGTGGAATTTGAAATGAATATTGTAAAATACTGTAAAATCTAATTTACATAAAAAAGAACTTTTTAATAGTACATATTTGTATGTTATTACATTTTACTTTAAATAACAATAAAAGCACATTTCATGTGCAAAATTCTATTACTACTAGTGTATGTATAAAAAATAAATAAGCACAGACTGAAGAAGAACAATTACTAACAATAACTCTCAATTTCCATTAAAACGATTTCAATTGAAATGGTTCTAATGGAAATGTTTTACCACAGTTAATGTACGAATTACTATTTTTTATCGTACAATGACTGTTACCCAAAAAAAAACTGAAATTAATCTATATACATCATGCAGTAAATATTTTATTAATAGATTAAATTAAATTTTATTACATAGTATTTGAGCATATATATAATACAATTAAAAAATACAAATAACTTTAAAAACACGCAAATATAATAGGAAGTTACAGTTGAGATTGAGATAGCAGTAATAATACTCGTATAGGTAGGCCTCTATTTTCTCTCGTATAAAACTGAAAGTAAATAAATAATTAGAGACATGATCACATTTATAATTTGTTGTTTAGGTTCTATAAATACTTATAGTATGGAAATATGGCTTAAATGTTTATTGAATACATTCAGAATAATAATATTACTAATACTGTACAGTATTTGTCTCAAAAGTCATGTAAAACATTACAACTTAATTACTATAATAACAATAAAACTATGTTTATAACATTTTACATGATTTTTATACCATAGAATAATAAGGAAATGTACACAAAGATTAAAAATATTGAAGGAGAAACGCGTTCTCGCGTAAATAGAAAATTTCAATAACAAATTTAGATACATATATAAAAAATAATTTTTTTTCACAAGAAATAAATATCTATATTCACCGAGAATGAAATATCAAAAATCTCAATTTTCTGTTAAAGCAAATGGACCAGAAAAAGTATATCATATATTTCAATTATACATATAAGACGATAATACAACACTTAATTTTCAAAAATATTTTCGTTTGGTTTATTTTTTTTTGGCAGGATGAAATTCTGAATGAAATGACGGAGTTCTTATTTATTCTATAGTGCACTTAATTTAGTAACATTTTTTTATAATTTTTATTTTCCTATCTAGCGAAGCTTCTCTGTGCTTTTCTTATTTTAAGATGTCATTGGGATATTTCTTGAACGATTTATAATAGATGTGTACAAAATCGTTAATAATTAGCAATTGGTCGAAGTCATATAACACTATATCTGAAAAACATTCATTTACTTAAAACCACTGAAAATTGTGTATAAAAATTCCATGGAAAACACATTTAGACAAATATTATTCTTAGTGCAAATGAATCTGTTATTCAACTATTCAATACCTTATTCAAGGATTTAGAATTTTGTTTCGCTCTTATGGATATTGTATAATGTCTGAATTATTTAGTAAATAAATTGTCAAGATGATAATATCATATGGATTTCCGAATAATTGAATAACTTTCTGATAGTGATGAGTTTTCCTATATAATCACGAAGTACTGAAATTATGAACAGTAATTGTAGCTTTTTTTTAGTCACGAAACATTACAAAACATTATTTTTATAAAAAGAGTCTATTATTTATTTATTATTGTTACATGAAAAAAGTCATTGACTATGAAGTCGACCTTGTTTCATTTTCGATTGAGTATTGACTGTTTGTGATCCTTTTGGTACTGTACCAACTATTCGTACTCTGGTTACTTGACGATTATCACTAAATTGAGGCGGAGGAGCGAGAACAGATTCGCTACCTTGGTCGAAATGTGTTGTATTCTCGCCGAATTCCGGCGGAGGTGGTAAACAAAAGTCTTCCTTTTCGTCGTGTTCGTTTTCTAGAGGAGGTGGAAGTTGAGCTAACGAGACTGCATGTCGAGTTAATTGCCCTAATAAGGAAATTTAATTAGTTCTATTCAACCATTAGACACCGACAATTTCATACCAATTTGCTGTCTTTGAGATTTGTTGGAAGATAATGTTAAGGTATTGTGTTCAAGTCGCTCACTGTATTCTGTATTAGCACCTATATTAATTTCTTGATCAGAACTGACACCTGACGAACTATTATCACCATCTTCCAATGCAACTCCATCCGCATCCGCTTGCTTTTTCAAAAAATCATCCGGATATGATTTGGATGATTTTAACAACAATCTACCCTTTTGAATTTCTTCTACACTAAAACTATGTGGCACCGAACTACTACTACTGCTTCCACTGAAAAAAAAATCCAACATCTGAACAAACTGCTTTGCATAAAAGCCATATGCGCTTTACCTGGTATTGCTATTGCCGCTATTCTCTACTGGTTGTAACTGTATATTAGAAAGTCTGCTCGCTAATGTAGATGGATCCTTCTGATCTCCACATTCAGTCTCTGATTCACTACAACTATAATCCGGGTCTGGTATTACAGGAGCACCAGTCGAAGACTGCGATACGGCAACATTTGCTTGTTTGTTTGTATGCTTTTTTCTCCGTTCTCGCGTTCCTGCAGTGGAATGCGATCTTGATGCTCGAATTGGTTGAGCATAGGGATTTGTGTGGTTTTTATTCGATGGTGGAGCGGCTGTGTTTGCCGGTTTGAACGTAGATCCATTTCGCATACTTTGTGATTTCCGTAAGTGAGCGCGAGACGAATTTGATGGAAGGCTTTTCGAGCGATATCCTACCGATTTCATATCCTCAGGTGATGCATACAGTTTAGCACTAGCGGAGGGTCTGAATGAAGACACCACTCCTGCAAAATGACAATTGTAAAAGCAACGTTTAAAAAAAAAATCGTCGGAAGTACCTTCTTCGATAAGCTCTCTATTAAGGTTATCGTATTCTGACTGGCCGCCTCTCGACACATCAACCTTGACTACTTGTACTTGAGGTGGAGGTGGCGGAGGATGGGTTGGTGGTGGAAGATTTCTATTATTACCTAACAACAAACTGATATCCTCCTGACTGCGATGGCTTTTATTCGACGCATTCAGCATAGCCATTTCCTGAACAAGATCCGGAGTACTATGGAAATCTCTCCGTAATTCAGATCCATTGAAAATCTCCGAGAAACGCACCTTTGAATTCTACATAAATTGTAACGAATTACTTTCATTTCAACCCCCAATACTATTCGCCCTTTATTTACCTTGCTTTTGCTTCTTTTCATTTCGGCCACACTGCCATAAACACGACCCCCTTTCGCTGGCGAACTCGGATGGCTCACATTATTCGAACTACTCTGAAAGCGGGAGCTGCTCATCAATGCATTCTGCTTCATACTGTCATTCTCTCGTTGTTTTTGGAATAATTCTTCTAGTGCCGTATGTGTTATTCTCGTAGATATAGGCCTTTGCCGAATTGATGCTGTCCTTGGCTGAACAGGTGTGGAATTTCCAGTTCCACTAGGCGTTGTTTGTTGGTGTATCGATTCAGCAGAACTCGATTTTGTTATATCATCAGTCTCATCTTTTTCTCCTCCTAAACCAGCTACCATACTTTTTGCTCTCGCTCTGCCCACACTGAGAGTGGTTTTTGGGTCCCTTCTAGGCGGCAACGGGGCCTGATTCGATCGTCCCAATGTACTCGAACCACCATTACTCATCTTTCGCGGCAATGTGGCGTACTGTCTGCTCAACGGCACCTCTAAATTACCACCAGGCAGAATGGTGGACTTGCTCATTGGCATATTAGGCGTTACTGGCGGTCCCAATGACATGACGGTCATTTTTACCAAGTCACCCGACTTTCGGATCAGATCCACGACGTGTTCGTGCGATGCGGCCGACACATCTTCATTATTAATCTCTAATAAGAAGTCGCCTTTTTGTAGGCCAGCCATATCGGCCACACCGCCTGGGTCAACATCGTCCAAATACTGCAGTGCCGGACATTTGTCTGACGGAGTGAGTTCCATTAATGGTGATGTAGCCTTGGCACCTCGAAGAATGAAACCGAAACCCTTTCGGCCCCGATGGAGAACAACAGTGCGCGGTTCGGATGACATACCGGCATATCTAAATTGAAGATAAAAAAACACACGAACCATGAGAGGAATTATTTAAAAAATATATATTTACGTTTTCTTCGAACGTGGCGCGGTCGCAAAATGTTTCGCCGTACTCTCTCGCCTTCCAACCACCCGACTACTATTGTTCTGGCTTGGTGGCCGCATCTCTCTAGCTACCATCATTGGCGCCTGAATATTATGTGTCCGTAATCTGACTTCTTGCACGCAATGAGCAGGGAAAAGGCCATTACGGTTTCCACTACTACGTACATTTCCTTCGAGATAACCATCATCTGTAGCGCCGGTAACTGTGCAGAGAACACATTTAATATGCTTGTAATTAGTTTAAGTATATGTTAAAAAAAGTTACCACAATTAAATTGCAAATTTATAGCAATTTTAGTGCTTTACCTTCTATAATATCCCCTTCCCTGATACTAATGTGACCATCTTCGGTCGAGGAGTACGCTTCTATACAGACCACTGTACTACCAGGCATTGAAATACTGCAGTTGGTTGTATCAGAATTGGCTGTGCCCACACCTGAGCTGTCACTGATAATATCACTAGTATCCCCCAGGCTCTTATCTGCAACACCCAGTGCAAGCACTGAGTTACGTTATATCATTTATAAACGTACAAGGTAGACAAAAGGGGTTTGAATGATAATGTGAATCTATAGTTGCAAATACGGCGGCTTTACTTTAATTATATTCTTAATTTCCATTTAAGAAAAAGTTTATAGTCACACTTTTCATCACAGTGATGTACGATGCGTTTTTATAAGACTTATTTTTGAGAAATGATATGAATGGCTTTCAGAATTTGCAAAAAAAAAACTTTAACTTTTTCTATAATTAATCTCTCTCCTCTAGTGAATTTTTGTATAGATTCACAGACTGAAGAATGCAATGAAAAAGTCGAAAATGATTGATGATTGTCGAAATGTTTTAATTTCTAAATATGTATGTATATAATAGCCATTCAAAAATAAAAATACAGCTTAGGTTTTGTCTTAAAAACATCTAAGAACGCATTCACAAATGCACAACACATGCTATTAGTTATAGTAATTAATTATTAGTTGGTTGTCTCTTGAAAATGTGTAGACATTTTATGAATGTGTACACATTTTCAAGGTTTTGTTAGATTTTTCTGCAAGATATACCTGTGACGATGCTAGCAGTGTCAGTCTCATGACCTGGTGGAGCACTTCCGTCGCTCAGGCTGGAACTGGCCGAGCTGAAAGGCGCTGAGGATCGGTCACTGGGACAAGGACTTGGGGGTAAGGCAAGGGTACTCATGGATGGAGCTCTGTTCAGCCATCCTATGGCAGACCTACGCTTCGGATTATAGCTGGGTGGACCACGAAACGGGACTGAAATATTCAACATTGCTATGTCGCTAAAAGCTCCACTACTAACAATTATTAAACGAACGCAAGAACTATTGTTGATTGGTTGACTAAGATTGCACTTTCCACAACACTTTACGGTATTTCGTTCATTAATTGAGTTTTCTTTGATTTTTCAACATATAAATAGATTATGCAAACGGTTGCAAGTACTACTGATTAATCGTCCATTGTAATAATATACTCTTTGAAATCGCGGGCCACAATATACTGCTTATACGACAACAAAAAACTATTAGGATTGCAGGAACTTTTTTGAAGCAATTACATATTTACCTACGCTCTTTTACATTTATAATTTAACAATTCGTAGAAGGGTCTTCTATAAATTGTTAATTTCGCATTTTACAGTACTTATTAAAACTAAAAATGAACTTTCGAAAACATCCATATAAAAGCATGCATAAAAGAACGACAATCATGTTTTATATAAAAATGGGTAAACGAAACGGACTTAATTTCCTCTGAGACAAGTTCCATTTTCAGCGGATTTGGAACGTTTCCAAAATGCTAAAAGCATTATAAAATGTCAATAAGTGGTGAATTATGAAAATGATTATCGCCACTTAACAAATTATCACGCAAAAATGGTATAAGGTAAAATAAACAACATTATTCAAGAGTATGTTATTTTAAAAATATCCACAAATATAGATACATATCTCTCGTATCGATTTTCGAATGTATATTTGTATTATTTAAATATTCATAATAACTCTATAATGTGACATCCTCTTATCGTTTGTGTATATATTTTTTCATTTGGGAAACGTTCCAGGAATAAATGACTTTTAATATTCTCATAACATGCTACAGTAAAATGCAATCATGCAACACAACGTTCGCATAACAATTTCAATTGGAATTAATCAGACAAATTCAAAGAGAGTACATGTCATGGACTGAACTAATCATAATACTTACCAACATCTTCTTGCTTATAGTTCTGTATAAGTTCAGCTAATTCCATGTTACCAGCAATGACAGCTACTTGATATGGGGTTTGATTAGCATAGTTTAGGGCCTGCCTATCGGCTCCTCTAAATAGCAATTGCCGGGCGCAGGATTCCTGGCCGTTGACTGCACACACATGCAGCGGAGTGTTCCCGGACGCATTACGGGCGTTCATGTCAGCGCCGTAAAATAAAAGATGCTCCAGGTGGGATAAGAGACCTGCCTTGCATGCCTGTAATACAACATTCTATTTGTGATAGCGATCACTATGGGATGATTTGTGTTCGCTGTTTTACTGATCATTTACTTATTTTCGATGCTCTTGTTTATTTTTTCTCTTTCTCAAGCCCTTTTTGTGCATGTTCAACGAATGGAATGTTAAAACAGTACATAAACTCTACAGAAATTTACATAAAAGTTTTTCACAGATATCCTCTTGGTTTTGCATTATTCAAGAAAATCTTTACAATAAATCGCTGGTATTAGAGATTGTATTTTTAACAACAGACAGAAGAGAGCTTTTGTTTGAACTTTGATAAACCGTTAGAGTTGCTCTAGTAAGAAATGCCGGAAATTAACACCAAATTTCAATCATAAACAAGAAATTGTCCAATAATTACATTTAATTACGTGTTTCGAATTTAAGCTTTTTACTCTACCGTTTTGTACACAATTGACCGTTATCAGACTTTCGCTTTTCAATTTACGTTGATGCAAGAAAAAAACGAATAACATATGAAATTTTCATAGGTAGGTAGGTAATGTTAATTTATGAGAAAGAGATCAAGATTAAATACGTGTACATTTCTGAATAAATTAAACTTTATGCACATTTAACTATGTATATCGTGTACAAGAAATAGCATGTATTTATTACATAACTAGTAATTAATCCGCTACACATATTATATTTATACTATTCTGACATTAAGTATTGAAAATTTATTTATTTACAAACCTGATGCACTTCCTGCCGTCCTTGAGCATCCTGTGCACCAGTGGTTGCATGGTCATGCAACAGCGTTTCCGTGAAAATGGGCTCGACACCATGTGTTACGGTTAAGTATAGTGGTGTTAATCCTTTATTATCCTTGTAGTTTGGCGATGCACCTAATTCTAAGAGGGTTTTTAAAGCTTCCAAACTCTGATGTTCAATTGCTCGATGTAGAGAGGTGGATCCATCCTTGGTGCGGTAATCTAGCAAGGCTCCACCATTTACTAGAGCGATTAGAACTTTTGCTGGCTTCTTAATTCCAGTAGCGAGTGTTAGAGGAGTCTCTGAAAGAGGAGGAGACCGTTGACTTTGTCGGAACATATATTTAAAAACATGCAACAATTTCCACATTTTTTTCTTCATTTAATATTAAAATATGATAATGATTTACAATTTATTAAATTTAAACTGTAAAAATGCGCACACTTTATGCATAATTTATGCAATATGCAAAATATTATAAATTGACTTTTTAACTTGATTATTTCGCTCACCTCCTGAGTCTTGGCAGTGAAAATTAGGATCCAGACCCTTCGTACACATTTTCGTGATCTTTTCAACGTGGCCATTTTGCACGTAATCCAAAAACCGTCGCAAATTCGCCCTTGTGTGTAGACTTTTCAACTGTTTTTCGTCAAGAGAAATCATTTTGTACACTCTTCTCTTATATTTCAGCTGTAAAAACATATAAAAATTGTTAGAGATTTATTTTAAACGGTAAAGGGGGTGATTAAGTCGGTAAAATGTCGAACGAGTTTATACTCAAATAGAATCACGACAAGATGGGTAAATCAATCAAAAAGCAATTTATTGAGATAAAATAAAATGTTTACCTCCAAATAGCCCACAGGACCATTGAATGGATAATCTCCGAGCCGACGTTCTTCGTCGAGAAATTTCCCCGCTCTTCCATTTTCCGGCGGACTGAACAAACCATAATTGAAACTCTCTTTCAATTCCTATCAAAAAGAGAGGATCTTAATTGCATTGGAATTTATTTGTCAATTTACATATAAATCGGGTCGACTTTTTTTTCAAGATCTAAATTACTAATATCAATAAAGTATGGAAAAAGTTTTAGTTTTACATATTATCAAATAAGAAAATCATGCTAGTATAAATATTACCATGCTGAAATAAATATTCAACTTTGAAATCATTACAAATTTAACGACCTTTTTGAAAAAGGAAAATAAAAGAAGAACAAAGGAAACCTGCGGCTATATCATATGCTCAACTTTCGATTTTCAAAAATACTACTTTAACGTTCGACACAGAAACGTACAGAAAGTAAATTATGACTTTTTTACGATTTAGGTCCTCTGATGCTTAAAAAAGGGAATAATAAAGATACACACATGCATGTATACACAGTCCTTGATAGGGGCATTTAACTTTTATTGACCTTTGATTTTATTGTAAGTTTTAAGTTCGTCTAGAGTGCAGAAAAACATTTAAGGGAGTGTTTTTAGTTATAAATCAAATTTACTGTCGCTGTTACAATAGCAATGTAGTGTGTTGTACACTACCTTGAAGACGGTGGTGCAGTTGAGGTATTTTTGCCATCGTGATGTTAAAAGAAACAACAACAGTACCACTTGGATAGGCAATATAAGATACGAGCACTCACATTCAATGTTCCTGTTATTTATTTCTAATTTGTTGTTGGTTATTACCTTAGACGTCATTGTGTGAATTATTACTAATTTAAGAGCAGCTTTAAGAATTTTACTTTGATGACCACATAATAATAACAACGGCTATATTTTTTAAACTTATATATGCTGTATATACTGGGTGTCATGTGGGCAATATAATATTGAAAAGTCAAGGAACTATTAGTTTTTCTCTTAGATTAATGTACCGGTTTTATGACAATTCTACAAATGAACCGATATAATAAAAATTTAGATAAAGAATAAATTATTCATCATTAAAATAACAATAAAATTTCAAAGAGAAAATTATCCAGCTAACATATGAGAAGAAGACATTGTTTCTGCACTTTATGACTTCCATTGGGCTGTATGCTGTATCATATACCTACTCGTATGTAAGCTGCGTGAAGAATTTTGCAAGAGACTCCAGCATGTTTACCCTGCGCCGATATCGAATGAAAATAATAAAAGACAGGAAAAGAGTTAACTGAACCCCATTGTATGTGGTGATTATTCAACAATAAGGTATGGTACTCAGGAACAATAAGAAGATTATAATTAATCACGATAAACCACATGGACAGATTAGTACAATTGTCATAACTAATTTAGATGTATTATCACAAAACATGCATTATAACTTTGTAATACAATATAAAATTTATTCTTGAGAAACAGAGAGGGGCAGTAGATAATGAAAGAATGATGATGACCAAGGTATTGTCGTGCAGTGGGCGTGAAGAGGTGACTTCGGGGAGATTCTTCTATGGGTCATCGGTCATTTAGCCTTTGGCATACACACAGGATAATGGCAGTGGCGTGCTATATAAACTTTATAAACTGCTCAAAAGTCTAATAGAAAAATTCGAAGAATTTTGTAAACAATCACTCATATTTTCCTATGGAAAAATAACCACTTAAAAGATGATCAGACAATAATTAAATCAAAACTACGCATTAGAAATGATTAGAATTAGTTAGATATCAGAATCAGATATGGCTATTGTGTTAATTCGTTCATTCGTACACCCCCACCAGAATATCTGAAATTTTCTTACCATTGTACCATTTTTGATTCTGGATTGGTTGAGTTCTTTGCTTGGGTGCACCTTAAACAATAGTTGATTACATTGCAACTTGAACATTGGATTGATTCGTGTTTCAAAATTTAATGAAACTGAAAAACAACCATTCCGCTTCGACGTTATATGTTTATGAAAGATGAGATAAATGCAATTTTCAGAGATTATGATGTACAAACCGTAAATTATCAATTTGTTGCATGTATTATGAGCTGCAAGATTGTAGCACGCGATATTTGACATAGTTCAACTTAAGTTAGTATGAGATTTAATGGAGGGTTATTAAATTATTAGTAAATGCCGATAACATGTTGCATTATTTAATATTACGCGTGTACTTGACCTCATGGATTAATATATCAATCAATAACAAGGTCACTTGTTGTCTTCAAAGAATACCTACAAGAGCAGAGAGGCAATTTCTGTATACTTTCATTACGACGGTCCGTTAAATAAACAATTTCTTCCTGAAATGCAATATTCTAATGCAACAATAATAATGTATGGGACTTATTTGCCATGCACGTTCACCTCTGAAGGCATAGAATTTTTTAAACATCGTGCACTGGGGTCAGTGTAGGTGTCGGAAGGGCAGTTATACAAGACTGCATTCTATGTTTAAACAACAATAAAGAGATCTTAGTTCCTTGTCACGCGTTTTAAGTCTCACTTACTCTCACTATGGCCTAACAAAATTTAGCACTAGGAAGATTGGACTTTTACTCACAATATACCTGCACATCAGAATGAATATTATTAGACAGGTGGGTTTTTTAATCCAATAGCAGGTAATTAGCAGTAATTATACATTACAGCATTGTTATGATCACTTTTGTTCTTCTTATTCTCTAGATGATTTTTTACATTAAATCGTCGGTTTTTTTCCAACTCTATTCAAGGATAGACCGAATCGGTCCAATGACAGAATGATTTATTTCTACAATCAATTTGTTTATATTTTACTATAGTAGAAAACACGTAGACAGTCATTAGAAACCCCTATATTATAATTATAAAATATATAATCCTCATCATTTTTACGACCTTCAGTCGCGTTTTTTACCAAAGCGTTATATATATACATATTTATATTTGTAATTATGCATACATTAATCACAATTTATTGCATTTATTGTTATTTTATGTCCGTCTATTGTTCTCTTTTTAAAATTTAAAATCTCATTCAATGCTCATTAATTTATTAACAGGAAGCCTAAAGCGATTCAATTTCGGACTTTCAAGAACGAAAGGTTAATACAAAAAATCTACAAGCTACATGCAGATTGCTTAAAGAGTAAAAGAAAAAACGTAAATATCGTGCACAAATTATTTACCTACCCTATACCAAGAGGCCACCTGAAGTGTACGTGAAAAGCACCACCACAATATTAAAATAAAACAAAAATAAAATGTTAACAAAATGTATTTACACAAATTAACTACGTATACAGTGAGAAAGAACAACTGATTAAAAAATAATTGTCATGATATTTTAATAATAACACACTACTAATACTGAATACGGTTTCGCTGTTAGCAATAATCGAGTGAAATAAAAAAAATAGCAAGTGAACGCGTTAATAAGGTGGAAGAAAAAAAATCAAATTGACGCTTTGTGTTGGCAATACAAAAGGCAAATTAATTAAGCAAATGTTTGATTATTAATTTCAATTAAAGCGGTAAATGTTGTTATTTTGCTTGGGAAATAGACTATTTGAAATATTTCTCGCGTCACATAATTACATGCTCTACTAATATTTGGCTATTTTAAACTGAATTTTTCCTGTGTTTTGTTATAATAAATGTTTGTAAACAAAGAAATTTGTCAATCATACAAATCTTAATTTTAACAAAGTGATACAATTTGATCCATTACAAAACCATTGACTTGACACAATTCGCAACATAAAAAAAAGATGGTTTCATTATTTCATTTTGTATAACTAATTGGCTGTAATTTGTATGATAAAGAATTCGGGTTTGAAAGTGAACGTTTCATTTTTTTACGGCACTTATTAAGGAAATATATAGGAAGTATAAAAGCTAACTCGTTTTTAAAGAATACGGTCACGATTCGATTCTTGTTATATACACAAGTTAATTTCATTTTCAATTCAAAAAAGTGAAGTCGGAATAAGTGGAAATGGGTTTACCTTTGGCAATGCTGCTAAACATTGTTGTTTAACATCCCATACAAGTTGGTCCCGAGGAAATTGGAGGCACTTTTGCACATTGAGTTCCGGCACATGGATCCTCACCAGGAGGTGGCCGTCCTCAGGACCTCGTTCGCCCTCCTCCTCCATTTTTCTTGCTGATTCTTCACATCTGAAAGTCGGTTTTCATATTTAGTACATCAATTTAAGAATACGTAACAAATTATTGGATAATGGAGATTACTTCGATATGAATCTTGTACGCGGATAAAATATAAATAAGCGCGTTAAAATAAATTTAGTTTACATACTTTTTTGTGTTAGTAGAAAAATTGTTCTTTGTAAACCTGAATTTCAGAGGCATTTATAAAGAGTAATAGAATTGTTTCACTAAACACTATTACACTATTGTTGTATTAGATAAAACTGTTGTAAGAAGTTTGTTTGCTACAAGGATTCTACAAAACTATTATGATGAAACGACGAAATGTCACCAACACAGCATTTTGAACAGAAAATAAGAAACCTGCTGATTCTGCTCTGTATAACGTGGTGTACATATGAATATCATGTACCATATACTGACATAATGAATTTTATATATTATATATATATGAAGGTGTTCCAAATATTGCAGCAATTTTATCTTGTTTATCTTTAGATTAGAAACTTAACGGCATGGTATTGATAAAATTACAAATTACCGGGACGTTTGGTATGCAGTGTATCTAATAGTCTATTAGTAATACACAATATAAATATATTAAATAGGCCATAAACAGTGTTTTTATTTTTTTTTTATTAAAGTTTCATTAAAAGAGGGAACCTTCAACAGAGATAACAAATACAATTTCAAAGATGTAAGCCGCATATTCTTGCACTGTTGTGCCTGTTATAATTCGCACATATCAGACATAAATAACATAGAACTTTCGCCACTTTAATTAAAACATCCTCATTTACTGGTTATAAGTTTAACGGACGTGAGAAAATAAAATTATAGTTTTATTAGCGTTAGTACGCAGTAGGTACATAGACGTGATTTATCACAGTACGTAAATGGACAAGTAAGCAATTTTGAATTCAGAAGAAACAATCCTGGAAATAATAAAAAAATGTTATTATTATGATCCTGTGGAAAATGAGGCAGGAAGGTGTGAGTTAAAATAATTTGAAAAAAACAATAAACAAGGACACTGTATTGTATGTGGGTGTTTGTTTGAGTGATTGCGTTACCATTGGAAAAAATGTGGAAAATCAATGCTAGCCCAGTTAGAAATGGTTTCATAGAGATAACTGAACGAAGTAAACAATATAAAAAAATAGAACGGAATTAGGTGTCTACTTGAATATAGTATCGTTCTATTTCTCCACACAAGTGCATAATCATTTCAAATCACTATATTTTATTATCTAGAATTTAAGCAATTTTTTCCTGAAACCGTGAATCAATTTGAGGAACGAAACGAACAATAGATGTAATCTTCATGATTGATGAACGATGATACTGTTTACTGAACTAATATTTATCATTATGAAAATTCACAAATATTTAAATATAATTAAAATATAAATCATATTTGTCATAAAATTTTATTATCTCCAAGTTAAGGTAAACAACGTAAAATAAAAAATTAATCACACGGAAAATATTTGCATTTTTTAAAAATTAGCAACAAATTCGTTGTACATATAGAAGCTGGTCGTGAGCAGATAAGTTTAAATAACACTGTTAAACAAGTAAAACGAACTTATATTAGGTATGCAATTTAAGGTAATATTTTTAATTTTGAAAAATACCATTTTCTATGAACATAAAAGCTGTGCGCATATGTATACGAAGATTCTATTGCATTAAATACATTATGAATGACCCTAAAACAAACACTTATTATTTTCTTTAATTAAATTAAGTTATGCACAAAAACCAACTCCCATTAGTTAACCAAGAATGGAATTAGAGAAAATTTAATTTAAACTTTTTAACATACCTATAACTGTTACGTCAAAGAATAAGTATCATAAGATTCATTGTTAAGGGTTAATTAATATTATACTTTTAGATACTTAGATTAGGAAAACAATAAATGTTTCCATATAATATGATATATAATAGGATTTGCCAAAATGCACATTTAAATGACGAATTAAAGTCGATGTGGCTTTAAGAATCGTAAAATAGTGTCTATAATTTTTTGACCTGATAACGAATTTGTTAAGTTGATGAAACCGATAACGGTACATTAAATGAGTGAACAACACTCTAATCTGTAGAGTTGACAATGGTTACCGTTGTTTTCCCATTTCTCTTTCTTCATTGCAGAACATGTAAATTGGTCGCTTGAGAAATGGTTTTTTATTATAATATGCAAATTCTGCATTGTAAGCGCTCTTATCAAAACGATTAATAAGGAAGCAATTGCATTTATCAAATAGCCCGGTGGGCGTTTATACAAACTGCCGACAATCTTATTTCATTATTTCAATAACAGTTAGGTATAATAGTCGTAACTTTCGCTACATAATACACAAATTCACACTTAAACAGTGAATGCATTTAAAAGTGCGATAACAATAATTTTTTTTATTGTGATATAATTTTTATACAAAAATTTATGGGAAAGGATACAGCTGGTAGTGTACTTTCGATTTTTTCTAAAAAAAACGTTATAATTATAACGTTATTGTTTCTTGTTGGAAACTTTTCTAAGCAGAAATTACTCATTTATGTATCTTTTCAATACAAAGTATACGCAAACTTATTAAGTCCATTAATCAATGAGAGGGTGAAACTTGGAAGTTGGTGTATTATAAAATCGCTAAAGTGTTTTTTAAGATATATTAATAATCTTGCCATTATTTGTTAGATTATTAATTGGCAATTTTGTAAACGAATTGAGTTTCAGCTGGATGCTCTTTTTAATAGTCGCGGACCGTTAGTTATTTTCGGTTTATTTCGTAAAAATTACAGCTTAATTGAATGAATTTTTTCTAGGTGCCATCAAAGGTAATAAAATCTTCGCCGGAAAATTTGTCCGAAATGTGGCGTAACATTTCCGTTAGATGGTGACAACATAACAATATAATTACGCTTTCGACTACTGCATAAATCTGATCACTAATGAAAAATTATTTCATACATAAATTGATATTTAATAATTAATGACGACTTGTGTCATGGTCGTATATTTTCGATTTATATGTGTATTATAGTGGACCTGGGTGTATGTAGACATGTAAACTACAACTACACATAACTGTACATCGGCTATTTCTTATTTCATTTAAATAATACGAAAGATGATAGTAATAAAATATGATTTCAATTCAAATATCCAACAGCACCGTTTCATAAATGGATGGGAACTAGTTTTTAAAAATAAATCATTCGGCTACGTCTGAAATTAAAATAAAAAATCTATAGGTGGTTCTCCTAACGCAAATATAATTATTGTATGGGTATATATTGGAATAGTACATACATTGTTGTGTGTTGTATTAATAAGTGTATTCTTCGTGCATTACAATACAATTTTTTTCTAATAAGTCATTAGTCCATTATGGGTAAAGAAATTGTTATGTGTGTATTACGTGAATATCGCTCGGAAATCATATATGCATGAGAAATCTTGTTAGAGAATAAAAGTCGATCGACAAATAGAGCTGAAAAGCGCACCTCCACGGAAGAGGAGAAAAGAAAAAAATAATAATTTCTAAGATTGATTTAGCAAAATCGGTTAATAATTCTTCGATAAATGGTTAATAAGCAGTGAAAGTTTTAGAATGGGGTTAATTATTAACTATTAGAGGATGTAAGATGATGTAATTTACCAATAATCGTAAAACTACCAATTTTAATTTGTAATCAACTAAAAAAGGAAGTCCATCCAGCATCATGTATCGAAATTGGCTGCATCACAAATTGTCCAAAATTACCAACAATATTTTTTAATAATCGCAAACATTTTTTCATACCATAAAAACCATTAAATTTTGCATGGCAAATTGTGAAAAGAACATCCAAAAAACAAAATTAAATTATCTTTTTTGTTGTCTATAATAATACTGTTTTCTACATCGGTGCACGTTATTCGACTTGGTTCGAAAACAATAAAAAGAAGCACAGTTTCATCCAAGTTTGACAGACTTAATTCGGTTTATGCATTTTGCATGCAAATCATTTTGAAAATTTGCCAAAAGTTGACCCTCATCGCTTCATCTATATTATATAGAGAAAAATAAGTTTTAATAAAAGGGGGTCAGTTTTGCCGCAGGATGTAAGACAGATATCCTTTCTTCTAGGTAAAGTTTTAGTAAAAATTGTGAGCGGTCATTGCCTGTCTGATCGTGAGAGGCCCACATCACGATAAACGGCATTGTTCTGTGCCACCAAGATGGAAAAATAAAACTCTCACCTCAGACCTGACCTCTTCACTTTCGGCATAAATATCCTTTCGATGTTGTATTCAATTTTATTATGTCAATATGTGCAAGTGTGGGCTCAAATCTTCGGCTGCACTACCAAATTGGATAAGCTTTCGTTTTCGAAACCGACTTTACGTTCTTGGTTTATTAGAAAAAAAGAGCGCCTGCCTTTACACCTACACACATTGATGGTGACTTAATTCTATGCAGTATGCATAAATTTTCAAACGGGCGTTACTCATTATGGAGGCTTGTAAAGGTGTTTATTTAAATTTAAATTAGGTTTTAATATTTATAATGAAAACAATTACTTATATGTCATTTAATTAGTTCTGGGAGTTATTTATTGTGTTATTGAATCTTGCAAATAAATTACTAATAAGAAATGGGATGTGTTTTGTTTTAGGTATAAGATAAACCATCAAGGTCTAACATCTGTTAAAAATAAGCCATCCTGCGACATTGTTCCTAAAGTTTTACGTTAATTAGAAAATAACTAGTTTTACATTAACCCAAATACAGCACATTAGGGGCAAAATAATTTTCTGTCTTTTAGGAATTAAAATGAGTTAGTCAAGTACAATGAACGGAAATGTAAAAAAAAGGATAATGAAAAACTACTTGGCAATTGAGAAATGTGCACAGTACGCAGTAAAGTATTAATTTTATTGAGAGGCATAAATTCGCTGTATTCCAGTACAGCGAAAAATTGAAAAGGTCAGTGCATAAAAATATAATTACAGAAAATATAATATTTATTTAATTATAACCTGATGATATATGAGTGTATCTTGATACGTATTTGCATGCCACTTTTGCTCAATATTAATCTAAAACTCCAAATCATTAGGTTCGTGACGAAATTGCATAAACATAAATTTTATATAAAATTGTGATTAATTGGTCTCTGGATGCTTTTTGACAGACTTGTTTCTCGGTCGTGTAATGTTTTCAAATGAAGGTTAATTTTAAATTAATTGGCCGTTTTACCATTTGTACTAAATGTAATTAATTCAACTACTTTCTGTTTTCTTGCTGTTTACTTTCAGAGAATTCTTTGAAAATCGCAATTTTTTCATATCTGCAATTTCAATTACTTTACCCTGGAAATTCTATTAGCTAAAATGGTCTGGAAGGTAAACATAAAATGTTTAGATTACCGTAATGGATATGCATATGATGAAATTGTCTTAAAAATAGTCTTTAATTTGTGATGTAACTTTTATGTTTTATGAGAGATGAAAAAAAGTAATAAAGATTGTTGGACAAGGTCGCAAAAAAAATAATAAAGTGCAACAGTCAATCAGCTTTAAGACAAATTAAATGGTTCCTAAAATACTGATAGGTAACGCTTTGAACTAGGCATTAAGATAAATTTTAATTCTTGAAATGGGTTAAAAAATTGACGTGTTTTGGAAAAGAAGTGGGATTTCCATAAAGCAAAAAGAAAAATTTTAAAACCAGCACGTCAGAATGGATTGCTTTATGCTTTGGATTCGGGGAATCCGAATCAACCACATAGGAAGAAGAATAATAATCTTTTGTGAATCGTTGGTGGATTTGTTTGAGGTTTGTGGAAATTGGGTTCATTCGGTTGCAAATTGTAAATACCTTTTTTCAATATGAAAGAAATAGTTAAATAATTCATAGACTGTTAAATGGAACGGTTTTTTTTTGCATAAATGTAAGTGTATTGAAACCTACTATTTTTCCAAACAACCCACCATAACTATTGTTTCACTCTGAGCATACATTAAAAAGTGTTATAGCTTGCATAAAATCATCAATTCTGAATAATTACATGTATACATGATAAGTAGTTAAAAATATTGTGTTGACATTTAACTTATATGCGGAACAGCGGCTAAAAATTCAAGCAAAAAAATTGAATTAATTCGCTAAACAACTTTTCATTATTATATAATATTTATGTGCATTTCTTATGAAAATAAATGGTAATTTATAAACAAAACCCAATAAACAATGATTAAATAATAGATTAAAATAATTAAATGAAAATTAATAAATTATTTATAAAAAATTTTAAAGAAAGTTTGACTGGAAGCTAATAAATCCAGTTTTAAAATTTACTATAAATCATAAACCGCTGTACCGTTTATTTATAAAATTAATGATAGTGAATAAAAATTTTGAGTGTTGAAATAAATTAGTATTTTAATTAATTATGTAAACTTGGGAAAAAGTTCATGTGAGACTCTATTAAAGCAATAGATTTTATTTTTTTTATTTTATTACTTTTAATTGAGCAGTCAGCGTTTTTTAATAATCCTACCTACTGTGTGCTGATGATATTTTTTTCTTTAATAAATAAAGGATGTATCTATGTATGAACAAGTAATAATCGTAATTGCATGTTTACTTCTTGCACATCGCAATATGTATTAGTATTTTCCCACATAATATTTATTTTTACTAAGCACATAAGATATTAGTTTAATAATTTCATGAATTACACAAATTCTTGTACTATAGTAAAAATGTCTACTTTGTTGAAAGCAATTGCTGTAAACTACTTACATTATGAGGACTTGGGCCTGTGAGCACAGGAATGCCTTTCTTGAAGTAAATTTTCACAATCTGAAAAAGATTACGACTTTACATGTATTTGCACACAGCAAATAGTATAAAACAAAGCATACTGGTTATGTTCAAAATCTTGAGAGTTCTTTTTTTCTGTTCCTTTTTGCACTCTTTACAATTCTAAATATGGTCATGCTTTCCCTTACAACATATTACAATGACCATTTACATGCGTACGTTATGACACAATTTCAATGCATGTAAATGGCAGTAATAATAACTTTTATTTAAATATTATATGTACACAGGAACATATAAAAGAGATAAAACACGAATACAAAACTTAAGTAGGTATACAAAAATTCGAACGTTATTTTTTAAGAGTTATAAAATATTAAACGTTTCATTTTAATATTGAATAAGCTACATAATATAAAATAGACATTCGCACCTAATTTGTAGGTATAAACAAAATTTTAATTAAGTGATCATATTGTATGATATCATAATTTGCACGAATGTGTGTTCTCTTTGGCCACCTGCTTATTATATGAAGACTATCAAGTGTCGTTAGTTTTTTTTAATAGTGAAAAAAGGCATACATACATATAAAATAAGCATAGTAAAACTTTAATTATGATTTCAAGGTTATCATTCCTCTTATGGGGCAGTGTAATAAAATCTAATGAACGAATTTAAAACTATAAAATTTCACCAAGGATAAAAAGAAGATAAAAATGTTTTTGGTACCAAACATTTTGCTTGTCTAACTGAAATGGTACTACACGTAATTATAGATTACTTAGATTAGAGAATGTGTAAAAACAGCCAAATAGAAGGAAAAAAGATGATGTCTATAGATAATAGAACGATCTTGTTTTATAAAGTCATGATACTTATTAATATTGATGTATTTATTGTTAATAAATGAGGCGATATTTATAATATCATGTATATAATATATAATGGATTTTAAAGTTTCTCGGTCAAATACTCAACATGACAACAAAAGTAAGTATTCGAGTAAGCATTATTGTAAGTTCTTCTTGCAACTATTAAATAAATTTGCTCTGCAACATTAATAATTCTTTGCGCTTTCTAATATATTTAAAATAATATTTGTTATTCTTTACGTAATAATCACTTTGAATGTAAGCAAATATAAGCTAAACGGCACGATCTGTACAAGCGAACAGGTATAGCAGAAAATTATTAATTGGTTTTGATTCTTTGAAATAAATGAGTACTCATTTATTAATGGATTAAGGGAATTTCTTAAAAAAATTATAAATATTAACCGTTCTGTTCAACAAAAACCGTCAATCTACTATAATTTCGCTTAATTATTCGTTCACCAGCTGATATTTCATGTTAGACATACTCGTAATTTTTAATAAAACTTGTATTTGCTGTACTGTATGCCTCCGCACTAACCTACAATTAGTCTTAACATAGTCATACATTTACTGGTGGTTTTATCGTACATACACTTGCATTACCATTTAACCCCTATCTGTAGGGAATGATTAATGCGATGCCAGTAGCAAAAGAATACTTCTCTCCCCATATTAGATTACATCTACACACACATACACTCCCAACGCAATTTTTACAGATTTTCCTTTATATGTGGGTCTCTTTCTCCGGTTAGGGCATTCTTTTAGAGCCGAATTAAATTAGTGTACATTTATTCTTCACCCTCATTAAGCATCAAAATTCGACATGAAAGCAAGACGCTGACTTGAACTCAATTAAAATACATTTACCAAGATGAAATTTATTGTGATTAAATAGAGAGTGAAAAAATCTATTTTATAACATAATCCCCGCATATACACACAGAAACCTATAATTCTCGAGACGGCAGTACGTTTAACGATATTAAAAGAATGATAATAGAAGTGTTTACAGATATAGATGAGTGTAATAATTAAGGTTTTATATATCATAAATCACAACTATACTTTCCAATATGGTTTTCTGCATTGCTGTTTCTGGTTAACTTCAATTCCTGCAATCTTGAACATATACGTATTTTACTATAGTATTTATCGCTTTATTTACGACAGTCTCAGGGTAAATAAATTCTCTTAAATGTACTAAACATCGTCGACTGGAATTTGTATTTTTAAAACTTATATCAATTTGTAGATTGTATTGTAGTGTTATGTTTTTATTATAACTGAAAGACACGCAAATATTTAGCTACAATAAAACACCGTTGTAGGTATATCTGAAGAGTATTTTAAGAAATGCTGCGAACGTATTTGATTTTGAAACAATAAAATCATTGTTTTTAAAACACAATATGAAAAATTATAGTATGCAGCTTAATATCGTTCTACTTCAGTTCTATAATTTGGTTAATCTTGATAAAAGCGGAATTTTTTCTTTCTATTTTAGGCAAAGTATTTTTGAATGGAAGAGTTATGAAATAGATTTAAGAATGGAGTATGTATGAGTGTATTGCCTTTGTGCAATCGTGTTTTGGAAAGTATAGTGATTAGGAAACATAATAACTGCTTAAAAACAAACAGGCGGGTCCCTCTTCTTTGACATCCCCAGGATAATTGTTGTATTCGTAATTAATCTTTATTTTATAATGGGCCATTCATTAATATAAATTATATAACAAAGCTATTATTTAATTAGTGTATTCGCTAGGCACAGGTATTAATCACTAACAAATCAAATACAACTGCAAATTATACATTATCTAAGCACACAGAGCATAATGATGAAATTTTCTTTACTTCAAGGCTCCATTAGGTCATAAAAATATTAATAATCGTGTATGATGAATTAGATTTATGATATCAATTATCTGGAGAATTTTTACATACATTCCATATCTTCGTTTCATTTTTAAATATAAAATTATGCGAAAGCTTTTAAATATGGCATTCAGTGGAACAATAAATTTCCATTTATTATGAAAATATTAGGTTTTCCACAGCGCAAAATTTCATTTTAGATACTTTATGAAAAAATAAACACATCCATTGTTCCATGGCATTAAGTGGAAAGAAAACAATATAATGAACGAAGAGCAGAAAACAACCTTCAACCAATGTGCCATCCGTGTCCGTGTAATCCGAATTGCGAGTTAACTCGGATATCCCACATTTTGCTGCAGGGATGCACGAGATTCGAGCTGAGAAACAGAGGAAAAGTGCTCCAATAATGCACCCCTGCTGTAGGGTGAATGAACTCTCATGTTCAACTCCTTTTTAACTGCTCCCCAAATTTGGGTTTCACTGCTGAAAAGATGCTATTAATTAATTATAATTCAGTTTCAGTTAAAGATGTGGAATTGCAGGAGCCAAAACAAAAATCTCGCGCCTAGCACAAATAATTACATTACAGTGCAATTACGTTCCTTTGTTGTGGGGTAGATTTTTCAAGAGGGTTTTTTCAGACATGTTGACAAATATCGTTGCCAGGCAAACCTAAAGCACGACTTTCGTTGGCAACAAAATCGACATATTTTTTCTATTCCTCAGCAACTACATGTATGATGGAGTAATGACGTTAACCATGCTTCTATGACAATAGGAAACGTTTATGAAGAGTTTCCAGTGGAAAACTGCGGAAGAGAGATGGACAAAAACAGTGGAGAGCAGAGTGTTGCCTAGCGACGAGTCAGACGCCGTCTGATCAATAGTATGTAGAAGACCAAAAGCTTTTCCATAACATACATACCCTGAATTATCACTTCAAGTTTTATGTATGTGCATTTTCCTTGATATTTCCCTTTCTACTAAACCTCTCTTTGGAAATTGATTATGGACCGTAAAACACACTTATAACATACTATACCTAAATCATATTGAGTGGGATATCAAATAAATGAAATTGTTTGATAGAAAAAAAAAGTTAAAATACCCACTTTCATATGAGCTTTCGATTCCCATATGAATATAACTTGTATTTAAACCTATAATAAAATCATTTATGCATGTTCGCGCATGTTAGCAGTATATTAAAATAATAATATAGAATGTGTAATGTCTTATATATTGTCATTCGACAATAGTTAGCAGACTCCATTCAAATGCAATAATTTGAAACACCTATTATTGAACTTGTAAGCTTTACGAGGCTGTGTAGGTGTTATACATACGTTTTACATTAATTAGTTATACTTATACATATCTATTTGCATTACAAAATAGCTAATGGAAATTGAAAAGTCTTGAAAATGCACTTGAGTGTACATGGTATAATGCACAATGCAAGACGCGGACGTTGCGGGTTTGTTTACGAGTGGAACAATAATCCATGAATGAAAGCGGACTTCCTGGTTTCTTTTAATCACGAGCAATTGATGTGAACTTGTTTTAGGTGACCTCAAAATTTAAATGTACCTAATTAAGTAATAATTGTTTAAAAAGTGTTATATACCAGCATGCTTCATTCAACGTGTTTGCGCATTAATTAAAACAATCAAAACATGCTGAGTAAAATAATAGAAATGGTATAGTGAATGCAACTATTAGGGTGAAAAATTTCGTTCGCATTGTTCTAGTGGGAGAGAAAAATTAATTTATGTCTATATTTGCCGATGTTGAACAGTGTTTGAATTGTGAATTAAATTGAGTTATGGAAAAATGTGCAAATATTTAACCAAGTGACTAATAAAGATCGTTACAGTTAGTTTGAAACGAGTCATATTTACATTTAAATATATTTTCTACATCGTAATTAAGTTCGCCTAGCTGTACAACATAATATTTTATACGCAAAACAGTTTCCAATTAATTCCATGGGACACAAACATGTGATTTATGTATTTATAGTTTTTCGCCACTCTTGCAAAATCGTCATTAACTTATTTAAATATTATTATCGCATAATAATTGAGGCTGAATTTACCAAATAAAGCAATTTATTAAACGAGATTATATCACGTCGAATTAGTAAATAGTACACACTAAATTAAGGTGTTAAATTGTCTACACCTGTGCTTATATTAATCAATATTTTTAACAGGTTATTAATTTTTTCTCAAAATGAAATATATGGACCGCAAAAAAAATAAATTATTTGTTCAAGGCTGTAAACAAATGCTGTACCCAACGTGCAACAATAACCATAGGTAAAAACATTTAAACAAGTCACAATTAAAAATTAATTAAAATTCCAAGAAACTGTTACAATTATTATGATATATTACACACAGACTGAGCTTTAGGCTATTATTATTATATTTCTTTACATAACATGCTTAATAAACAATAAAATCACAAAGGTTCTAAACTTCAAATAATGCGATTAGCATAATCTTAATATAGGTGTATATCGAAATCGTGCAAGTGGCATTTAAAAATGCCGCTCCAATGCATATATGCATTATAATCATATTTCCCGATACACATCTAGGACTAATAGGAAAACTTGAGAACAAATTTCCTCAAGACTTGCATTGTGTTTATTGTTTACTTTCATCTCAAATCATTATATAATAGCGTAGTGAAATTAATTTTCGGTTTTGTTAGAAACATAAACTTGTTTCCTGATTTTGATAAGATTACTCGTATTTTCACATGAGCAAAGCGTAATTGACTAATCAAAGCGTTAATTATAAACTAGCAGATAATTATAATTCATTTTCAAACACAAAGTGAACACCACAAACTAACACATTAACTGTATGTGTACATAAACATGAAAAACTTGCAACGAAACCGTAATGAAATTTAATAAATAAGTTTCTTTATTTATTTCATATTCGAGGGTAAACAATTTATTGACGGAAGTAGAATTGGTCCAATATTTGTGCTTCATAAACTTTCTTAGATTTATTGTTTCTATTTCCCCGGATATTTTATAACTTTCAGCCAGTTTGTTGGCCACTATTGTACTACTCGTGGGTAATAAAAATTTGTTACACGCATGAATTACCGAATCTAATCTTAAGTGGCTACTTTTTATGGCAACAAATTTAATAACATCTAATTGGTGTGATTTTCTTATAATACTAAACCACAAACCGAATTTCGATATTAATTTTCCATTTACAATTTAATAATGGATAAAACGCTGCCGTATTACCTGTTGGTCGCACTCGCGTTAGAAATTCGTTTCTGAAATTACAAATAATGGCACGTACTTGAGAAAATTTCGTTAGCCAATCATATGTACAAATTTGGAGAAATGCTATCTCAAAATTGTCGGACAGAAATCTGATGTCGTTTACCACAAACGGCATTCACTAATGGGAATTAGAAGGCCTTTTGTTTCGAATTGAAAGAGCAACACTTTTAAATGACAAAACTAATTAATTATCCGACACGGTTTGGTTAAGCCATCATGTTGTTCCGCCAACTCTAAATAGTAAAGATGTAAAAAACACTTTCATCAACCTGCTAAATACTACTACACGTACACAGCCGCGACATGACAATAATAAATTGATTTTTAATAAACTTATCTCCTACATATTTGCCATATTTGTATATCTTTTATTTATGTGTATCTAGTTTTATGTAAATGTTAAACATTGTTAATAGTGAAAATAAATTATTGAAAGAAATATGTTACTTCTAATTATGCAATACGACAAAGCAAGTATTAAAATTAATAAATTATGATGCTTGTTTTTGGTGGATTTTATTGAATTATAGCCAGGAACGAGTCACATCCATTAATGAGCACTTTGTTCTGCGACTAAAGAGAATTTTGTCTCGAGTGACCTTTATAGACTGTATGTGATTAATTTTTAATAAAAAAACATGAACGTGTCGATATTGTTTGCACCCACTGGTACATCCGGAAGAACGCAACAATTGGAAATAAGGTTAAAACGATTTGAAATTCATTAGAGATTTGTTAATAAATTTTTAATATTTTCCGTGAAATGTCTACCCAATATCCTTGTTAAAATAGAAAATTACAATATTTATTGACACAGCAAATCTACATAATGGTCAATTATGGTCACATATTCAGAAATATTTAATTAATACCTAGTGACAATGTTGCTGTAATATATGATTAGATTAAGTATTTATAATTGGAATGTAAAAGAATCGATTTGTATCTTTAGAAATAATTAAATAGTTTATTCTTTGCTTAACAAATTTTCAACATTTTATTGTTATATAAACTGAGGAAATATGTACAGTTCCTTTGTTTTAAAGATTGCAAAATTCATTTTTAATAAAACTCAAATTTAAATTTATTTCGCTTACTTAGAGAATTGAATAATCGCTAGAACGTTTCAAAATAAATTGTAAGAAACTTTGTTTATTACGGAAGCCACTAAGAAGATGAATTTTCCATTATAGCATTCATTTCTCATATTTTTTTCTACAACATATTCACATTAGCTTGTTTGCATTTATCTTTCTGTGGTGAATAAAAGTCTATCCAAGAGCCGTTATTGTGCAATAGGAATGAAAAATGCAGTGTGATATATAGATGTTTTCGATAATTTAAGCGCTTTTTTATTAAGATTTGATAAAAATATTTATTATTCAAGTTTGACGTAAAATATTAGGATAATTTGGAAAAAAACGTAGGCTTGTGAGGAAGACCGCTTTTCAAAAAAGGAATTAAAAATTATAGAGTCAAAAAATTCAAATGTTTCAACTTATCAGAAAACCTTTTAGCTTGTCTCTTCGTTTTCCGTTCCTTTATAGTTTAATATTGCCATTTATTTAATATTATTAGTTAGATATAAATACAAGAAATAGTTTCCATGCATGTAGATGTTTATTATCTACTTTCACTAATGAAGTGATACATAATTGACAATATAATTACGGTAATATATTTATATGTTAGATGTAATAAAATATATCTGCATGTACATACGTATCATTAAGTACAACACTGGTCGTTGCGACTCTCTTAATTTGTTCAGATAAGAGAATAAAATGTTTTCCTGGTGATTATTAAATGAAATACATACAATAAATAAAAGCTATTTTTAATCAGTGATGGCCAATAAAACAGTTTGCCAACATTTTTCAGAGATCAAGGTCTGAGTATTTATGCCATAAAAACATCTTCAACACCCATTTGACACTTAAAAGAACTGGAAAAAACTTTTTTCTCAGTTTTACTTGAGAAAAAGTAAAGAATTGTTCAAGAGCCTAATGTCCTTGAATATTTAATAATTTGGTGGTTTAAGAAAAAAATATCAAATGTATCATAAATTGTGTCCACTTAAATAAAAAAACCTATTCATTGGATATTGGAAAAGTAGAAATAAGCTAATTCACTTGCTTGTTAAGATGAGATTACACTTTTACGGTTTAAGTAGGCATTTTTATCTATTTGGCTGTTCAATCAAACATGATGACAGATTACGATAGGTATAATTTATTTAAATCTTCGATTTAATTCTTAAATTGTGGCACCTACACGTTATTTCGGTAAATTTAGTAAGACTATTTCATTATTAGGCATACAGCACTTATGTCTGTAAGTGCTTCAATTACTTAAAGAGAAAAAATTCACCAACACTAACATACATATCTATAATAACTACATAATAGTACTTCTCACATTAATTATGTGATCCACCGAGTGTGAAAATGTAAATGTGGAAAATACAAGTGCATGTGTATATGTATATCTATATAATTTTAACCATGTGGTAATTTATCATTGAATTATTATTATTAGAGAAATGCAAGAATCGAATAAAATGCTGAACGCAAGCATTGCCGTAATAATTAGTATTTTGAAATAGAGTTGTAATTTTGTCAGCTGGATATTGGCTGTTGCTTTTTTCATCATTAAAATCGCCAAAGAGGCCATAAAATGAATGTGAAAATATTTGGCTATTATAAAAATATGTATAATATCTTATTCAAGTATACCTGCTTGTTGGTTTTGTTGGGAATTTATCCAAAAAGCAAATAAATTACTTGTCGAAGAAGTGCACTCGAAATGACAAATACATACAACAAAGTTAAACAAAAAACGCTACATATACTGTTGGCATTATATTGGCTGGAAACAATGAATTAACGCATGTAAACGTTTCGCTAAACACACAACATTTCGATGCCGGCTTCGAGCACCTACTAAACAAAAACCCACAACCGCAAACAATTCATTCCTACATATACATACACACTATCACTTTTTTAAATATCCCGCAACGTACTGTTTGACCGAATACCCAGACTTTAGATCGTCTTATAAAGATGAGGAGTTTGAGGTCATGAACCAAGGTGCAGACCTTGCATGTGGAGAAAAAAAGGTTCGATTGTCTTATTTGTGTGGTTTAGTTATTATTACTAAACGATTTATTGCATTTCATTCAAAAATGCAATTGCGAAATGATTTATTACTTTCATGTTTGAATATGTGTGTGCCTTTTTCTCTTAGGAAATTGTTATGCTAGGAATTTGAGCGTATCAATAATTTGAGGATTCAAAATTTATTCATTTTTTGCACTTTCTTATTCCATGTTCTAGTTACTGGAATGATGGAATGGTCTCTATTGTTATTTAATTCATGTTACTAATTTGCGATGATCGAATGAAAAAGGAAAAAAACTTATGCGAAAAACCATCTCAATTAGTTCTCAAAGGTGTTTGGAAAAATATAAACCCATCAACAATACCTACCACTAAGTGGCAAAAATTCGTCAACTTCCGCATTTGTCGAACTGTTAAGATCTTATTATACACACTCTTCGCTATTATATTATTATTTACATTTCAATACGTACTTTGTATTATATCCATATTTTGACATTGCAAATACACTACTTTCAAAAGCAGTGTGAGAGAGAATGACGAGTCACTTTCAGAACCAAATCAAGTTCAAGCACCTTTCTGTTATGTCATAGCCACATTGTATTTAAAAGTAATTTGTTACGGCTTTGATATTTTTGCATTTACTTTTATTATTAAATAAACAAACTTTTAAAATTAAGTAACGCTATTGATACATCACGTACCTATATACACTTTCTATACATTAGTCAGTTGTAAAAATTTCAAGCATTTTTAACAAATCATTTCAATTCGTGTGAATTTTGTACCAAAGACAGTGATTTATAGGCATTGCAAAAAAATCCTGGTCGTTATTGTAATAATAGATAACGTGGATGGAAATATCACATCTCCCCAAAACGGATTAAACCTTTACTTCCGCATATAAGCTGCCGCAGCGATCGGTAAATAAAATTCGATTAATAAAAGCTACTGAAAAGAGAGCTTTGGTGAATACTTCTTCGCAATATTGCCCTATTCTGGATGAAAACTGCCCGCCACACTTATCCCATATGAATGCATTCTATAAACATGTGACCGAATTTGACACAACCCATTAAATACATAAATTACTGTTTCCCTTTTCGCATATTTGGGGGGACATTCATTTTAACTATCCTAATATCAGTGTACTGTATGTACAGTAACATAACAACCCCTGGCTTTTCACCCTCACCAAAAAATAACGCTGCAGTTTACTCTTACCACTCCCCCAACATTTTATTTTCCTCCCTAAGTATAAATATGCAGTGCGACAATATAATCGTAAAGAAAATTTCACCTGAAATCGACAATAGTCTTATCTCATATCTGAGGCGTTAATGGAAAGTAATATTAATCGGGGAATTGGTAGTGCACCCTCACTGTATAAACAAGCTACCAGGGAGGAAAGGAAATACATGAGGAAATGAATTACTGTCTGTACCGAGTAAACAATATACGGGTATATTGCAAGTGAGTTTTTAAACTGCGTTTGTATTGTTAGTGTAAGGGGTTCAACAAATAGAATTAATAAATGAATTAATTTAACTTTCAGGCGAGTTAGAGTTGTGCAGTGTGAGCCACAAATAAACTCAATTTACGATTTTACAAAATACAAACTGCACTGTGCCGGATAAAAAATGCAAATGCATGAGATGCGCAGAATTGATTTTCATTGTTACGGTATAGTCGTCAGTTAATTACTAATAGAATTTATTATTGATAAAGTTTCGAATAAATCGTTGAATCCACAGTAGTGAAAACGTAAATATGTAATAAATTTTCAACTTTATAATCCATTGACATTTTAAATTTACAAATGTAACTTATCTAGTAATTACACATCTGTAGTTTCGATCTTTCGACGTCCTATTGCGATGAAACTTGAGTCACTAACCATAACTAATAATAATCATAAATTATCTGGGTATAAAAAATTGGAATATTTTAATAACAATGTGGTCCGTGCCTATATATTATTGGAAATAAAATATAAAATATTGTTATTAATCAATAAGTTTTGAAATTGAAACATTACCTGCTACAGGGCTCACCGTCACAATGCATGGGTTACAGCATCAATGAAGCTAGACTAGTTCTAAATTTAATTATATTAATGATTTTCACGAAGGAGTAATTAAAAACCGCTAGATGAAAATTACCTATGCCTACTCCAACAAGCATTATTTGTTTAATGTATAAGTCGTCCTACACGCCTTCACTTTATGTCATACCATATAAACGAAGACACACTCAATGGGTATGATATATCGCCTCAAATAAAAATATACAAACTAGAAAAAAAAGAACACACCTGGCCTTTATCCATTATCGCTATTTCTCTTTTGTATTAATTAGTTCCATGTGCTAATTTGTCATTTAGATGGGAAAGATAAAAATTTAATAAATTAAATAAAAGTATGAGCATTTAGATGTTGCACACAACAACATACAAAAGGAACCGCAGGAATTTTAAAAAGCTACACTTCATTTATTTTACTACAAGATCAAAATGAACTTGTGCTGTTTGAATAAACAGTTTTCGTTAATAGTTTACATAGACTTTAAACGGTGAAATAAATTATTTACATTTATCATTTATATGTTACTTAAACACGTTCCAGATCATTATTTCTACTAGCCACTATACTTACATTATTTGTTTTGTTCAATTATGTAATATTACTACCATGAGGTATGAAAATCATTAATATAAATGTATTTATAATACCTTCATTCCTGAACTCTGTATACATGGGCACAGGCACATACATACAGGGTGTCCCGTCTCAAACCGTTGGTTAGAAAGATCTGGAAAACGGGGGGTCGTAGAAGTCTGAAAATTTGTACACCGGAGTTATCCGAAGGGGCTGATCGATCTAAAATATTTTCAAAATGGTGGCACTTCCGGTTATACCGGAAGTGCCACCATTTTGAAAATATTTTAGATCGATCAGCCCCTTCGGATAACTCCGGTGTACAAATTTTCAGACTTCTACGACCCCCTGTTTTCCAGATCTTTCTAACCAACGGTTTGAGACGGGACACCCTGTATATAGGTATAGTAATAATATTTGCGCTTGAAGAGTTTAAATTTAACGTCAGTGAACTGCAAATGAAAGGAAAGAATTGACCTCAATTATTCGATATTAAAAAGAAAATGAATTTTTTTATTTATTTGTAAATACTATTATTAAATCAATAGATGAATGGATGAGATTATCAGCAATTTCACTATTCAACTAATGAAATCGTTTCATATTGAATAATTCATAGTGCTAAAACGGATGCATTTTGACATGAGCACATTGTCAACAAAAATTTACGTGTATAATTTTACTGTTTATTTATTGTGTACATACAAATCGCACTTGTAACATGGTCATCCATTTACAATGTGTTAATTCGTATAGACAACATAATCCGTACTTTTCCTTTGATTGAATGTATATACGTTTTATTTACGTGGCGAGTGCTAATGTTAAACCTTTTGCGGAGGAATTCCTCTTTTGTTTACTCAAATAATTGCATTCGACAATATTATAAAATGAATATTACAAAAAAACGAATTGTGCTCGGATGCTGTGGCAACTCTTCTCTCAAGTCTATTTTAACTTTTTCTATCGATTTACAGCACTTGCTGACAGAAATTCGCTTCAACTTGCAAGCACATGAAAGCAGAACCGAAGTTGGGCGTTTAAAATCCCATGGTAAAAATTGAATACAATACAAAAATCGCACTACATATGGTGTGAAATGATTTAATATCAACATTTCAGTGAATGCTACTTACGGCTTCTATATGTATTTGTATCCAATTCGACCACATTCCTACATTATGCAATTATGAATTGTTAAAATTCTCTTAACACTCTGACGATACAAAAGCACTTCTTGCAATGGACTTGTTCACAAAGAACAGACCAAAACACTTGCCGGAATTGTTACCGTCAACTGCCCTTGCTAGGCTGCTGACGGCTATGTGAATCTCGGGGGTGGAAATCGATGTTGCCACTATGGCGACTAGAATCGACCCCGATTCGAACCGCCGTGGACCTCGAGAAATAAACAAGCAATTTCCAGCATGAGCTGGCGACAAAATTTATTATTAAAACATTGCTGAATATTAAAATGCTGACAAGTTTGTTCCTAGGAAATATTTGCTTTGAGATGAATCCTTTGAGCACAGTTTGCCTAAGAAATAGTTGGTGGATTTTCTCAGTTTCAAGTTAAGAAATAGGAAAAGGAGCGAGAAATTTCAGCCTTTGCAATTTAGTCGTGCACTTTCATTGTGTACAACTAAACTTCCTTAAACAAATAACGAGTTTGACTATTAAATGTTACATCCCTTGTGGAAATATTGAGAGGAAGTGGCAACAGCAGCAGGCCGATGCAAGCGCAAGCGTATACGTCCGCTCATCCCCTATGTATGGAGAAAGGAGCAACATATTTCTATTAATTTTAATTCGTTGCCAAGTGTGCAAAAATGGGAGATACTCGTATTTTACCTTTGCAACACATCACCCTCAAGGCTTCAACTTAACTGTAATTGGATTCTTTACCAAACAATGTTAAGACTATTTTTCAGTTTACAATGAAATTCCAGTGGGAGATGGTTATTGATTACCCACTTGGCCAATTCTGGATTATAATTTTAATTAAGCGAAATTTAATACAGTTTTTTTCGTGTATTTTTTTTAAATAATCTATAAGATTTTCACTTGTACTCGTGAACTTTTATTGAACATGTGAGCGAAAAAAATTTCATCGAATCCTTGAACTGTCAATCAGAGTCGTTAAAACCGCCTTATAAATGAATATTAATTATTATTACATTTGGGATTCATTTAAAATTTCGTTGTTCAAAGAAAAAAAGCATTTGAGATTTCTTATAAGAATATAATGACGTATGCAAAAATCAATTGGGCATGACATCTAGTTTCGTCACGTATTAGGAACTCGTTTGATACGGTATGTGAATTTTAATTATTTGCTATAAACTATTGAACTTTAATGAACTGATTATTGTTAACTGATATTTATACAAAATTTAAATTCGATTACCCAGTGATGCTTACATACCGGCCTTGATATGAGATCCATAACTAGCTGAGAATCACAATAAAAGATAATTGTGTCTGATGATGTTTCAAGTTCCATTTTAATTCTTTTTCTGTTCGACTCGTGACATAAGGAATAGAAAACACAATCTAATAACAAAGCCATTATTTTGGTAAAATATTTGTGCGTTATTTTTAATTCCCAACAGTAATAAATTAACAATATAAGTATTAGCTCTTGCTATATATGTATATAAGTATTCTTAGAATTGATAAGCAGTTCTTCATTATTCTCTAATATAATAAACGTTGTACATTTTTTTATATTCATCTATTTAAGTTGTTATATGGTTGAATTAATCCACTTGTGTATCTAGTGAATTTTTCTTGAAACATTATTACACTGCAATTTTATTTATAATTAAAAAGCTCCGCTTGTTTCTTAGCTGGAACACACTGCGAAAGCTTATTTAAGTGTAGAGAATATGAATTATAGAAAAAATTGCATTTAAACCATCTTATACATAACTTGTAGATACATTTATAATATATATATGAACATCGTAATAATGCTTATTCGAAAATGGTCAATATTCGGTACGGCTTGTTTATTCACGCAGATAACTCACGTTTTCTCATCTTCTCACGTTTACACGTGCTAATTGTAATCACAAACCATATGATATGACCATTTGTATGCTTAACTACAGAACAATATTCCAATACAATATACGATTTACATAAAGAACCAATAAAGTATGCAGTTTATACCTCTTTTATGTTTTATTATGATGCTTCGATGTCTGAATGAAAAACTTCAATTTGTAATGGAATTAAATAATGTTAAAAGTTCCCTTGCAGCATGTAAATAAATCGCTTAAACCTCACACGATCAGCGATTTTTTCCCAAATGTTATAGACATAATAAAATTTTCATGCAATTGTACCAATGTATTATAAAATTGTTAAGTAATTTTAGAGCAAATAGTACCGTGAAATTGAGCTTTTTCGCACACATTTACCTACGTGCGTGATAATTCACCATACGAATATCTGTTACAAGGTTTTCGTATGATTTTATATAAAATTATAATAGTACTTATACAGTGTTTTTCACCTCGTGCCTCAAATATAATTGCCGGTACGAAAAACGTTTAATGTTGTCTGTTTTATTACCTGTAGTACAGTTTCGTAACTTCTCTCACACATAGGTACATAACATTCAAACTCGATACTTATTAAACAATTATAAAACAATAATACTGGCATAATTATGTCAGATTGAATTCGGAAACTCAAAACTATAATTTCTTGCGATATAGTTAGACATGCAAGCAAATAAATGGAAATAAGAAATTACTGAAGAAAAAACAAGTCAATAAAATTGCAACACAATCTAGCATATGTAATTGTGTAATTGAAGAAATGCAGTGTATATACAAGCTTTAAATAACAACATAAATACCAGTATAATCGGCTATAGTAAGTTTAAGACTATAAATTTATGTATATCTACTTAGCCAGTCAATGTCATATGTAAATTAACAAAATTGTAAGTACACATGCCGAGTTACATACTTTTGTTAGTGCATAAATATCTATAGATTATGTCGTATATTTCATTAAAAATTTCAAATTGTTATACAATGTTGCAAAATGGGCTCAATATTTAAATATAATTTAATAAACTTACATTTGTTATGGTTATTTTACACGTTCAGGTGGCAATTTCATAATATCCTCACATTTACTTTAAGGATTTAACTGCCTTGGTATGTATGTACCTCTATAAATATTCGGCTCAGTGCATTCACGGCGGAAATATCTTATCTTTCAAAAGATTTTAGAAGTAAACTAATAAACTTCCCCTATAGAAGAATAAGTTTACGTGTCTAGCTGGAGAGATGGGATTGGTATGGAATTACTCGTACCTACAAGAGCCATAATACACTTTGTCCACTTCCTTCCCTTCTTTCTTGTTTATGCATCCATTATGTTGCGTATATGTATAGGTATAGGTATTATACGCATCAACATTTACATTTTTGATAGTTTTCAGAAAAGTCATAAGTAGTATTAAGAACAGGTACCCATTTTAAAAAACATTTTTGAAACACGTCTGGAAAGTTGATGATGCGTTTGACGTGAGTTAGATTTTAAGTAAAAATATTCGAATGGACATATAACTTCAGCAGCGAAGCGAGTATTTCTAGAAAAAAGTGTCAAACAAAGTAGAAAAGCATTTACAATGGCAATAAATATAAAGTTTGCAAATGAAACGAGTTGCATTGATGATGCACTTCATTACAAATTCACAAAAGTGGAGGTTATTAAATAAATTTGTGTTTTTTACTTATGTTTTATTCATCCGCACATTTTGTTTTCGTTGCAATGTTACAAAGAACATGTAGGTATATAAGATCAACAATATTGCCTAGACATTGAGACAATACAGCATAAATCATTAATGATATTTCTTCTAATAATATACATATACATTTTCAATTCGACCTTCAGTTAATGGAAACAATGTTTGTCGGAAGATACAAACAAACCCGTAACATTAAATTTCAAATATATTTACAAGTAATAAACACTTTAAAGAATTTATCGTGTCCAAATTGAACACCTGTACCTAATATTGAGATTTGAAGAATTTTCATTTACTTTAAAGTAGAAAAATAAATCAACTGACAGACAACTATGTTGTATAGTACCTCAACGCATGGAAAATTTAAATTGTTAATTTATACTAAATAAGTATAAAAATGTCTTATAATAAAAGAGATTTTATCTGAGGAAAAAACATTGTTCTTATAAAAAGTGAAACTTTAATTGGCGTTAAATACACTCGTACCATACAAATAAATATGTACTTAGAGCTAATTGATATTCCCTACAGATTCAAGAAATAAAAGTGAGAGTGACTTGACTTGTGGATAGAATTATTGGCAATTGGATTTAATTTGTATTTTTTCTTTGTTTACCTTACATGTGCGTTTAATAGTATGATAAAGCTTATAGACGTATTTGGCAACCTATTATTAAAAAAAACTGTATGATTTTTCTTCTTCGTTAAGTCAAGGATGTGTACTAAACGTAAGTACACTTAGCAAAGCAATGAATACTATCTATAGTTACTCTTTAATGGGCACACTATATCACTACGTAATTATTACCTATCATTATTTCATCTAGATATATTTAATATTAGTTAGAACAAAAATTGGTAGGTATTTGTAATTGTAATATCATCAGCAGACAGTTCTTGAACCTCCCAATACGAATCTTTTACATTACAACGCTAGTACTACAAGGTACTCATAATAATCGAGATATATGTACATACATGTAAAATGAATTCGTTGTTTTGTTTTTATTTAGGACAAAATAGTATTATAAAAAACCGCAGGTAATTCAAAATAAATTAAAACGCATACCGAATGTATACTCGTCTTCCAACATTTAAAATACATGAATGGAATGAGATTTGTTTTGATACAGATTAATAACAAATGCTTGAACATTCCACGAAAACAAATCAAGTCATATCACCTCACTACTCACTCAATTTACCGTTAATTTGAAGTAGTAGTTCAGGAAGCTGCTCTGATGCTGTGTTGCTTGCTGCAGAAAGATTTACCTAAACACATTAACCTTCTAATCTATACTATATAAGAGCACATTCACTGATTCCTCTCTTATTTCCTGTAATCTCCGTTTTCATTATAAAACGTGATTTGTAAATGTTATAATTTTTATTTGAAAGTTTATCAGTTTTCCAATAAACCGAAAACCCAGGAGTGAATAGCTGTACTTACCAATAAAACGATGAGGATTACCTAATCGCATCGTTCTTACTGTTTTTAATTATAGTTTTATTCTTTTTTCGGATTAAATCTCAAATAAATACCGCAATTTTATGGCAAACGATACCTTACACTGAACCTTACACATATCTAGTTCATCTAAAAATACACACATATAATCTGTTTATTGTTCGTTAAACAGGAATTAAATTAATAATTAACAAGATTATGTTTGCTTGATTGGCACTAGCCGGAAAAATAATTAAATAAAATGCCTTATTGGTTGGATATTCAAGTAAAGTTAGTCAAGCAAAATGCAACAGTCTAAATAAAATAGTAAAAAATCATTCATTTGTTTACTCCCGATACAAGATCGCGGGCAGGGATTTGTAAACAACATTAACCACAAAAGTAGAAATATTCAGGTGCACAAAAGGCAGCACACACAAAGCAGAAAATTACATAAGAACCAATATAAGTAAGAGTAAATAAAGAATGAGTTGGTAATGAATACACCTGAGGCTAGAAACCATACATTCCTACGTAATGTCTTGGTATATTGAATCAATCAACGTGAGATTGCTAGAAGGAAGTTCGCCTATCGTATATATATATGTATATATTGTTGTTCAAAAACTATAACTTGTGTTATTCTTTCAAAAGATCTATGTGTATAAGCATACATGAGTACAAAGTATTGCCTTTAGCAACCAAATACAAATCATTTTCTAAAATTTATACACACACCACGGTGCTATAAAGCTATAAAAATCGCTACAGTTTCAGTCATTTCTTGAATCTAGTCTCCCTATTGACATTGAATTGCTGTTGCGTCTTTGGTGAAAATTTTACTGCATGTTGCTACAACTGGTCTGCAATAAAACAAATGAATTGTATCAAATGTCAACTGTAATCCAATTAAATTTGTTGCGATCGATTATAAACAAAAGGTAGAATGTATAGTGGTGTAGGTATATATTTACTTGTTTTACAGTCTGAATAATTTATTTCGCGAACGTAATTAAGGATAGAAGGTTAAAAGATTTTTCAATTGATAAAATTTATGATCTAACTTGCATCACTGTTTCTACCTTTATTCATACAATACTTTTCTCTCTATAGGTACTAGGATATTTGTGCCGGTTTTTATACGGTGTGAAACATGATGATTATCGTAAATAAAGAAAAATCGCTAAATAAATATTATTTCAGGATAATGATTTCATGTACATATGAATTTTTCCACAAAGACTGGTTTTCACTTTGTGTTATTGCCTGATGCGACATTTACTTAAACTTTTTCACAGCAATCAATGCAACGATCGCACACAAGTACAAGTCAACTGCAATTGAAAATGGGAAAATTACACACAATTCAGGATCTAGTGCTAAGCACGTGTTTAACACTGTCGAACCTGTTTACTAGGAAAACTATACACTTTTTATCAGCGCCCATCACGATTACAACATAAACAATTCGTTGACATTTGTCTAATCGTTATGTTATCATGGTGCGTTGTCTGATGCTAACTTTCACCATAAATACTGTGGATTAGACGCTTTAAAGTCCTTTTTACATTGTACAAAGTCCCATGTAGGCATAGGAACATACAATATATTCCGAACGATGAATGTTTTTTAACTATCAAGTTAATATTGCGTATACTACACAATCGTGATCGACATAAGATTACAATGTGTGTGTGGTTCAATCACGACTTTCAAAACGCTATCATCAGCAACATGACAGGTTAATTTGAATAAGTGGTGGTTGTATAATTAAACAACCATCATAGTCAATGACATACACCCATAACGAAAAGTGCATCGGTCTGTAGAAAAGATTTTTATAGACAAATACATATATACGAGCGAGACTATTTATTTATAAGACTTAGAAAAGCTATAGTTGAGAAAAAACAATTATTTCTTTATCCAGTACCAGAACAAATTGAATATTAATTGTTTAACCACCATAATCTATATGAGAGAAATTGAAAGCGCTGTGAGCTTCCATGTACCAACATTATACAAGTTGCAAATTAAAACACAAATCAATAAATCTCTTATTGGATAATATCTCTTGTTACTAATTAAGCTTATATTAATATTCAATTAAATAAATTGGCCTATTTTTATTCGAAAAAGGTGGAGTCTCATTTGAATATTTATCACCAATGTTTGACGTTATAAATACAATATAAATTAAAATTCTTTCGAATAAAACACATACATAAAAAACAATGGTGAAACTTTCTCCCGTATACAACACCATTGGATATAGGTATACGCTTCTGAATGTTTCAAGATTATGCCACTTACGTAATACAACTCAATAAAATTATCAAAAAAATTATATTGACTGGTTTATTCAATAAGGTGCGTGCCTAGCTAGACGATTGGAAATTGTTCTCTAAGCTATAAGTTACGATGTGTGCATAGGTACGCATCTCGGCCTTACCTATATTATATAAATTATTAGAATTTAATTAGTAATGAAATTTATTATCTACTTCGAGTCTATAAAATTCTTCACGTTTTTCAGCTGCTTCAAAAAGTGTTCAACACGAGAGGAAATCGCACTTGATTTATTTTTTGTCTTTCTTTTCTTTCGCCTCTCTTAAGACAACTGTTTATTTCTGTGAAACCTATTCTTGAAATAGATCCCGTACTAATAGTTGTATAGTCGATAAACATAATATTACACATACACCAACAATCATTAAATCACATATAAACACGATAGTGCACTTAAGTTGTTGTTCTACATTCTAACCACCAAACGGTATCACAGTACATATTGGTTTAAAGTTAGCGGATTGTTTTTTCTCTAACATATTGTCATTAACTCTATTAAAAGAATCATTTTCTATAAGTAATAATAATAGGAAAAAAACCCATTTCATCTCTTTTATTTATTGTCTTATACATGTTTATTTTATAGAAACTTTAAATCAAACACTGATTTTACTCAATTTATCTTGTAAATAATAGGTATTCCTATAATGGAACTTGATCATAACTTGAATAATTCATTCTAATCGTGTTTAAAGATGGTTAATGTAGAATATAGTTGTGGTAGGTTTAACCATGCTAATCAACTTTAATTACATAAGTGATGTATAAAGAATTAAAGGAGACAACTCACCGGACTTGTCGTCGTCTCTCCATTAGAACATTTCATTCTTCACGATATCAAATGTGTAATAAAATATATACATACATATATGTATACTATTAGCATGTGTATTGAGATTAACTTATCGTTATTTACATAGCGTTCTTTCAAATTCGCTTAATAAACTTTACGAAATAATTAATTAGTTGAATTACAAAACGTCCATAAGAACGCTTATTGTATATTCAATTTGAATATTATTATAAAGGCGTCTCGAATTAATTCGCTTAGGTGAATTTCATATTTCCATTTCATTAATTTGAAATTAATTTTTACAATTATTTCCTTTGCTTGTTAGCTGAAAGAAAATAAGCTCAAACTCAACCGCTCTGTTATTCTATGCTCGTACTTGTTCTCTGAAAGATAATAGAGTTTCACGAGCAATAATTGTGTAATGACTAAAGTAGCTTTGCTCTTATATAAAGTGTCATTTTCCATATTAACTAACCACCACTGATAGAGCAATAAGAAAGCAATATAGCGTTATGGTTTATTACACTAGTGGAGCATTGGCTATAGAAATATTTAAAAGACTCATACAAAATAGAGTTCGTGTCGTGATAAAGGTAATGCATTTACAATATGAGGGCCACACCCAACTCAACAAGTTAATAAAATAAAGTATGCAATACAACATATCCTTGCACTTCCTGCTCCCGGAGTGTGTGCTGACTGCCGCCAAACTCCTGCAGGATTTCATAGTGTGAATTATATGCTTTTCTCACGTAAACATGCTAGCATATGTAAGATGTAATACACTTTCAGTATTTAATGTCGACATTTTACTCCCCATTTAAATTTTATTTTATTTACAGAGGTGATTACCGATGACCATTATGATTAATAAAACTGTAACCTATTAAAAGAGACTTTATTATAGGCAAAGTGCAATCTGACTGAGAATCGGGACAAATCCATTTATCAGAGATAAAGGCGCCTTGGCTGGTGCACAGGGAAAGTAAAACTATTATGTATGTACATATTGGCGATTGTGTGTTTAAACAATTTACAATACAACTTGCATTTGTCTTTGAAATGACAGGAACGTACACCTGAGTTCATAAAAATTGTTCCGCTTGAATTCCAAATAATAAAATAGAGCTCTTTACTTATCATCATGTTCATGTTACCAATGGTCGAGTAATTACTAGACTTTGAGCAAAACTCGCTGTGATCCATGACGGCCTTTATTATTTTTTCCTATAGATCTAATTTATTTATTAAAAGCCGTGACCCCGATTCAAATAAATATCGCGTTTTTTATGTTAAGAATAACGTAATGAAAAAAAAGAGAAATGGAAAACGTGAAAATTTCTTTTTATTCTTTCAAGTGTATTAGGTAGGTACTTTGAATTTCATTGGAATAAGATACTGCTAAGTTAGCGTGTATTTAGAAATGAGATAAAACTCATGTGTCACAAGGAATACATGGAAAATGGCATAACAGTGAAAAATTAGACATTGTTTTCTCTTTAACAAGTTTTTATCGACAGAAATTCAAGTTTAACGTGTCATGTAACAATAAAATGTCACTTATTATTTTTATGTCGAGCAAGCGAAGATAATAAACTGTTATACTAGAAGATAGAACACATCTTCTTGACTGTCTACTTGAATATGTGCTAAAGTTAACTTGCAAATGGTGTATTGTTACCTACAACAGGCAAAAAATGAGCTTTAGATATATTGTTTCTACTTGGATTATTATTTTACATTCGTGACTATTATCCTCTATGACAAAGAGCTAACTAGACAAATGGTACTGATGGAAATCAAGTCTGTGTCATCGCTTTTAATCGATTCATCCAATTTACCATTATGCAAACAATCAGCTTCTCAACGGATTCAGCTAATTATTGATTGTTAGGGTATTAGATAAAACTGTTGTTGATTGAACGGAACAATTAAATCGAGCATTTTTAATTTATTATTGATTTAAAATGGGAGCATTTTTTTTGTCATTTTTCAACCGGATAATTTATAGATCGCCTTTTCACCGCTCATTTTTAACATTATCTATTCAAATGGAAACAAGATGGATAAGCTTGAAATTTTAATAATTTTTAAATCTTGTAACATGTATTGGAAATCAGCGTGTTCGCTTCATATTTTTATTGATTGTTCACTATTAAATTGAATTTACTGTAGGGATGTAAATCGCAATCGCATTGTTCACCTATCTCCGAATACACACGAAAATCAATTTGTAAACGCAGGATGACCTATCATAAATTGAATATATGTTTGTATAGACAAAGGCAGAGATTGAATACATAAATGTATATGGAGCAATACACGTACAATCTCCTGACGAAGACAGAATTTATTGAACATTGAATAATTTGCTTTACGTTCCGATGTCATTGGTTTAAGCACTAAGACTTGACAGGCAATTAAATGGGAAGTACCTACATAAATAGTGAAAAAAATCTTCTATATACCCCATAGATCTGCAAAATAAATTATTTGCATTCAATATGTGCATGTTGGAATTCATTGGCATTTATTATTTATCATAACGATGGTCATTTTTCAAACATTTTTAATGTGTAAGTAACATATCTCGTGATCCATAGTATTTATAAATAGCAACAATTGTTCATATTTATACCATAAAGATATGTTTGAACACGGTGTATTGTGGTGTTATGTAGTGGTGGCGGACAAGTTTATTTGTAAAAGACTAAAGCAACCTGATCCATCTACATCTAAACCCCTTCTTTATTAATGCGTCACTGTCGACACCATGACATCGACATAACGATGACAATGGACTATTTACTTGGCGAACATTTGCAGTGTCTAATTTATGCTAAACTATTAGGCGTTCCAGATGGAAAGAATTGATATGTGACTCTCTACTTTGCACAACTTTGAAGGAATTCACCTTCGCGACCATATATATTAATGACACGTTTGCCACAGATTTTTCTAATGAAATTTAACGCTGAAACAATTGTAATTGCGAAAGAAACTTCCGTACACATTAACATTTCGAATTAAAACCGCAAACGTTAAATTTGATTAAAACTATTTCGAATTCAAAGCCTTTGAGAATGATGAGAGTTTTCTCACAGAGAGCACGTCAGTCGCATTATCGCACGATCCGCTATAATTTATATTATAGAAATTAATACATATATATATCATTAGATTTTTTAACGACCACATCTCCGGGAACCAACGCCTGAATCACATACCCAATAATTGTTATTGCGCTTATCTTCATCACAGCACATATGCGGATGTTGAACTGGTGCCTAATTTATTAAAATTAATAGACAAATAAATGATTATGTAATAATTGCAGTTATATACCAATGTGCGAAATTATTCCATATACGTACCGTAATTGTGTGGGCGAATAAAACAGAAAGCCGCATATCTACAGGAATGTAATGTAATAACGGTTATGTGATAGATATCTCTTATTAGACGTTTCTCTTATGGTTCATGATTCGAATTGTTCTTGCCTTCTGTTCTCTATTAGGCCACACGGCTATTTTTAGTTTTTAACAAATGCTGGACTTTAAAAAACAAACGTACCTATTATTTATATGTACCTACTACGTTCAAGAATCGGCCAATTTATTGTTCAGGCCATGGAGATTCATATCAGAATCTGAAGCAGAATTTCTGTATTAGGTCATGCTCTGGTTTATTGTTTAATTAGTGCTTACCTGTAGGCCTAGCAAAAGGCTTCTCATTAAACCTTTGAGGGATGATGGTAGATAATTAAATAGAAACAATTTGGATTAATTTAATTTTATAACAAATAAGTAGATTTAAAGCACAATTGTAATTGACCTTATTAACAGATATCTAATTTTCCAGTGCTTAATACTTAACGTTGGAAATACAAGTTTAGCAATTTATTTTATTGTAAGTTTTCTTAGTAACCTAGTTTGCTTTGTGGAAAAAAAGTCGTACTAACTACATTTGTAGGATTATTATGCGATCATAACTGCACAGGGCTATTAATAATTGTTTACAAACATAATTAATATAGTTTATTAGACATCGTATTAACTATTTAATTGAATATGAGAATACCAGCACCATAACAATCTGCCATTTGCATAAAATAAATTTAAACAATATTGTATCGAGTTTATTATTAATGCGAATAGTTTATTAAAACCACAAAACTCATATATTTTATTATTCATTTTCTATACGTTTCCTATTTATCATGTCAACAATAATGTAAAATAAATAGCCAGCGAGTCAATGTCAAAATATATGCCCGGTTGATAGGTGACTTCACATAAATAATACTAGAGCAAATGAAAGAAATATACATAAGCATAAAAGTGGTATCATACCAACCACAACACCTACGAGTTTTTTTTATTCCCAATGTATAAACGTGTCTTATAATATACAAGTATTCTTGAATACATTCAGCATTTTATGGCGATACTTCTGGGTTATTAATTTGCGTAGGACTAGACCGTCGTCAAAGGAGTATTAAATCAGCCTACAACTTTTTACAAATGAGGCGCAAATTAGGTACAATCGCTTTTCACTTTCGTTACATTAAGATAAACCAATGACTGCAATATATATTTATTCTCGTTTCATTCATCGACCATTTCGTTTTGTTTACAGTATCCAGTATCGTGATTTACCTGTGAGACAATTATGTTAAGGACATAAAGCCATTTTTGGAAGCATGAATTGCAGGATACATTTAAACTAGTAGGAAGTTAATAATAAGTTACAACTCAATAAAAGATATTGAAATATACACGATTTGCATTAATTAGAGTGTGGAGCTGCTGGTATTACTCGTTGACGAAGATTAATAATAATAAATGCCGTTTGTTTATTAATGAGCGACTTAATACGAACAGGAAGGGTTGCGAATGGCATTCAGAGAGTTCGGAGAACGCCCTCAATACACTCGCAGGTACTGATTAATTATTTTTATTTCGGAATAATTATACGTAAAATGATGTTTCTGGCGATATATAAAAATATCTAAATGATTAATTAAGCACAGAGAGAACGCTATTTCCTTTTTTAACAAGCTTCGTTAAACTGTTTCCTAAACGAAATAATTTTCCTATTAAATTCAAATATTCACACATTTTGCATGCATACAACAAACAGTTAGTCCCCAGGGAGTAGGAACTGTTTCGCTTTATTATTGTAGTTCAACAAAGTTCAACGAGATATATCAGTGTCCATAAAAGGACAGATCTACAGTCCAGATACTTCTAATACAAATAAACCATAATATATAAAGGCGAATAGTAAATTTTCAACTATATACAGTATATTGTATTTCAATAATTATTATTTTAACACTGAACTTGACCTCTCTCTTTCTCTCGCTCTCCAGACTCACTCAAAGTGAATTGTTTCGCTGAGGTAAACTTTAAATTTATAATAGTGTGTAAATTGCAGTGCTGCGGCCTCGCTCAACTGTGGGGTGTATAAAAACAGTATGATTAGATTTTCACTTTTGATTAATAAGACTTTGAACCCACTTCAGTAACCAGATACCGCACAATAAACTCTATAGTTAAGATTTTTTTGTTTCTGTTCTCAATGGACTTGTTGGCGGGTTAGAGAAAGAGAGAGAGTCATATATGAAGCCCACATGGCATTTAAATTTTTTTTATACCCGTACATATGTATGAGTGTGTTGGGTGGGCGATCTGGAACTATAATTTTACCATTTCTAGATCTGGGAGTGTTACAACAAGTATTATTGTGTTTGCAAACGATATGAGAGATGTTTGCAGAAATAAGCCATCTTCGGACCATTTTCAGTTCGTTCATTTTTCGTACAATTCAAACTAATTAAAAGTTCCACTGTGCTGCTGCTGTTGCCTAGGACTTGCTCTATGGGGATAGCAGCGGTCACAGTGGAGCTTTTGAGCTTACAAAACTAAGAGTTAATCGCTTTTATGCAAAACTATTGAGCCAATACAAACAAAAACAATGTTTCAAGTGAATTTTACAATAAATAAAAACTACTTGAGAAACTAATTTGCATACCTAAATCGAATACAATACAAAATTAAACAAAAACATAACAGTGCATGAAGAAACATGCAAGTAATTGTTGTAGTAAAGTGAGTGTAAAGGTGTGTATCGTGTGTAATGTGTGTAATGTAATGGATGAGTAAGCAGACAAGACAAGAGACATTCAAATGGAACTAACTAAGGGATGCACAGGCAACCCCCCTAGACATACCACTACGTCACATCACACGGTGTCTAAATTGCGTGTTGTGTAACGTAGTAGCGGGACCTGGGGGACAATTAATACCAACACCGTACCATACCTCGTTAATTAGAAGGGACCTTCACCAAAAAACCACCTGCAAAATCTTGGTTAATCCACCTACTTATTAGAACTCATTAAATCAATTAATACATTACATGCTTACAAATAACTTAAACAATAATGAACGAATTGAAAATGTACCTACATAATTATTATGTGGCATTGATTTTATATGGTATAGATTTGTAGTTGGACGTATGTAGTTAAATAATTTTCTTTAAATTAGGCATGATCAACTGTCAAAGAACTGGTAATGATCAGAATTATAAACTGTAAATTTAACATCTGATCCTCCTTGTGAATATGTACGATAAATATGTCAATTAAAGAAGTACAATGAACCATTTTATACATTGTATATAGGAATAATTAATTATAAACTAATTAAAGTGGAAAAGTGAATAATTAAATTAATTAATAATAATATATATCCATGCGGCATAAATGTGCACGCAACATTTACGATTTCGTGCTAAAAGAATTGTTTCAATAGAAAAAAGTGTTCCGCACGTTATTTATTATAATAAATAAAAACGTAAATAATAAGTGTATAATATTCATAATAATGTACTTTATGATAATCGTATCATGTTGAGCAGTTGAAAAGGAAGAATACAAGCTAATTATTTTCTAAACGTTTCAAGTAGTCCTTTTTACCTTCAATATGCCTAGTTATTGTATCTTACAATTCCATATCTAGTTTCTATGGAATAACGTTTACTCACTTGACGATATAACTAAGTAAAGTATAGCTATGAATTAATGATCAAAATTCCATAAACTTTGAAGTACATACCATATAACTTATAAAGTAATAATTGCACAATGCGTTGGTATAAAACCGATTCGCTTATAGAATTAGTCAATTATCACTTTGACATTATTGAAGTTGATTAAAGTTTTCTGCAATTTCGTATTAGGTATCAATTAATTAGCTCTTTAATTCTAATTACAAATATTGGTATTTCAATATAATTGGATTACTTGCTATAGTGCAGGTTTGCGATATATTCCTTGTATAATAAAACGATTTTACATAAGATAAGGTAGATCTTAATTTGTTGTTTTACTTGTACCTAGATGATGTATGTTATGTATGTATAAATTTGTCACGTAGATACTGAAATTACTAGTACGCTATTCGAATTTTATGTTCTAATCTCAATTTACTATAACTACGGCCGCATTAAAGTGTATAACCATTTACTTAAACATAATTTAAAATAACATTATTATAACGATTTTTACGATTTCAAATTATTTTCATTCTAATGACGCATCTTATTGGATATTTAATGATGGGTTAGACACATGTTATGGAAGATACATATTACAATGTAATATGTTGAAAACTATTAATTAAATCATAAACTATAGATATGGGTATATTAACTGATTGTTTTTCATTTATGAAACAATCAATTTTCCTAAAACTTTCTATTTCACTGTGTGAATCATTTACTATTGTAATTCGTAAAGTAGGACCCGAATTTTCCTCAATACTTTATTACATAACCACCTGGAATTACCATATGCAACTAGGTACTTAGGTACACGTTTAATAAACTGATTTAGGCGTTGGTTACCTAGAAGACAATTGAAAAATTATGATAGGTGTGGTTAAGAATTAAAATAAAATATTTTTTACACAAGATCTTTCATCGTATAAATGAATTCTCATTTCCATTAATGTTTTTTGTTGTTGCATTTCTCTCAGTAACATGTTCAGATTTCTATCGATTTTGGAATTTATGATTTGATCGTGTTCTATTGGAATTCGTGCAAGATGTGGAATTTGTACGTCTTTTATACACGTATATTCGCGGGAAGATTGTATTATATACGTGGATGTTGTTTGCACATAGACATAACGGATTTTCGTTCGTCGTTAAATAATGCACTGTGTAATGATAAACATTGTTTTCAGAGTTAATCAACAAGGAAGTTGAATAATTTTGAATGTAGAAGAAGGTTCTTTGATCCCCGAGCGTAAAAAGTACAATGAAATTCATCGCTAATTTTTAAGTGCATCTTCTGTGAAATGTTTATTGTCTGAATTTAACACCAATCAAGTGAGAAAAATTGATACTTCATTAGCGAAGCACAATAGAGCAGACAGCTAGGTAGCAGGAGGTTACTTTAAACATTTAATCTAGTTTTTTTTGGGTGTTAAATTGCATTGCACAAAAGTAGAGACAACTAATTCCAAATGCCAAGCTAATTTACTAATAAAAACGTAATAAAAAGAAGCTGATGCGTTGTAAATTATATAATTGTATCAATTAATGCCATCAAACACAATCAATTGTAGAAAATTTTATAGTAGCTACAACTACAAATTATAATTAAAAAAATAAAGATATATGTACCTACATATATACAAAATACTTTTACTTTTCATTATATAAGTCTCAAGATAAAATCGCCTTGATTCTGCACTGACATACTTGCAAAATTTCTCTCTTTGATGTGCGGAGATGTGCGCCTACATGCGTTTACCATTTTAGAGTAAATCTGTCAATATATTATCTTCTAAATTTACTTAATATTTTGAAATATCTTTAAGTTACCAAGCTAAAAGTTAACAAGCATTCTTGTGCCTATACCTAGTAGCGGACATATATCTCGCTGAAAACAACTCCTTATACTATTTATCACGAGAGTTATTTAATTAATGTTGTGCAATTATTAATTAGATTTCTATAACTGCAATTTGTATTTCAGAATAGCGATAAAGCTAACTTATTATATGTATAGAAACTATTTTATTGCATTATATATTTATTCATTAAGAAAGTGGCGTTCAATTACAAATCATCGTTTAAGAGTAAATAGATTGCAATTGTATAATGCATAAAAAATATCACCACGAGCAACATTCAGAATAATTATTGTTTGCAAGATAGGTACCTACTCGTAAGTAGATATATCCGTTGAAATTTAAAAATTACTATATTCAATGTCAAAATAATGTTAAATGAATCAGATAAAAACAGGAAAAGTATTCAGGTAATTATACAATGTTTTGACATCGAATTTGATATAATTCCACTTTTTTTGAAAAAAACACCGTATCAATATTTGACCTCGAGCAAACATAATAGACGAAAAAATTATGAAAAAGGGCAAGGTTAATATTAATGAAACATTTCCATGTAACATGAACAAATTACAAAAATAATTTGCACAGCGGAAAAAATATCCTCCATAGCATATAGAACTAAAATGGTACTTTGGTACCTTATATTTGTACACGACACGTATTTATTGTCATCATCAACAGAAGAAGTGATTTGTAAACAATTTTGTGTGAGTAAAGGACGTTTTAAAACGTGAAAATGGCATACTTTAATAGTTACTTAATTATACATGTTTCATATCGATAATCAACGTAATAGTTGGCAAGCAACGGTTAGAAATGAATATTAAGAAAGATTTTTTTACTCTCGCTGTGTCATTAGGCAAGTAGATGTAAGTTGCTTGAACTAACGGGAAAATTTTGAATAATTCGATTGGTACTGTTGATAAATTTACGTAAAGACTTCCTGTAGAACGATTTTAATAGATGAGTCGTAGTCACCTCTCAGCCATTTCGATACAAGTGATGTTGTCGAACTGACCTACGCTAGTAAATTTCTTGATAAAAAAATGTTACGACCAATTAACGGGGAATTCCTCCAGTTCACGACTCTTTTAAATTATCATCTGCGAAAACATGCATAAAACGATTAATCGGCCTACAAATTTCGTCCTCCGAGACTCGTAGAATTGCGCTCTCAAAGGAAGAGAGTTTCAATAGTTGGAGAGTTAAAAGTGAAAATTAATCGAGCACGTTGACATGTACGCATAAACATGTAAAAAGGAAGAAAAAGTTCAAAACGCACATCAAGAGGAACTGGAATCCAGTAATTTATACACAGTATCTGCATAAGGAAACCATAAGAAGTTAGACACAAATTACACTAAATGTCAATGTATGTATGTGTATATGGAGCAAATAAAGTAATAAAAATAGTCCATGTGCATAAGAACATCCCGAACAACCATTAATAAACCTCACAAAAACGAAATATTCCTATATTTTATGGCAAAAAGAGAGCAGATAAACCACATTAGATTCCTTACATGTTATACAATATACAAGTTGAAAGTGTTAGGCTGCCATAATTCTAGCACTAAGATTCAATCAATCTAATGAAGAAATATTATCCAAAGACAAAAAATTATTACAATGATGTGTTTTTATGGAATTCAAAGCGTAGTAAGTAGTAAATTTGTTCCATGAATAAGAAAAACCTTTCTATAACACAATCCATCAAATAAACTCATTTTTTACATTGAATTAACGTTATACTAAAATTATAGCCTATAGTAGTAAACTCTGTATGCTGCAATATGATCTTCCTTTCTTCCTAGTACCGCTATTATGTTTTTCAAACATTGCCTGAATAGCGCAACTGTATTTTAAGATGCTCAAAACAAAAAACTTTAATGAAACAATTAAATTTGGTGAACCAAAGAGATTGGCGCAATTGCCATTATTACCACCCACAATTACGAGCAGGTAACTCGTAGCTTTTGTTATTGTTAGTAAAAATTTATAAAGGAATTCCTCACCTGGTTGTTCGCTTGTTAAATTCCAATGTCGGAAAAATGCGGCTCAGAAGACCCCAAAAAAGAGAGGAGAAAATCAGTCTCGGACAAGAAAATATCCCTTCAAGAAAAATTGTATTAATTCCCAATAAAACACATTATAAAATCCTTATTATAATTGTATTGGACGAGACACTGGTGCACAGTCAAAAAATTTGCGTATAATAACAAAACTTTTAAAACGAGTCAAAGTACCGCTACAATTACTACATGAAAGTTCCCGTTCACATTGAGAGACGAAGTTCAACTGATTCTTCGTCTCTTGGTTCACTTTACAGGTAAAAGATAGTTCTATCAGTGAAACAGCACGGCGCTAGTAATCAGTTTAATTCTTTTTTGCTAATGATGGTATTTTTTCCTCATTCATTGTTTGCAAAATATTCATTTTTTTCTGCTACATTTGCATGTCAACTACCCATTTTCATTACTATGCAATCTGATCGGGTTAACGTCCACAGTAGCGTGATCAATAGGATCTGTATGGCTGTTTCCTGTTTCTAGCATCAATCTATGTGAAGTCGAATTAACAGGAAAAATCAAAAACTCATGGAATTGTCCAATATTTCCTATTTTGTCGATTAAAAGTCTGATAGTGTGAGTATTTTCCGAGAACCTAAAAGGATATGGGAAAAATATTTTTGGAAATATGCCCACCCTTACCTACAAGTATTTTAAATGATTAGAAAAACTGGCATATAAAAAATATTAATGAATATACTTACTTACTTTTACATACATAATCAACTTAAAAATTAATTATTTGTACCTATAGACAAAAAAAAAGGTGCAATATATTTGATTTTGCTAATCATCTGGGTAGCAATCACATATAATAAAATGGATAATCTTTCATTATATATGTGCATATAATGTGGAAATGTAATTAGTTTTTGAAGAACAATGATATAGTCGATTAATTTTGAAATTGAATAAACGTTTTCTTCATTGTAAATAAAATTTTTTAATGATTTTTCATATTGAAATTCAATTAAGTGGATATATTCACTGGCATGGCTTATGTTACTTGTATTGTTTAATGTAGTGTGCAAGTTAATTGGAAAATTGAATCAATATGTAAAGTTAGTTGTGGATTGCTGATGCTGGAAGCAAATGATTCTTTATTTTGAATAATATTTGCAATAATATTAATGCATTTGTTGTGAGTTCTTTTACTATTCCACACCAAAAAAAATTATGACTAGAAAAATTAATATCGATACATCAGCGGTACATTTATAAATCAGTTCACTAATTAATAAGGTACTTAAATTTTTAACAGCTAAATCTACATATTTTGGATTTAATGTTTTTAAACATTGAGATCGATTTCATACCTTCATCATTTGGTACATTATAATTCGATATTTTGCTAATCATTTTGTTTATAATACTTTGTAAATATAAAATGTATGCACATAATTTGGAGCTAATAAATATTAGAGGGTAACAAACTATAGTAAAAGACATTTTGCTTCAATATTTATTTATATAACTTATACATGACATTACATCGCTCTGATTTAAAATCTATTGCAAAAATTTTCATATGTTGAGAGCATGAGAGCATCATCTATTTGAATTAAACACCAATATTTATAATCCACAGGAAACTTTATCTCTACTATCATAAATACTTTTACTTTAGATAGATCTATCTGCATTCTGCATTTCAAGGAATATTTCTTAAATATAAATCCGTCAACAACATCGAATAAACATTTCAATGTGTTACAACTCTTCTACCTACCAATAATTCATTAAAATTAATTAATTAGTTATATACATTTAGAGAATTAGTTAATTAATTTCAAGAGCACGAACACGAACACAACATTTAACTAAGTATAACAAATGATTTAAGAATATTTCATCTACTTTACGAGTACGGTAACAAAGAAAATGTTCCTTGAATTATAAAATTAGGTTTAATTCAAGCTCAAATAAAAATTCAATAGACCTCTACAACAAACAAGAATTAATAATTTACTCATACTACCGTAAATAGTTAAATAAGTAATACTTTCATTTCGTTTAAAGAAATCTTGTAACTGATATCCGATATAAATTTTATTGAAGATGTGCTGGGGTAATTGCTCTGAAAGGAATATCCACTAGGATTTAAAGTGCTTTTAGCTACTTCGGCAAAATACAGGAAATTAGATTACAATTACAAAATTAATATATTATATATGTATGTACTTGCATAAAATGAGTTGTGCAATCTGATAAGGTTATTGTACGTAAAAAAAATCATATTACTTAAAGCTTATGGTTAGATGAGTGTGCATATTTTACTTAAGTAAACTTGTATACATTGTTAGTTTACGTGCTTAGAAGGTATTTTATAACATACACGTGAAAAAAAAGAATGCAAAAAGTTTAGAAATATTACTTAGTAAAATAATAGGAACACGATTGAAGAAAAGAACTACAAATGCATGATATCAAATATTGCTGTGATCAACTATTATTATACACTTTATAGAAATAAGTTTGTCATTGCGGTGTAAAGTAAATTAATTAGCTTGGTAGACAAATATACAATGAATGGATATATTTACGATACTAGATATTTGGTACTTAAAATGTTGATAGCTACTTTGAAATTGCATCACAGAAAAGCTCCGTTATATCCTTACCTGCGCAAATCCTGCTTTCTTCTTAAGTTTCTCCAAAGTTTTCTTCCGGATAGATTAGGTTCAGATGAAGTGCAAAGATCAATTTTTTTGTTACATTCAGCATTCAGAAATTCTTGTAGTGCCTTTATTCCTGCTGTTTTTAGATCGAGCTTTGAAACCTCAACATTCTAAGCACTTACAGGTTGGTAAGAATTTCATTAAGTCGATAATTATGGTAATTCAAGAGGTTTGAATTATTTCCCTATCATGTATTTGAAATAGTACTACCAAATTTGGTAGAAGAAGTACATTCTGCAACCATAAATACCTACGTAGTACTATACATCAAGTCATTGTTTCAAATTCTACCATTATAGGTATAACGTGATGTTCATGATATGAAAGGAAATTTCAGGATTAGGATGATGAATCCCCAATGAAATATTTAAGTATTATTAATTGTTGTTTGTTGTTTGAAAAAAAAATCTACAGTAAATTGAATTTTTATTTTACTTTCATTGGGGAATAAGTACGAAATTGTAAATTATTTACATATTTATTCTGATTAAAATAGATACATTTATAAATTTAATTTCTGTCGAATTTATTAATAATAAAAAATTAAAAATGCAGTGAAGTATTTCATATTTTTTAAAAAGTTTAATTGTCAAACATAATTTAACAAAAAACAAAACACTATACTGCACACAGTCTCATATATTCGTACAGAATATAGTACCGCTAAGAAAAATTATAATAACTTATTACATATTACATGTATATTTTAAATTAATAGAAAGAAACTATTGTAAAGTTCAGAGTGAGGTAGAATTTGTCTATTTTCTAACCAATTTTTAAATTTATTTCATTTTTTTCTCAAGTTGTCTCAAAGTTCAATTTGCATAAATTGTTGAAATGATAGTAAAATGTAACATAAGTAAATGTTTATATATTTAGTATACAATACAGAAAAACACTGATTGGAAATTGTTTCATTCCAGATCGTCATCGACAAGATTTGTTTTTTTTTCAATCAATATCACTACAAGTTCCATATCTACCGTTCTATTTCAAATAACTTCTTCAATATATTACATTATTATATTTAGAACAAATGTCCCGTGTTCTAAACATAAAGCTTGTGGAAAATCTATATAGTTTACTCGTATAATTGCTAATTAATTTAATAATGAAACACCAATTAGGATAAGGGTCAATTTGTTTCGCATTTATGATGTCAATTGAATAGTTATTTGTCACACACTGGTCTTATACATCCAAGTAAGCCTCTTGTACTTTTTTACATTAACTCTGTGTCTTTTTAAATATATTAAAATATACTAATCATCCACTAACACTTATATTAGATAAGATTCAAACAGCTGTCTTATTATTACAAAAGTTACACTCCATCTTTACAAGACCAGAGGGTAAATTTTATAAAAATTATTTAAACTATTCCTCTACTTAATAACACATTCATATATTTTTTTTTAAACGTCCATTCAACCATTATCATCCGTATTATTTAAACAATCTCCAATAAAGCATCAGATATAACACAATAACTAAGAATAATACACGTAATTCTGCAAAAAGTTCAAAATTATAAATATTTTCGATTTGTATTGTCAAATTTGTTTGAAAATTTTGATTAAATATGATTTTTTAAATGTACTCGAAGTTAATATAATCTAAAAAAAATTCTATGATTACTTATAAAAAATGAACACAATCGAAGCAAAAGTCTTCCAATCTGCTAAAAATAAATGCAACTATGTATAAGTTTTTAAAATTTCCTAAATTTATGATATTACATTTGTTTTTTTTGCAACAGTCTTAATTTTAGAGATGTTTTCTAAATGCAATGTAAAAGAATAGTTTACAAAAGTTATTTTCTCCATTTTAAATATATCTGATTATAGAAACGTGGTAGATACAAACTATGCTAAAATTAAAAAATAACTATGTTACATTGATCCGAATTTTACTTAGACAATATTAAACTATTTACATATTCTTTAACGTATGGTTGCTAATATAAAATTATTCACAATTGGGTATGTATTTTATAATTGTTTGTGGAAATATTTGAATATATTCTGCCTAAAAATACAATTATGTATGTACTCCGTATGTGCAGTGGTAATGATTAATATAAACGAATCATTCATTGTTATAAATAATATAACTTTGGATATTTATTTACAACAAAAAAGTACAACATATAATAGCAACCAAACATTACTTTGTAAATTCTTTGTGTGTACACAAAAATTCCTTTTGTAATTAAATACTAAATCATTGCATTTAAATAAAAAAAATCAGTCAATTTTAAAATAAAAAATTATCTTATTGAATCAGTCTATTTGAAATTTATCGAAAAATGATTATGAGCACAATTAATAAAATTGTCTAATAATAATAGTAATGGATTTAAAATGAAATCATATGACTGACAAGTACAATAATGATGAATAAGTACAAGATACCAAAAACTATTTCAAAATTCAACTAGTCTTCACTAAGGATCCGAATAAGTCTTTAATTTTCAAATAGTTTTTTTTTGAATTTTTTCATGACTGTGAGATCAAATTCGTGAAATAATTATGTATTACGACGTGTTAAAAAATTAAATGAAAATTAATTTTGCAGTAATAAATGAACAACGTTGGCATTTACCGTAAGAACACATTGACGTATCACTCTTTTAAATTATCGTTATATGTAAACTGAAATAAAAAATGGCACAATATTCTCCACCAAAGCAAACGAATTATTAAGTAAATGGGAATTTTCCTTTAAATGCTTTGAAAACAATTCAAAATGTCATGGTTATATGTATATTCACTTTCTACATGAAATTTTTTTGGGCAGTATTTTTGGCAGTGTCGTCTCATGATATTTTTTATAAATATTAATGAAAATGTACGAATGAAAGAAAATTAAATTATTAAATAATAAATAATAAAAACAAAAGAACTAGGAATGTAAAAGAAGTTAAATATATGCATGTATAATTAAAAAAATTAACTAAAAAATTACTTAAACGTATTAAAAATACAAGTCAAGTCATTAACTATTTTTAAGAAAAACAATTTCTAACATATTGCGAACACACAAAAATTATCATAAACTAATTATTAAAAAAAATATTGTTACAGGTTTATAATGAATTTTCTAGACTACTAGAAGGTTTTAACAACTATAAACCAGTGTAATGGCAGTGATACTAGGCTGGTTGTAGACGGTCAAAACCCTTCCGTATTATTTATAATGTATACAACAAATCGTTTCACAAACAAGAACGATTCTGCTCCATTTCAGTACTTACTTATATTATTACACTATACATAAATCCTACTATACAAAGTGAAAGACTTCACAAATTACACAATCGTGCTTCCAATATCATACACATTAAATTCTGTCAGGAAAGCGAACCTTTGTGCCGAGATCCATAACTTTTATTTCATAAATCAACGAGTTAAAAAATTGCATACGCATATACAACCCAAACAAATGTATATATTTTCACTAGAATTTATATGTTGAGGAAATTAATTTTGCAATTTGCAATATACACGTTTATATATTGCTTATGGCTGAAATGTCCGTCCGTTCGACTGCTAGAACTACACTGTCTGAATAATAATTTTATTACCATTGGGTGTTTGTATGCATTTTTGTAACCATCAAATTGTAAAATATGTTTTTGACCATATACATATAAACATAGTTCACCATTAAATTGAACAAATTCCCTAACTATGTATATTTAAGTTAATTACAAAGGCTCAAGTTTTATATATATTTTTTTAAATATATGTATAAATTACTTTTTGTTCAAAAGAAAAATATTTTTTTATCACGTTTGTTGCTTTGAAATGGGTTTGCGTCGATGCTTTTGCCTTGTGTTTATTTCAGGATTTGCGGGAAACAGGCTTGGATTTAGTGCATCCTTCGCTGACGGTTGCAGTCTCGGTATTGAAACTGCTTTTGTTTCGCAATACTCTTTTTCAGTTACCCATTCATCGGCAATTCTGTGAACAATTTACGATTATTATGGACTCTAGTCATAAATTATTATATATCCCATATGGATATCATCTACTTACACATCTAAAGGAAACCATCTCACTAAAAATTTTGTACTACCATCGGGTTCAGTTCGACGTGCCATAACTTGGCTTTGTAAATTAACAGTATCACCAGAATTATGTATTCGACCCAATGTCCTATTTTGTGTCATTTGTAATAATTTGTGCTGCAGGCCCTCCATTATACCCGAATCGATGAAATCGAACATTCGTGCTGTAAAATCAATACGTTAGACAATTCCTTACTCTTCGCATTTACTTGGATTTCAGGTTCGGTATTTATATTATATCGTACTTACGTATAACAACAAATAAAGAGTAATAAACATGTTACCTGACCATGGCTGCCTCCTGAACCTTATACGTTTTCCGTTCCTTTTAAATTGTTTGATTGGTCCATTATCTGTTGTCTTTTTTGTATGGTTTGTTTGACTTCCGTCGGTGTTAAAGTGTCCATTTACGTGCCTTTCCAACATTAACTGTAATTACAGACAGAAAAAAAGGTATATTTAATTAACATTGTACACTAATTGCTTGCAAATATGCGTGCATACTTGTGAATTAAATCTCTGACCACAGCCATCAACAATACAGCGAAAAGGTTTCGTTCCAGCATGTGCAAGTACGTGCCTCTCCAACCATGATCTTGAACACGATGTTCTTCCATGTACTTTGCAGCCCAGCCAAAGACACACATATTGCTCTTGGGATGCTTGGGATATCACATGTTTTACCTATTGAAAACAATTTTTTGCGAGTTTTTACATAGAGAATTGTGAATAGAAAAGTTTTTAATCACCTGTAGATGTTCCAATAAGGCCCCACTGGTATCAAAATGTGCAGTACAATCGGCCCACCTGCATAGGCCATCTGCAGAATGTGATGACTTCAATTCTTTACTTCTACTGTCTTCTTTCCTTTTATGATCCTCTTTTGCTGGAAACCTGATTGTCTTCGGTTGCGACAATATTGGGGACTTTTGTTGTTCCACCGAAACAACAGCCGATTCACAAACACTCACTTCTAAACACTCTTTTATTGATATGCCACTGTCTGAATCTGGCGATGGAGACTTCTCTTGCTGTATACGCAACGAAATTTCCTCTCTTCGGCACTTATCTGGCAATTTACTGCACTCTTGTGAATTACTACAACACGCATCCACCACTGTCCGTAATTTTTCTTCAGTACGTATTTTAATTTGTACATTTTTCTCCACAACCGTACTAAGATTATTATTAACTGCATTATTGTGTGTTGGATTTATGTATTGTTGTTGCTTTGGTGTTACTTGATTCGATACGGCTATCGTTGCTGTTTTTGTTGTTATAATACTGGGTTCGTTTAATTTTGCCTTCGCGGATAGCACTGTTGGTACGGCCGTTTCAACACTCAACGCTACATTTGTTAAATTTGTTGTTGCACCGTTTAAACGTGAAGGCAATGTGTTTATCTTAACGACAGGCACTACTGTTGCATTTAATTTGACACAATTATAATTATTTATTGTTGTTAATTTCGGTACTTGTTGGATTACGTTTAAATAAGGAGTTCGATTTACTATTGATATATTTAGTTTGTCGTTCGTAATTGGTGCAATTTGTGGAAAGAATATATTATCGGGTGGTTTGGTTGGTGTTTTCGCATGTAAATATGTGACATTCGGTGGAAAACTGACAGCAGTTAGTGTTACTGTTGGTGGAAAATTCGGTAATGTGTGATGATTATTTATTGCATTTTTGTCTGGACCTTTACTAGGAGCCGGCAATATTTTCCTATGTACACTGACAGCAGACAATTTTCTTGTTCTTGTATCGACAACAACTTTTTTCATGGTCGGACTACCACTTTTTATTACATCTTTACGTGTAATAGAGTTTTGTTGTATTTTAACATTGCTAATTTGTTGCTGTTGATCGACTAGTGATACGAATTTATTATTATTTAACGTATTATTCCTTTTTATATCGCTACTCGTTTTATTAACTAAATTTGTAAAATCCTTTTTCAATGAATTCCCTTTGATTTGTGATTTAAAATATTCCGTTATTTTCCCTTGTTGCATTTTCGGTGGTTGCTGTTGTTGTATTAGATCCACTTTTTTCGATTTTAAACTATTATTATTTATATTAACTAATTTATCATTTGGACTAGTGTCTGTATTGGAAGTATCTTTAACTAATTGAACGGGAGTTTTTGTATTTTGAACGGTATTATTTAGGCATGACGGTGATTGTGTTTTATTATTAAATTCTTCGGTTGATTTTAATCGTTTGGAAAAGGCAGTCTTCTCTTGGAGGGTCCGCTTAAGTGGTGGACCCTCTTCGGCAGTCCAGGGCCAGGGGGGATGGTGGGCAGACTGTGTGGGAGGCATCTTTGTCGGCTGCGAGCCAGAGTCCTCGGAATGACTGGAGGCAGTGCTGAACGGGGACCCAGGATCGGTAATGTCACTAGAAGCTGTACTGCTGCCACTGCAATCCGTGCAACTCAAAACGGCTACACCGCTGCAAAAAAAAGAAGAAATCATTAGCACCATTCATTCTCATTTCCCATTACCATCATTTATTAAAGTGTATGTATGTACATGTATTAAATTAAAAGATCTCGTGTGGTTTAATAAGTAAATTACCTTTAACTACAAAAATGTCTCATAATTTATTAGAATTAATTTAAACAAATCATATCATATCACTTTCTATATTAATGATACTTTATTACCTTTAAGTAACTGTTATTTACATGAAACATAAATAAATAAACGCGCTTAATTACATATTCTACACAATGTTTATAAAAAGAAATACATACTCTCTTTCAAAAATTTCAATGCAAATGTTTATTTATACTACAGATTAACAGATTAATGATATCTGCAATACTTAATACATTGCATCTGCCTTGCAAAATTATATAACTTTCATATGAATTTAATTTAACATAAATTTAATAATCCAATTTATTTGCTTTCAATTGCAATGTAGCAACATGCATTACACTTGTAAGTAAGAAGTGTGTGTGTCTTATGCATTTATGAGACATGTAGAATTGAATTAGAAAATATTTTGCAGTCCTCAATGTGCCTTGTATGGCTTAATATGAAAATTTAATAAGAATTTCAATAAAGCGATAATGAAAAATAATTTTACAATAAATGAAGAAAGTCAATTGCTTTAATACAACTTCCTATCTCATTAAGCGCATAAACATGTATGTTTATGATTTTAATATACGACTAGATGCATTATAAAAGACTTCCGCATTTAAGTAGCTAGATAATAATTTATGTGTTCGTTTTGTTAAATTACATTTTCACATGGACAGCGTCAATGAAAGTATTAATGCAATAGGAAAGTAGTCCAAGGTTACGTTATTGTTGCCGTGAGATTGAACATATATACGATAGGTTTATGTACTTGTACATTTTCATTAGAAAATCTATTACAAACTACACATATAACTAACTCAACTTAGTTTTTACTACTTCAAAATACAATCCCATTTAAGTAAGAGAAAAAGTAAAAAGCGAACATAATAACGGAATTAAATGAAAATACCCAATAAACAAGCACCGCACCAACATACCTACCTACATATAAATATGTAACATCAAATCCTACGCGCTCAGTAAATCATCCGGCATTCAAATCACCTGTTATTTAAATGCAAACACATTTCTGTTCTCTGCATTTAACAAAGCAACACAACACACACACTAAAGTTGAAAACATACAGAATTTTATTGAGAAACACATAAATATGAGAATTTTTGAACAACATGTTGTACAGGCAAATTTCTAGAATACATTGCGAGTATTGCTGCTGGCACAGGCATCAAGGGACAACCACCCTGTTACCCTGTAGTATATGTGTGTGTGTGTGTTGCAAGGGCCCCAGATCCCACAATTCCACATTGCCATTGTATTCTATAACTTGTAGGCCCATTTACAATGAACAATAAAACGGAGACCGGCCAGAAGCATTTACGCCTAAACATTTCCAACATAGGCGGGTTGTCGGAATTGAAAACTCAATTCGTTTTGATTGAATTCTGATTTGCGGAAGACGTTTACATGCAAACCTAACATGCAAAAAAGATGGAATAAATGTGCTAATAACAAGAGCAGTTTTCATTTATGCATCAGTTTGCCTTCAAGCATCCCAAGTGCAAATAATTACGTTATGAATTTTTAATCATTTCCAAACATTATTATTTCAAAAGATAATTAACTTTACTGCGAGACATAGAGTGAGTAGGTATATGTATGTATATCTAGACGTTATATAGTATTTCAAACAAAAATTGTAATTATATGTAGTTAGTATAACGGTTTAGCATGTTGTTTCATAAAAATTCATTTTTAATTTGGTTAATGTTGCATGACCGACTGACGTGCCGACTCTGGGAGGCAAAATATACACAATCAGGTTTTTCCCTGTTTAAAACTGTCCTACACCCTTGGTTCTCCAATCTCATTTCCCCTATTCACTGTAATCCTGTGTATGTGTCCCATTTTAACAATATTTTCTAATGGTATTTTGGAACAGCAACGACGAAAGGACTGTCTGGACTTGTGGAGAAAGATATGTTTGAACATACCACGAACGAATATAAAAAGTTCCGGACCGTATAATATTTCTATAAATAAAAGAAAAAGTTTACCATTTTATGGGTATATTACTGGGTGGAGAAATATTGCTCTTTTATGATGTCCTCGTTCTAAGAACTGAGGATAAGATGAGTTGTAAACTCTCGGCTTATTTAAGTAAATTGTGTACCGGTGAAAAATATTTTAAGAAATGTAATTAAAATTATAAATAGCACTGAGTATTATGTCTTGTCTTCACAAACTGACACATGATTGAATGGTTCTACTGTTTTTTTAATTGTCATTTAAAAACAGCATCAACATTTCAAAGCTTCAATAATTTTTATTATAAAATCAATTGGATTCAATCTTATTATGCCAAATGTTTTCAGCATGACTTAATAAAAAACACTGACACTACTAATAACAAAACCAAAATTTTCATTTGTATTTTTATTAAAATGAATATTATGGTGTAGATAAAGTGTTCAATGTCGGTTTTTTAATTCGCCATTAAGAAGAAAACAAAAAAGCATACAAAATCAAACAAAATTGATAAATATAAAAATTGATTGAAACTTACCATTTAAGGCACTGTGAGGAAGACATAAAACTGCTTATTAGACATTAACATATAATTCCTGAAAAGAATAAGATTTCAAGTAAAATTTACGAGTCTCTATAATTAAAATCACATATAGGCATTTTATATGCATATAATTAAAAAGTAACATTTTACGACTGTGTAGAGACAGCATGTCCTATCTAATAATTGGCGTAATTTAATTATATATCTTCTCTAAGCGAACTTCGTGGCCACCAAATTAGAAATTAATGAATTATGTGCATCCTAGCTAGTATCACTTACGTAACGAAGTGTAATTAAAACAAGACTGACCACGGCTTTGGCGCCGCCTCTGTCAACCTATATTTTAGAAAACAAGCATCCTCCAACCAACCAACCACTCCCCACGTTGTACGGTAATTCTACTTCCTCCCACGCACTTCCTGTGTGACCGTTTCAACAAAATGCACTTGTTAACTATTTCCTATGCATTCCGACCAAATCAATTGAAATGTAAAACGATAAGATTGTATTATTGTGTTTATGTATCATCATCAAATGTTTACTATTCAAAATAATTCATTCATCTTGCAAATGTAAACAGAAAAACACGCGACATTTGCATATTTGTTTTACACTTTGTTTAAATAAATATTTCCTGACAACATTCATCCAAAACACATAAACCTCCTTCTCTTCCCATCATCGTATTGTGTGTTGGTGATTTTTTTTTTAAGAAAGAAATGTTAAAACATTTATTGTACACTTCCTCATTCCTCAATAAATTCATGAATTTTACTTAAAACTTTTTCAACATAAAATTAATTTCATACTAAATTGCATGAATCACATATTGTGCCATCACAAGGAAATCGTTTAGTGTCTTTATTTAAGTATGTGTCAAATAAAGTATGAGATAGAGCTGTTTGCGAATTGCACGATAAATCAATAGATTTTATTTATTATTTATTTACATATACATACATATATAAATGTATATATATTTACGTTACAATTAGTTTTGAGTTGGTGTTCACAGTCTATACAAATCTAATTGCAAAATAATTTTCGATTCAGTGATTAATATACAAATATTATTTCGAAACTGTGATATTACCCAAGAATGCATAGAAAAACCTAACTAAAACAAATAAAACGAAATACGAATATAATCAGTTCACCACATAAACTTAATATATAAAGTGCAATTACAATAATTGATTTTCTGAATAAAGCACAAACTTTTGGTTTCCTTATTTTATTGCAGTAGGTAGGTACATATTTAATAGAGGACTTGCATAATGTGAAAAAAACCTCAAACCTCATACCTTTACTAACAAAACCCCTCCAGGATATTTGATTTTTATCTAAACTACACTCAACATGAAACGATAGCAGTAAACCATCCTGAATAATAACTCATAAATAATTTACTTAAACAATACATTTTTTCCTGAAAACATTTTTTACCCAAAACTTTCTCCCTAGAATGAACTGTTCGTACTGTAAAAACGGAAATTGTTATTTGCTAAATAAAAACGTTGAGTTATCCGACGAAATCAATGAATCCCTCTGTAAAGATTTCCTTTGATTCAAGTCAGACTTGGGGAATGTGCGATAACAATAGGCGAGATATTCGAAGTGGTTCCGTTCCGAAATTGTCAAAAATCATCCTCTGGCCCTGCAGCCGTGGTTTCCACTAACCTAGAGTGTATCGGGCGCGTCAAAAAGGTGAACGTGCCAGCCAAGGACGTGGGTTCAAGTTCGGCATCCTCCTAGTCCGTACCGTGTCTTAACCTGACCATAGTCCGTCCGTTCGCCCGTCGGCCCTGCTTATTTTGCTACCACAAAAGAAAACATGTATCCTGTTTTCCAGACGAAATTGCTTAATGAACGAGGTCAATGCAAATCTACTAATTAAAAAGGCGCATTTTTAAAGGTATATAACGGCCACCGTGTGAGTGTATTGAACACAACAATATTTAATAAATGCAAAGACTTTTTCAAAGGCCTACCGTAAAGGTATACGAGCTAGGTAGGCATTCTTTTTTGTGGATATGCAATAAATGAACAATTGATTGTGAATGCGTAGGTAAAGCTGCGAGGGCAACAAAAGCAATAAATGCTGCATTTATGGATAAGCACGTAAAGGAACTTAAAACATTTTATAGATTATTATTATACTGCTTTTCAGTGCGAATTAGTTGCAACTTGAGCGTTTACCATGTCTACTACTAAAAGCTGCCTGCCTCTTTGCTGTTTTGAAAAAGGAGAATTCGATTTCTACGTCATTTCGTTCAATCGTTTCACTTTTTTATATGTTCATTTTTGGTTTTTATACACTACAATCACAAATATACATGGTATTTTACCATATCGGTGTATTCCGATAAAAATCAACTAAACCACTTATGTGCTACATTTATCGATTTCCGCTTATCAAAACGACCTATTCGATTAAATGTCTTATCAGTTTCAATTACCTAAAAATTGTTGGAAGATATCAACACGGGTCATTGCAGTATATGTAGCAATATGTATATGTTATATGTATGTATTAGGTACACACTTATAACAAATAGATAATATATTTCTATGAAAGAACAAAGTGTACATTGAAAACCACAAACCACAAGTGATTTTTATATAATATCATGAACACATGTTAATCATGTATGTGCGAATTTTTTTCCAATATCCTTAATCCACATGGTAAATGTGGCATACAGTAGGCCACTAAAGCATTTTGTTGGTGTATATATGTTGGTGTTGCATCCTGATGCGGCCTCGATGATTTCAGTTTGGTGTGGCACGTGCTGTATTATAATAAGCACATTTCCGCTGCCTACACTTATTTCATTTCAGTTTCATTTTTTAAACCGTTTATATATTCTTTTCTCAAATATTATGTATTATTAGACAGTTTAAGTGAGACATCCGTTCCGAAATTTGACACCGACAAAAAGTAACAACTAAAACAATGTTTTTAACATCCAATATTTGTTAAGTGAAAACTTAACAGTGTTGTTCATTGCAATTTGTTCAAGATTCAAGAAAGTACTTCAGTCAAAGGATTGCAATGTCCACAATTGGAAAAGTGCCAACAACGTTTTATTTGTTCTTGAAAAGTTTGTCAGCTGTGCATTTGAATGTATCGTCATATTGGATAATTAAAAATTATAAGCTGTCGACATCACCAAAAACGTAGTTTTTCAACACAGACCATTTCTAAGAGATAATGCTATTTTTCTACCTACAACAAACCTAAACAAATAAAACAAGCCTAAAATCCTTTACAGACTGTCTACATTGTTCATCTTGCACACAGGTAGAAACATTTTAAGATATCAAAGAAAATCTCTTCTACAATATAAAACTGCTAGAAACTAAAACTTGGGGACACGTGTAATGGAAGAGCGCTATGAAAACGCTGTAAATTCGTACAAATAAATAACATGTGAATATAAAAATTTCTATGTGTGCATCTTAGACAAATTCCCATTACGACCCACGTGTTTGGCGGAAGATGCAAGTTTAAAGTTTCTTAGTCCAAATGACCTTCTATTAGGTCCGTTGACCTGACCATGTCTTCGTCTCACTTAGGCAAATATCCAACTTCTTACTTTGTTTATTTACACGTCGGATTCTCCACACAAACACACTGAAGACTAGTCCTATTTAACAATACACTATTCCACTTCGAATAGTAGACCATTCGCTCTTTTCTCCATTTATCAAGAAAATTGCAGTTGTTATAATTTTTACCTGACTCTGTCCTTACGTTCTTATCTCAACATCAACATCTAGAGTTGAAGTGTAATAAGTATGGAGGATTAGGTTACTTGCGCAGGTAAGTGTACTACAGCAAATTTACATGAAATTTATTATTTACTTAAAGATTCTCAAGTTTTATAAGAATAATTCATTTCTCAGGAAACAATAAGAAAAAAAAGAAGTGAGGCATTAGACTAATAGCAGCAGCAATAATAGAGTAGAATACTAATAAACTTTAGTGATTTTAGTAAAAGCACCAGTAAACGGAAGCTCTTCTGAAAGCTGTTAAATCGATAGAAAGCATAATAAGCTGAGAAATATACGAAAACATGTAAAAACTGAAATTACTCAAATAAAATAGTGCAACATAAAACATAGATAACGTCAACATAGCTTACAGTTTTCGTTTCATGATTTATTGTCTGATCTATATAGTTCTAAATGTTGTTAACTTCAAATGACACATTGTAGCACACTCTTATTTCAAACTAAATTATTTCGCTAGCACATCTGATAACTGACTAACAAAAGCTTAAATGAAGTGTGTACATAGGACAATTAAAAAAATAGTGTTTATAAATAAAAACAGAAACCCCACTAGATATATGTAAAGGCAAAAAATGTATATTAAGTTTGCATGAGAGCTTTAACTATTTTTGGCCGTACCTACCCACATGTATGTGTTAACATTGGAAATTTATTCATTGTGTACCCTAAACAGTTACAAAACTAATTCAGATAATTTAAAAATCTGCAAGCGAATGATACTCTAGGTGTAGCCATCAGGAAGTGTACATTTAACACCCTTAGACTTCCAGTTCCGGCCACTATAACAACACTTATCTCACGCTATTAATCGCTCCATATTATAATATACCACCATCTTTGTAATAACTGCATTCAAATGCATTCACAATTATCTAATGAACATTCCAATATGTTCCACAAACAGGTATTTAACTTTCTAGATATATTCCACCATCCACAATTTTGTATAACAATTTCCGATGGCAGCTGATAAAAAAACGTTTGAATAAATTAGAAAAGAACGGCCTTTCGCACATTTTTAAACCTCTAAAGATGTTTTTTTATAAGACAATGATGTTATCCCCAAGCGATTATAATGGTACAATAAAGTCACTATTTAATAATCCTTTGCATGTGAGTTAAGATGCCTCATGTATAAACATATATTTAAATTTGCAGGTTATTTTAGGATGCCACATGCCCTGAGATGAACACATGTTACATAAGACCTAATTACCAGAATTAACTTTAATTGTTAATGGTGTCAGTCTAATTCTGCGTTACTTCTTTCACACTTAAGTACATGAATATATGTATATACGTTTTGCAACTATAAGATGTGGGAGTTTAAATAATTTCATCATCTTTCTTATTTTGTCACAAAATTTTTAATGTTCTCAGTTTGTTTTCCAAATTAGCAAATATAACTTCTATGCATATGTATAGAGAATCTGAAATTTGAATACTGATCGATTCGAGATCATAATTTCGGAAACGATTCATATTATGTATATTAAGAAATCAGAAATAATTAGCCGTATAAATGTATAAGCAATATGTTGAACTAATTTTATATCCAATTAATAATCCACTTAAAATTACGTTTTTATCTTTTTTACATTCATATAGTCGTTAATTAAAAAACTAATTATTTCAATATTTCTTTTGGATATACATGTACATTCAGAATAAATTTCTTATAATTAACTTGATATTCAAATGTCTAATAGATTTAACGGTATACCAATAAAGTTAATAATCCAAATGGCGATTAAATTGTAATAGACGCACTACATATGCAAAATATCTAATATGTAGTCGGAATTCATTGACGGTTTTCTCAATCAATATCTTCACTTTAACATTCAACTAAATAGACTGAAGCGAAATGAGAACAGCTGAAGTTTTCCGGAGATGTCAGTTGGCTGGCTGGTAAGAGTTTCCGCGACTATATCGTATAATGTTGGTGGGTACCACCGAAGAGTATTGATCGGTAGGCTTGCCGTGGTACAGTCCCCCCGTCAGTTTTAGTACACTCACTAACACAACAAGGATTCCAGCAAAACGTGCACACATAACCGTCTGTCACGGTTTCAGTAATATGCACAAGACTAAAAATAATGGAAATAAAAGAGCAAAAAATGTTTATAGCACGTTTATGGTCCTATCACAGACTTGATACAATATTTTATACATAAATAACCTATCAGTTTTTTTGCGCGCGCGATGGGAAATTTTCATTTAATCCATTCCATATACAAAACTTATGGCCATCACCATCATAAATATTTGGGTTACAATGAAAATCTTTGCTAGAATTTTACGACAATGTCGATAATTTCTGCTCTCAACTATATTTACTTTAAATAGTTACACAATTTGTACTACTAGTAACCTACATTTTAGATATTGAAAGTAACAATAATATTGTTATTTATAAAAGGTTATTCCATTTCTAGTGTAATTTATTGACTAGATAAAAGTTAACTGTACACTTATGTACTTATTTGTTGGGAGATATAATAATTATATGCCACCTAGACGTGTTGATGATAAATTTCAATAATCATCAGTGTAGAACTTTGACATATTAATTGCAAAGTATATAAGATTTATGCAGAGATTTGTGCTAATGTAAAATGACCAAACTCTTTTTAATGCTACTTTTTAGTATTTTAATAAGATTAGTGTCCTGTATAATGTTGTCTTGGAATATTTTTTAAATAAGCCTATTAACGGACTACACGACCATTAGTTTAAAAACAATAAGTACTGTTAAGGACCGTATATGTAGAGTCATTTACATTAATGTAGAAAAGTCCAACTTTCTACACATAGTGAAAAATGCGTAAAGGAATAAATTAAATTGTTCCAAAATCGATCGTATTACAGTGGAAAAAACGAACATTAATTTTTATGGATATGAGATGTTTAAAAATTGTAACGACACCTCATAAATCTCACAAATAAATTGTGATACCCACAGCTGTATGTACGTTAAAATTTCAAATATAAACACCTGTCCTCCATCTTGATGCACCATTATGTGCACCTTCAAATTGCTCGACAGCAGTATAAGAAAAATGTCAATAACAATTATCCAGTTGTTGAATGCATTTTTTAAATGACTATATTATTTACAATGTAAATATGTGTACACAAGCGACAAACAGAAGTAAGTGCAATGCTAATAAATTCCTAAACATTTATATTATATTTGTGTGAGTATTTTTGGAATTACTTCTAGTTAGTATTTAGTTAATTATATCTGAAAGTCAAATAATACCATTAAAAAATTTATCTATGTAAATGTATTTAAATTTTATGGTGACGCTATAAATTATCTCACAATTAAAATTTCAACAACTTACATACAAATTTACTTTGATAGTTTTACATATCTCCCTTTTGCATGAGTTTTCTTTCGTGTAAAAAACTTTCATACTTCCAGTCATGCCCTTTCGAGTCAACATTATACTATATACACAGGACCATGATACCAAAATAACACAAACAAAATCAAAAAGCGTAAAGGTGTATAATTATACAATTTTCTTTGTGTGGAACATGTTAAATTGACATGATTCGATGAAAAAAGAATCATTAAGGTGTCATTTGCATTAAACAAAGACCTAGTTGTAATGAAGAGTTATACTTTATAATTTTCAGTTTCGAAAATGATAATTGGTCAGTTTTGCGTACATCTTATTAACATAATGAGAATATAGACATACGACAGAATACATATAATGGCTCCGTTCCAAAGTAATAAACATATAAATTACTACAAACCTGCAGTGACCTAAATTTCCCGTCGTTCATGAACCTTCTAAGAAACTGTAAGTTACAATGTAGATATTGTAGGTATGTAATATGCTTTCGAATCTATCGCAAGTAGTTAAAAAGCTATTTCGGTATTAGTTGCTCTATTTTTGCTTACAGTAACACAACAAAGAATTGAAAAAAGGACTAAAAGCTCAAGGTGAATTAAAGCTCAGTTGACCTTTTTCAAAGGTGCAATTATGTAATAAGGATAAGGACATAACAACCCAAGTTGTAATAGACGAACATATATGATGACAGAAAATCGTATACATTCGGTTCTAGCCGTGCGAAAGCCCTGAAAACCCTGAAACGTACAAAAGCTTCACAGGGGGTGATTACACAGGACCGAGGATATCCTCGTTTTTTGCACGCCTTGATCGATACGAAAAAAAACTGTGGACTTTTTGCAAACACAAAATCAGTTTTCTTTGATCTATCCCAAAGACTACCTCATGAAAAAAAAATGATTATGCGTTTTATATAGGTTAAGTGAGTACGTGCAACTTGTCACATTGCATGCGATGTAGAGATTTTTTGATGGGCATTCTGACGACGTTTCAGAAACGTAGTTACCGAGGGAGGAGATCTCTCCCCTAAATTGGAAATAAAGCTACATTTATGAGTGGCTTTAACTGTGTGCCAGACTACAGCTGTTGTAAACAACATTTCGAGTTATGAAGGGAGAGAAAGAGCCAAGTTCAAATACTTTCCTATATGTGTATGTTTTTATATGTATTCGTAACAAAAATAAAACACTACAAGAGATTTAATTAAAAGAGTTTTTTATAACGAAGCCTTACTAAACAGAAAATTTGATATGTGGATCTCACATTACAAAAATATCACGATAAATTGATGCAATCAGGATAATAATACTGATTATTTTGTTGCATTTAATTGATACGGTTCTGGTTGTAGAGTAGGTAGGTATAAAAATTTTATAAGAAAAAAAAAGTGAACAAATCCTAAATGACATGTGATGTTTTTATTGTTGCTTTTTTTCCTCATAAAAGAATAAAGAAGTTCAATCGCCTCTGATGATAAGATTTCTTACATGCAATAGTATCATTAAAATGTGCAGGATTGTTATTTTGATTTTATTATAAAATGCAAAACACACTGTAACAGATAAGAAATACTAGAATTCATGTTGATTGTATTATTCTCAAGCAAGTAGCGTGAAAACTTGTATGTACATAAATTTATTAAATATATAAATCCACTACAGAACATAGAAATATGTATAATGAATGTTATTATATACCGACAAAATGTATAATTATTGCCCTTTTCCACCATGTTTTTGTCATCCATGCCAATAATCTTGCGAGAATTATAACAATTATATAGTTCTGCAGCAACTTGTGCAATGAATGGTATAATTTCAGTCCACTATTTAATATCTTTTTGCAGATTTGAATGAATACAGATTTTGCATTAAGCAACAGCACTCTTATTTACAATAAATATTGGAAAAACATGTGTATAGTTTGCATCTAACACATGTACACATGTACAGTAAAATGAATATGTTTTCGTTTTAAAAGGTATAAGAAGGCACGTATCTTCGTGAAGAAATGTTAAGTTCGGTAAACAAGTAAAAGAACAATACTGCATTGTATCCAACTTGCATTTCTCTCTCGATGCATTCTTCTAGTTAGTTTAAATATAGGCAGAACTGCAACTACCTAATAGAATTTGTTAGAATACATGAAATGGGTTTGGAACTTGATGATTAATTGTCATTTCATTAAAATCTCCCGCAACAAATTGAATGTGTTTTCTATTGCAAAATATAAATTAAACAATGTGAAATAAGTGGGTTTTAAAGAACACAAACTGCATTTCCTTAGCAATAGATTATTACTCAATTTGTGTTGTGGAGGCAATTGTAAGCCAAGGATATATGCATTCATTGTTAAAATCAATAAATAATAATCTATATAAACCGAATGCAGGGTGTTGATGTGCAAATTTACATAATAAATACATCAACCCAAGATTCTGAGGAAATCTAAGATTTATTTTTAATTTATGTTAGTTACACCACACTGAACTATAGTTCCTAAGTTTTTTTGGGAAAAACTATTTCTTAATGAATATTTAAAATCTAAATGTACGTTCAATAAAATAGAGGTTATTTTAGAATATCGTCTTTAGTTTTAACTATTGTACTTACATGAATAATTAAATGTTACATCAACTCAATTTCATGTTACGTAAAGGTAATAAAACGGATACTTTGAAAAAAAAATTTTATCAAATAAAACTACAATACGTTTTATATGTTTTTACAATTACATAAGACAGCAAAAGCAATTGCACCATTGACTCATAATGCACATACTGTAATGCACTTTTGTGATTGATTATTGTTAGAAAGCTAAAATGCGTACATGATAAATATCTTTTCGCGTACATATAACCTTCAACATACACACATAGCAGTCTTTACTTTGAAAATAGAAGAAAGAAAAAAAGAAACGATTAGTAAATTAGTCAGGTGTCAGGTGTTCTGACCAAAAAACTTAGAACTAGATAAGTAAAAGTTCCCCACAATACCAAAAGATAATTTGAAACGAGTGTAAATAAACAGTAGCACATTTACAATTTATTTAAGCTTCAATTCATTGACTCTCTGACATTCAATCTTATCTTTTGCTCTACTATATGTGGATATTGTAAAAATAAATATTTATAAAACATATTAATTAAATAAAACAATTATAAAACTGCTGATCAGCACACATTAATAATAAGAACGCCAAGATTAGCGACTTACAATCAATTTCCTGTCTCAAATTTTTGCATTCACCATTAAATTAATTTGTTTTGTCTACCTTCGAACTATTAAAAAGAAAAATTGTATTATTTCCACGTCCTGTACAAGGATAATGAATATTACTATTTTATGTTAATGATCGATAAACAAATAATATAACAAGAAAATATTCACTAGTTACTGGCAAACGGCTACTACAAATAGTTGTATTGCATTGGGACACAACCATCATCATCATCATCATATACATATTATAGCAGTGTATAGGTTTTTTTTATATAGAATAATTAGGTACAAAGTTGTCGATTGACTTTAAAATGTGTTTATTTACAAAGCGACCAAAGAAAACGCGAATCAATTTCTACTCGCTAATCTCCTGAACCCATGATTTTAATTATCGTTAAAACTTTTTTTTCAAAATGTTTATCGCAACCCAGCCTATAAATATTCATTATCGTTCCTTTGATTTAACTTAGAATATTAACACAACTATCATTAATAATGCAAATTTCACTTAAACAAACTGTTATGTTCATCAATGCCTTTATGCCTAACATAAAAAAAACAATAACCAAAAGTGCATGTTAATGGAAACGCCATACAAGTATTAGTTTATTAGCAAATTTATACGTATATGTATACAGTAAATGTAGTTGTAAATGCTTGAATATATTCTACTATCACCTTTAAGAGGCATCTCAAGGCAAATGCAATCGCAATCAACATTTACTGCCGTGTTTGACCACCATAATGGTATCAAACAATTGCATTAACTATTTTATTCTATCAAACAATCAACAGCATTTTACTTAGGCATTAGACAAATATTAATTATTGAATCAACAGCATACCCAGAACTTGTATGGTCTCCGATTCTGAAAGCTTTTAAGCAGCATGCAAGAAATGGCACTCTGTAATCGAATGGTTATCCAACGTCACCTGCTTGTTTTAGAAAAGATTTTCAAGCTCACTAATTTAGAAAATGAACACCAATACTTGACAGACAGATGTTTTAAATACACTCATTTATGTAAGAATGGGTTGCGTGTGTTTTATATAATGTAATCCACATGATTTAATTGTTCCAATATTATGCATTCGCAAGACGCACATGCATCATATTTGTGCTATATGTACCCCTATTTAATAGAATTAATTGACATTTTTCAAGAAATATTGCAACGCAATGGTGGTCAGGTGAGCAAAACGGAAGAAGGCACCTGTTTAAGGATTATCTGGCATTGTATCATCTGTTACATTTTAATTCATAATAAATTAATTACACAGGTAAGCTATACGGGTGAAGAACATTTTTTGCACTGTATTATCTTGCACGATTAGCCATTTGATGGGCCCAATAATTCATAATTTAGAGCGGTTATTAATTGTCCTATACAACAGGGGACTGAAGAATTTGTTATGATCTTTGCAATTAAACATTGCGAAGAACACTTTCGAATTGCAAGAGACTGTTTAGATTGCTAAAACGAACCACTTACACTTGATGTAGTATGTAGTCCATCAAGTAAATAAATATTAGATGCAACTGAATGCATTTGGATGCTTTTCACTATTTGTAATTGCAATGCAGTAAAAACAACAATAAATCCTTCAATGCAATACTTTCAGAAACCGCTACAAATTTTTAATTTACAAACAATTACCGATTAGTGCGTACAACTAAAAATAGACGGCAGAAAATTCAAAGGTTACCATCAACAAGACGAAATTTATTAATAGTAAAAACAGAACTGACAACGATTTATGGATTGGATGATTTTATGTGGGCTATTTTAAATATTGCCTGAATCATTAGCATAATTTTTGTGCAATTATTAGAAGGTTATTTACCTAAAGTTTCTAGAATTCTAAAAAGTGATTCCCATTTTATCAGATTGATGATAAAAATTGTTAACAGAATTTTGCGATAACATTATTTTCGAATAAAAATTTTTAAAGTAGATATATGTGAAAAATATGTAAATATAAAGGATAAAAACAGATATTTATCTAATTATATAAGTGTATCAACAGGTGTTTTAAAAATTGCCACACATTTGTGAGGTATACATATAAAAGAGTTAATTATTTTTATTCTATTTCTATTTGGAAATTAAAGTGCATTAAATCCGAATACGAGGCTGTGTCTCCTTATAAAATAACTAATAGTATTTTCTTATTTACCTACCTATTTGAAAACAGTTATATGTGTCCTAGGTAATGTACATTTCTGCAAATCTTGCTTAATAATATTGTCAAGGTTAAAAAGGTCTTCGAACCGAAACTCGCCATAAGTATTTATTTGGTATGATAAACAAACCTCTAGACTAATTGGTCCTTTAAAAATACCTCATTTAAATATTATTACGATAAAAACAATACTTTTTAAAAATCGCCGGTGTCTAGTGTAACAGAAACAAAATAGAAAAAAAAACATACCGAAATAGCAATCGTTTAATCTTTATGGTTGAATGTAGCAATAGGTTAATCCTTCGGTAATGGCATATAATAGTTAAGTACAGTTAATTTTACGATCTCTAATGCATAACATAGACCACAGGAGTATAATAGAAAATTTTATGACAACTAAATGTTTATAATACAATTGAAGTTTTAGTTAGAAGAAAATTAAAACGTATATAGAGCTGAAAATCACTTGTATACTTTTAATTAAATGGATCATTTTAATTATCATTTTAGAAAAAATGCACACAATTCTTCTCTTTGTCGCACCTTTTGACCAATATATCTTAACAATGTGACAGTAAAAAATTGTCTACTGCCACATATTTTTGATTGATATTTTGATAAATTTGCATGTTGCATATACTATCATTACCATCATTATTACACATATACATACATATAATAAAAAGATAATAATCAGAAAATAATTTTCATATTGCTGAAACAATTTAACGTGGTAAAAAGATCAATCAACCACATATATATTATTTATAAACCAAGCAATAAAAAGATGATAAATTATGTAAAAACGCCACCAGATCATAATCACTGCATGAACTAGTGAGAATTACAGTTTTCATAAATAATTTGACAATCGATAAAAATTAGCATGATTAGTTCGTTAATTACCAATGTTTTATAATGTAGATGCGCGTGTATGTTCGATTTAACTCAAAATCATGAAATACCTGTTTTACGTTTATATATGAATTTTTTCACTTTGAACTTCACTTGAACATGAAAACGGTCGGAAACTGTATTAATTAGTGTTCCGTTCAATTTTACTATAATTATAGAATTTAATGAGTTTATCAGTGTTAGAACAGCTCTAGAACCAGGTAGTGTCCATCACGAACTTCCAACAAGACTAAAACTGCTCAATGCATTGAGTCACAAAATAAATCTACTGACTATGTAGTATGCAAAATCCTATTCGCAAAAATCCCATAAGACCATACTACTTGGAATAATCACACAGTTCTCACTAAGGAAATTGTGGTTTTGTAAAAAATAGGAAAAGGATGTCTCATAAAAGCAGCGTAATTATAAAGATGAATCAAATCAGAATTTTTCTAGTATGTACTTCGTATAAGGTATGAGATTTATCCAAGCACGTTTTTCACATTCATTAAAATATTAAAACCCAAACAGACACATATAGTAAAATAGTTCTAATTGAGAATGTTAGAAAGGAAATAGGTTTTTTACCACGAAACAATGAATAATAACATCACTTTTCAAGGATATACACAACTCATCCACATCCAATACAGAAACCTATACGGTATATGGAAAACCTATTCGTGATGCAAATATGATTACCGTAGTAATTTGCAAATTTTTTCCCTATACCAAAGACTTATTACTAAACCTTTTCCGAAGTAAAAACCGCAAGCTATACCTCAAGGGCGAATACATTTTTTCCAATCATTATAAAGCGTGTAGCCCTAGTTTATAAACGTAAATATCATGTGGGGAAATGTTTTTCCGGTACACATACACACGCCATAAAATACATCAGCAACTGTCAAAATTTTGCACGTAAATTGTTGGTAGTTTGTGAATTAATCTATAGATAGAAAAACAGGCCATTGTAAGTAACTTAGTGAACAGGTATCATAATAACAGCTGACAAAAGCTTTGAAATCCTGCGGGGTTGCTACATAAAACGCACACACACACATATATGAAATATATAAGTAATATGAAAAAAAGGAGGCGAGCCGGCTGTCTCGTACAGCTGTTCAATAGGCCAGCATTCTGTTTTTAAGAAGAATAACGTCTCGTGCCGAAGAGAGCAACCATTACGATACCTCCTCCTTATTTCCGTTCAATAACGTCTTCAACTAACGGGCATGCACGAAATATTTCAACAAAATTGAAAGTATTTAAACAATAGAGATTTCTTATCAATTAAGAATTATCTTCTAAGCATAGTTTGTTTGCTATTTTACACAGTGAATTCAATTACGATTAAATCATTCTTGATGGCTCATGGAAAATCATGCACGGCTTACGTAATTAATTATCTACAGGGGCGCGTTTCGAATCAGGACAATGACTAGCACATCTGAAATACTTTTTAAAGAATATCAATCTATTATCAAGAGTATACATTATTCCGGATGTAAATTAAATATTTCTTCACATTTGTGCCGACTTGTATGTAAAAAGAGAGATAGGTACCTATAGCTGCGCTATGTAAAAACAAAATGTTTTCAAATGCTTCTCACTCGTTTCAAATTCATTTTATTACGAAGAAAAATGTTGATATTTAAGAAACTTTATGTTTAATTGTACTTTCATTGTTGTATAATGCATGAACAACGATTGTTCAATGCATTTTCAACTTTTTTAAATGTATGTTCTTCAAAAATTTTCTTGCAAATGCAACATTTTTACCGTTAGATAAATTTAGCGCAATCAAAATGAATAACATTACTATTCAGCAAAGTAAAACACAAAGTGTATGTATAGGAATTGTTTTACTCAAGTACACGTGCATTCTTAATTATCATTACACACATTACGGCAGTTGAAAGTGAATTAATTAATTTGAACGTACACAAATACAGATGTGACAAATCATTGTGAATGTGTACCGCAAATTGATAAATTTATAGATACTAAAAAGTTTCAAATACGTGTACATAAAGTGTGTAATATACAACTTTCAGCCGATACAATAAAGTCAATTTAAAAAGTTTAGAATAGCAAGCTGCATTCAAGGACGAAACTGCTAAATTTTTCACACTCATCTCGATTCAAATCCTGCTCTGCTGGCGAATAGTAAAATCTTTTTAAACATCGTTACATTTTGCAATATAATATCTCTTGCATCTTCAATATAATATGTAATTTAGTCCAAGGGCGTAATTGGAATCCCTACTATTTTCAACTAATCCTAATCCTGATGAATATTCATCACATAATATATAATACTATTGTATTTGCAATTTATAATTATGTTAAATTATTACGAATCATGGTACGATATATACAATCGTTTTTATTTGTTACAGGTATATCGTTGTCACGATAATCATTGTAATTTTAGCAAATTTATATTAATACTGAACAAAATTATCAATAACAATTGCATCTGCATATCTGAAGTAAGTATAAATTATATTCACTTTAATAATATCGCAAGAGAATAAGGCGAAGGTGTCGATTAATGTTGAATATTAAAATTAATATTCACAATAAACCAGACTTTAAGTACATAACTTTGCAAGAAAGTGCATGTGAAATATTCAATGCACATTTCGTCCTTCTTATTAATGTTGAGTAATATGTATATCTATTAAAAAACAACAAACACGAGATTGATTACGTTGTATTAGGAAAACTTCTGATTATACATAAAGATTCATACATAAAATACATATTAAAAAATCGCACAAAATTCTCATAAAATTTACAATCACAAATAAATACAAAGCACATGTTTGTAGAATTCCCTTTGTTTTTGTTTGTGTCTGAATATGTTTTTTACTTTTTTTTTTCTCCTTTGGCTCATTTCTGCAAAACACAAACCGTTTGCCCTCAGGTATTTCCACTCTCATGGTAATTAAATAAAGGCCCTGTACCTTTAATTTAACCGTTCGTCGCTGTCTGGCGGAAATTAGAAATTCAAGTCCAATCATTTTTAGTGGTAAATAATGCACAATTGAAAACGTATTAAATATTGAATGGATTTATTGAAAAATTCCCTTGTCATTGAATTTTATTTGATCAAAATAAGTTGTATGTGTTGAATGCAATAAAAATATAAAATGAGAAATAAATCGATGAAGTTGCTGTGCAGCCGCTGTTAGGCTGTGATTCAAGTTGATGTAGTGTTTTTGAGTGCGTATTTCGCTCTTTATGGACATAAAACCTGATGGTCCAAATTTTTTCCCTTCCGAGTCCGACGTACAGTACCTACATATATGCACTTATCGATCACTAAGTGTATCCATCCGTGAGAAACTCGCCATCGGAAGTGTATGATAGTTAAAATTAAGTTATTTCTATGAGTTTCCTTCATTCCCTTATCACATGAATGCACATCTAAATAAATTATATTGTGATGTACAGTTAACTCCAGACTAATTTCACTTAAACTCGACTAATTGGGCACAAATTAAAAGCAAAAATTTATCATTATTTTTTTTGGAAAAGAGACTGAGAAAAATTATGTAATTTCAGCTACGTAGAAGAAGCTGCTAGTGTTGAATTACCATTTGAAATTTGAATATATTCTAAAAAAGATCTAGTCACAAATTTTATGTAAATAGCCCTATTATACATTTTAATGTATACTTTTCAACTAATATTTATTCCGAATATGCGGATTCAAAGTATAAGTAATCGAAAATAAATTCATGTTCTTGTAAAACATATGTGTAGGTATTGGAGAAAATAAGCCTTTAAACTTGACACGCAATCCATTGTGAGTAAAATTATTGCGGCTGGTTTTCGTTTTATAAAAGACTTTGAACTTCACATGTTCATCTTTACGAGAAATAACGTACATTTTATACTCAGCTTGTTTATGTACTGTTTTGAATTTTCGAAGTACATATATAAATCAAAACATTTATTACCAACATTTCAATTCGCTTATTTATGTTTTGTGTGTATATTATTACTTATTAATTAATAAGTCACAACTTAACAGAGTTATAAAATCAATTAATTGACGAAAGCTTGTTATCATATATTGGTGCATGTCCAAATCAACATCTCAATTAATTTTTCATGTCTGGGTCGATGTCACAATGCAATTTTAACCAGAATATTGACATAGACATAAACAGAGAAGAAAACGCATTTCGACGGTGCAGATTCGAGACCAAAACAATTTTACATTTGATACTCGAATAGGTAGTAGTTAGCATAAGATAGTTCTTGTATATCGAATATGTAAAAGTATCTGAACTTTGTTATCATTTGTTATGATGTAATAAAATTTGATAGTGTGTTGAACCTAAAATTTTAGAGGTCATGGCTGCAATTTAAAAACACTAGCCTCGTGTAACAGTTATAAAATACGGAAGTAATTAAGATATGAAAATGAAAAATTGTCTACACAATATATGTATAATGTGTAATGATCTAAATAAATCGTAAAATTGTACGGATATATGGGGTAAACGGTAAATACAATTTATTTTTAATAAAAAATTTCTTTCAAGTTTCCTGATAATTAAACCTAAATGCAATTAGATACTTTACTTGAATAGAAAAAATTACTTTATGTATGCTATGCGATCAAGTGTTCAAGTGTATCTAATAAAACTAAAAGTACCGACTACAGCATATTACGTTTGCCTGTGTGTATAACGTGGAGAGTTTCATGCAGGATTCTAGCTCCTCTATAAATAATAGAATTATGAAAGTTACATGAACTAAACAAGTTCAGAGAACTGCACTTTCGACACTTGTCTGGCAGACTACCAATAAAAATGACTAATCTATACTACACCAATTTCATCGTTTGTTGGTGCCGAATTCCCGGAATCATAGTAAATATTACAATTTTATTATGGCTTCCTTGTAGTCAGAAGTCGCCTTCAAACTTTAATCCAAAAAAGAAATTCCTTTTTCTTTGTATACAATAGAATCAAAGTCAATTTTCCATTTACATTATAACGAATTTAACAAACAACTTTAAATGCATACAAATTTCAGCAGAGATTTTAACAAAAAGACATTCTCGGAAAGTTTCACATAAAATGGAAATTTCAACTTGCTAAAAGCAACGGTACCGTACTAAGTAAAAAAATCGGACCAAAATATATAATAACTTGAGTCTTTTTTTATGTACATTAGCGAAGGCGAGAAAAATACCTATATAGACAATGGCCACTTTTGATGCACAACCTGTTCACGAATTGAATGCATAAAAATCATCTCCTATTTTTATCTTTGTCAAATGCTGCGACGCTGCAAATGCCAGTGGAGATGACGAAAAGAGACGTCCGATACAGCTGTGTGTGCTGACGTTTTCTTTGATACTGTCGCAAATGATGTAGATTGAAATAAAAGTAAAAGAAAATATGTATATACAAGAACAAGTTTAGTTCATGAGACTTATACAACGACAACGTGATGCACTGACCGTATAATGCAAGTTATGTTAAAAGTCTTGCGCAAACCATCATCAAACGTGCAACCAAACTAAATCTATTTAGTTTAAACAAAAATTGTTAATTGCATTCAATTTGCTCCATTAATAAATGCGAATACCTTGCGGAATTACATTTGCGTTAATTGTTGTTTACGATGCTAATAAATAACAATATTGAGAAATGTTACTCGTGTATGGAGCCGCATTGGAACAGCTGCCACCGTTACACTCACACACAATGTGGATCTCTCCATCAATATTCAATGAAAATTTCTTTAAAGCACAGGAAATGGAGAACGTAATACACAACAGTATTATTTACAGCAAACAATACAATCTCAGCACCCCTGTGGTACAACATTTGTCCAATTGTGATTCGAATCAATTGGTTAATTAACAATTAATTAAAAACTTGTTCGCCAAATACTCGATACACTCAATTACAACAAAAACGCAATATTACTCACATGTCCAAATGCAACGATGATCTCTACGACTATACTATTCAGATCTACTACATAATATTTAATAATATAGGTTAGGGGAGTATTCCCTATTGTATATGGCACTATATCGCCGATAAGGGGTTGGCCCTTCGCCACCCTGATTGCACAGCCACCCCTTTAACTGGAACCTATTGACTGCATTAATGCACGGTCGACTGAACGAAAAGCTATCATCAAATTTATAAGCTTCAATAACGCAAACTTTCATCTTCGCTATATGTTACTATTTGTATAAAATTTCACTTTTTAAATGTCCAAAATAAAAACACACATTTTCGCTCATTAGCAAGTTGTTGTATATAAAACGCGTTAAGCAAATTGTATAAATGAATATGGTAAATGATAAATTATGTAAGTAAATATTTATGGATAAATTAAATATTTGTGCTACGTGTAAACGCATTTAAAAACAAACAATTATTATAATCAGTACGTAATTAAAAACCGGTGTTAGCAAGTTCTTATTTGAAGCACAGAAAGATATATTTTGCTCTCCTAATTTGCACCTTTGGTAGTTTATATTAAACAATGCCATAAATAAACTTCTGTGAATATCATCAATATCGAAATATCGTCAAAGAATTTGAACATTTCTGGACTATTATCACGTGTTCAATATTTTGACGACTATTCCCCTAAATCCGATATAAATTCCCATTATAGAAATAGTTGGGGCTCAATTAAAAAGAAAACGACGTTGATCTGCCCTCATAGCCTTCAAAAGGGAGAATTTGTCACTTTAATTAATATTCTGTCCTTGTTTGTAACAATACTCATTCTAATCCACGTAAAGTTCAGTCTCGTATGGAGGCTGTATGTGAAGTGCAGCAAATGAAAGGGGGTGAACGGTGGTGGTGCGGCTTCAGCAGCAGGGTGGACATGTGTTACTTGATCCGTTTATCGGGAGATGATTCATTTGTTATTGTCCACGACAATACACCATACATACATTCACTTGATGCATGTATGCATCGCTCTCACATATTTAATAACATCGGCAAACTCTTATACGGGGGTTGCTGGACTCCTTTTTTTATTTTCACGAGCTAACCTGATTTAAATGCAAATTACTACTGTGAACGCGTGCTTTGGCAAAGGGTTTATTATTTAGCTTTTTGTTTAGTTTTTAAGTCTTCCCCCATCACATATGTATATGTATATACGTGCTCCTTTCATTATGGTTTCGAGATAAATTCATCCTGAAATAGATGATAAGTTAAAGGCGATCAATAAAAATACCAACTTCCAAGCTTAAATATACAGATATAATTTTTTTATAATCTTGTGATTAATGAAAAATGCATCCCAATGCACAGTAAAATATGCTGAACAAGAATTTGCATTCTAAATATACAAGACTATGTCCCAAATTATTTATAAACAAGAATGCATATAAGGTAGCCAATCCAAAACTAACCTGGTGATATTTATTAGACTGGTTGTAAAACTGAAGGAAGCAACGGATGTCTGGGCTTGATGGCATTGCCCGCCAAATATTTCTGATGTCGTTTCTCTTTTCAGTACCGACAATTTACCGGAACAGTAATTGGATTAAGATTCCCATGAGCGCAAAAAAAGATCTATGCATATTCTTAATGAATGCTTTTATCGGAACGCCAATAACACCTGAAAGTGTCTGGTAGATCTTCTTTTTATTATCAATAGAGTTCATTATGAAGTGTTAAAAAAGCTAAATAAGGACCCCATTCGTTCAATCGAAGATCCAGTCTTTCTGCTTAAACGATCGGCTGGGTTCATTATTGAAAGCTATTCGAAATCGTTGCTCTTATCTCTTGTCGAGCTTGATAAAAATTATCTATTGTGAGATAATTCTTTATGTACAAATATACATGCACATCTCATCATAATAAAATACCTCGTATGATAATACTCGTAAATGTTGGGCAAATAAATATTATTGCTTCTTAATTTGTATGAAATAATTACAGGCAGAATAAAAAAAACGGTGCAATAGTGACCTTGTGATGCAGGCTCCGATGCACATAATGACAGGAGCGAATGATTTTCTGCTTTTGGGGGCCTTCAAATTCCATCTTTTTTTTCTTCACTCTCTATCGAATACAATTTTATTTAATTTATCGTTTTACTTTACCTGGTACAACATTTAAAAACATTCTAAAGGTGGCCAGATTTTTTTTGTATACATATATGTGATGGGTTGCTGTGTGTTGTTACAGAACGAGTTTCTTTTGAATAGACGAGGAGAGCACACAAGAGAAAACCTTAACTCCCGGGTTACTCATTTGATGATGTTAGTCAGTTGTGTGCTCGCTGAAATGGGGGCTAAGTTTGATGATAAAAACCCACCCACGATTTGTTTTGACGTCTGTGCCGTAATCTCTGCTACACATTCATACACAAATACACATACGGTACAAAATGCACTCACAAAATACCATATGTTCACTTTTAGGAGTATTGAGTGCTGATTAAACAGTACAGTTCTACGTAGTACGCATAGAAAATGTTATGTAGGTAGATACATATAACATTTGTTTACACTATGTACTCTCTTGCATCACACCATCAGTACGTACGAGATGTGTAAATGAATAGCAAACAGCTTTTTTCTAGAATGTGTGTTAAATATCAGATGATTCGGAAATTTGGAATGTTAATAATAAATGGAGCGATGGATGCATGAATTTTGGTTAAAATAATAAACAAATAGGGGCTTCCTAACGATGATTTCTTGTGTAAACAAGGTTTACTCAAAATCAAGCCAGTAATGCTTTACTTCCAGCCCCCTGACAAATCCATTACACACTTCTTATAATAAGTTTATAAAATTGTCGCTGGTGATATATTAATTCATGTATCCATGTCTGATATATTGTGAATAAAATAGTATAAACACCTCGGCTTATACGACCTCAGTGAACAAACATTTCTCTCGACAAAAATGCGTCCCTTTCTGCGTCGATGTGTTATCTTCTATTACCTGGTAAGTTGTAAGTTGGATTGATAATCCTATAAGGTGATAGGTAATTATGTTTTTCAGAGATGTACTTCCTTATAAAAATAAAAATACGTATTCTGCGACTAGTTTCGGTTTATTAAACCGAACATAAGTTGTGATAACTGTACAACTAACTTTGCAATCCAAGATCCCTTTAACGTAGAAACATGAAAGAATAACTTGATAAGAGAATCTAATAGTCTTGGTCCTTTTGGTTTTTATTTTGGAGCATTCATTTTGATCTGTGCTTTATCCTTTGAGTGAAGTAGGATTTTTGACTTTTGTTCTACTATGGTAAATCTGAAAACATTTTACAATGGGTTTTCAATATCCATTGAACACTCGTTTGGAACGGTAACTCCGTACAAAAACACTAAACAAAATGGATAGAACCAATTTTCAAATTAATTTGAAGCGCATTCTAGGAAAGTCTTTAAATTAATAACCTGAGGAACAGGTGATTCTGTCATTTATTTTTGTATTAAGAAGGAAATAAATTAAAAAAAATGTTTTTATATGTTGAAGAATAACATTCTGCAAATAACCGGTATCGAATAAATTACTTTTGAGAAAATATAGAGAGAGGATGCGCAGTTCTGTCCTTGCCAAGTGCATTAAAAGTTAATAGGAACATAGGATATACCTATATTCCTTTGGATAAACAAGTTACAAGAAACAGTATCAAATGGTTCCAAAAAGAAGGCATCAGAAGATTCAGTTCTAAAAAACGATTGCTCTATGGTTTTCCTAGCGGAGTCGGGGAAGAACGAAGGGATTAGCTTGTTGAAAGTAAGGAAATAAATGTCGTTGACTTAAAACACGCATTATGTAGTAATCGCGAAAGTACGACCGGTTAAAAAATGAGAGCACTCTCAATTTCGATTTTGCACTATTCGGTTAAGGTAAAGGCCACGACAATGACCGTGTAACGTTACGAAAAAGCGGACCCCCAAAAATACTAAAGAACTGTCTACAACAAGAGAGATACTAACTAAATAAAAAGAAAGTTTAGTCATGAAAACATCAATTGAATATGTGTATTTAAAATACCTGTCTGAAGATTCCGAACTGTCGTACCGATCGACGCATCTCTTTTTCCTACAATCGTCTTCACAAGGCAAGAATCCCTCATGTTTGGTGGAACCATCCGTGGTATTAGCACACAATTTATCAAATAACTTATCACTAGCACTCGCTATATAAAATGAATTCACTTTTTCACATGCAACATCATTCACACTGTCATTTGTCTCACATACCATGACATTGTTATAGTTTTCCACTAATGTTTTTTCGATAACATTGCCGACTGGATCTCCCGTACACAACCCGTCTGCCATTTTGAGAACACACTGCCGCTGATCGGCACTCAATCCTATAAAGGAGGCGCGCGCGCCACATCCCGAAGGACCTGAGGAGGAAAGGGGGATACGTATGTGCACTGTGACGTCATATGGCCCCCACTACACTTGGTGCATACGACGTTCATTGGCCGCTAAACAATTACATAATTTACTTGACCAGTTGCGGGTAATGACATCTGCTTGCACTCCCGTTGCATTCATTGAACAAGTCTTTTTTCATCTGTCTATTATCTAATACCAATTCATCAATCAAAACATTTCAATTTTTTAAACATCAAACATACCTATAAGTATCCACCCTTCAATGACTATGGTAATTTAGAAGAGCTGCTTAGGTAATTCACGAATTACCCGGGGCAGCTTCCACGGAGGAATAACGCAACTGCGCTACACAATTTTGCTAGAATTTTAGTTTTTTTCTTTTTTCAAATTACAGGGGTGTGGAACGATACATAATAAATAGCAGTCTCTTTGGAGCATATATGTTAGGCGGAAATTACCTATGATTACATATGTACGTATTGGCCATAAAACATTAAATGCTAATGTTAGTCTTGGTCTCTTGGTGAGAAATGAGCTACAGTCAAATCGTAGATATTTTGCTGTCACCATAAACCATATCGTTTTTAATTTTTTTGTATGAAATTGAAAACTATACACGGAATCATGAGGCGTAACATTTAAATATTTGTCATTTGGAATAAAACTTTTCTTCTTTAGTTCACTTTATTCTTGTTTTTTCCGAAAACTTATTAAAGTTCACAATTTCATTTTATAATTTTCATCATGGATTAGGTATGAAAACAAAGAGTTTAATGTCTTTTGGAAATAAATAAAAAGATAAAAGTGCATTGATATTGACGTACCTAAGCATCATCACCGTACTACAACGGAAAATATAGATATACGTCTATACAAATAACAAAAGAGATTGTCTAAAAACTTTTATTCAAAAGTTGTTATTAATATTTAAATTTATGAAGGTTCATCTTAAACTTTTAAACTTCAAATTCTATTTTCTTGCACTTATTTTATTCTTATTGGAGAGTATCATCTATGAGCTTTTATGAACTTTTAGATATGCTTACATCTATTTGTTTTAGAAACATTCATAAAGGAAAGCATGTACGGTAAACTTCCTTGGATTTACCTATAGAGTTTAATAATCGACAATCGAGTGGATTTTAAATTCCCCTCTTTAAAGTTTTCGAGTTCATTGCGATTCTGTTGTTATGTGACCAGTAAAAACCAATATGCAATCTTCATATTACAAAAAGAATTCTTTTCAAATTTGGAAACAGTAAAAATGATAAGGGATTAGGATTTGTTAGATAAGATGAGAAATAGATAATGAGAAACTGGTGTGTTTAATTTTGTAATTCAGAAATATTTTTCTAATAAGCAGATTTAATCTTATCTTTTTTTTTTGTAAAAATATAATTTGTGTATACGTAGGTATATATAAGTATTAGATAAGTATATAAATAAATGAAATATTAAAAATAAATATATAAATATAGGTACTACACAAAAATACTGAAAACTTGATAACTGACAAATTTTTAAAATGTTTTTTAGCTATTTCCTCGAAAAACTTGTGAATGAGTAAGTAGTAAATGCATTTTCTCTCTTTGTTTTGATTTTAAAAGAAATTATGTCCACAATGATGTGGGCATCATTCCTTCAACAGAATTTGCGGCTGGTGTTAAGATCTCCTTGGATAGGAAATTTAATGGTAATAATACCAAGTGGCCCTATAATATCAAAGTATAAAGTATTAGAAAAACTAGCTAGGTATATCTATAAGTAGTACAAGACTTTACTTACTTGAATACTTTCGAGCATTTTCTCTGCTCGTGATATTTCGTTTATATACAACGGTTTTTCCTCTTGGATTTTCCTTAAATCCTCAAATGTTTGAACTAAATCAGTTGGGAGACAATGGAACACTTTTTCATAAAATTCTGTGTTTAAAGCGGCCGTTTTGTACCAAATGTCATTGTAAAAATGATCTGAAATCGGATCTGTAATATCAATATCTGCAAATTCATTCTCCTTTCCTAGAAGTCCCAAATGTTCTTTGAATAGATATTTTCTTAAACTGCCAGCAAATTTCCCACAAGGAAAAGCTTTTCCATTCATTACACCATCTTCAAAACATTCATCCTGCAAAATTTATTTAAAAAATGCTTTTTATATTATCACGCTTCTTGATACTTTGTAAAGTAAACGTAATAAACGCACCTCTAAAATAACCGCAACTTCCGAATCTCGTTTACCAATCAATGAACGATCGTTAATATTCGCAGATCCACAAATAATTATTTTATCGTCAACAATCATAAGTTTTGAATGAACATATATCAATTCTGTAATTGGTTCATTGTTTAAAATCGAATGATTTCTAAGGCCATAAAAAGAAATGTATTTTTGCGGTTCTGTAACTCCAGCTTCTTGCAAACGATTTAAAATAGCATCCTTCCCGCTGGAAATTGACGCATAGTTCCAATGTGTAATTGCGTGTAAAGAAGTCCCCGACGGTGCTCCCACTTCCCCTTCAAATCCAGGCAACAGTGGCATGACAACAAAGACTCTGAATGTTTCTTTTGCTCTACAAAGTTGAATAGTATTTAAGTGATGAATCATTAATTCTTAAATCTTATTATACTTATGTGCTCTGAGAATACGTTTAAACAGAGTTTCTGCTATCTGGTTACGAGTGTTAGGATTTTTAAAAGACAATGAAATAAAAAATTGGTTTTCAATGTAAATATAATGTTGTGCTCTATTTATCGAGTCTATGTACGCCTCATGGATGCTCTCTTCTACTGTATCAGGTTCTAAAAAACCCACAGACCATGTACTAGCACTTCGAAGAACCTACATTTAATTTAAACTTTTTAATGGTCAAGAAAATAAGGTAAAAATATAACCTGGCAAGAAACTTTTGACTCCGTAGGCAAGGTAATAGAAAGAGATTTGAATTCACTATAACTTTTTGGCAGTAAATATGGGTAGTTATTATTTGATTTGGCTTTTTCCAATTTGGTTGCATTCCATCTCTGTATGAAATGACGAGCAACGTCTCGTGCAGCAGCACCTTGAATTAAGACAGCAACATCGTGCCAAGGCATTCGAGGAGTACTTGAGCGTTCGATGAAATCGTCAAAAGGCGACTCTAGATTTGTGAAATCTTTGACAATAAAGTTCACATAATCTTTTCCAATCCATAATTTCGCAGATCCGTCTAAAGTGTTAACCAGATCTTCCGGTTTTTGGAAATCGGTACATGTTTCTTCCGGTTTTTGCATGTCATCTACTTCATCTAAACTGTCTTCATGTGGAGTATAAACTAAATGAATTAAGTCTTTGCCTTTGGTACGGATTGTGTTTGTTATCTCGGAGAGGACGTTTTTGCGTTCAACTTCTGGAGTGTTTGGTTTAAGTTTGGTGCAGTTCGCTGGAGGAATGAGTAAATTATCGCCAGGTTCTAGCTGTGGCAGTGGATTGCAGTTTTCCTGTTCGGGTTTATCTTCCGGTTCTTCAACTATCGGAACCGGAGTTTGTTTGTAAAAGGGTTCTGGAATGGGGTAAAATGAATCACCTCCTGGAGTACTCGACGTTCTTTTTTTCAAAGAAGAAATATTTTTTGTTGGAGTTATACTTCCTAAATCTGTTAATCTGTGATTAGCATCGTCCCATCTACCGTAACATAAGTCGATCCCACCAACAAACGCATAAGTTTGGTCAACAACAACAATTTTCTCGTGATGTGCCCAGAATAAGATGCCGGCTTTTGCATGATCTGGATGACGCAATACTCGTATATTGGCTGATAACTCAACTAATTTCTGTTTACTATAATAACTATTGAGTCCAAGTGCCATTTCCACTTCTTTATAAAGAAGTACATACACTCTTACACCTGAATTAGCTTTTCTTTGCAACAGCTTGTCTAATCGCCAATAATCTCCAGAAATTGCAGGTCTTTTTAGATAAATTTCTGGACTTAACCACCAATCAGTAATAAATATTTCTTCTTTTGCATTTTCAATAACATCTGCAACTGCTGACATATAACTTGATCCATCGACGAACCATGAAGCAGTAATTGTGTTTCTTACTGGGGCGAAAGAACGATGACGATTCGGGCTGGTAAAATCTTTAGCTATAATAGTGGTTTATTAAAGTATAAAAATTGTATAATTTTGAACTCCATAAGTGCAAACCTGAAGTAGACGCTATAGTTTTGAGTTCATCAATCCATTCTTTCCTTTTTCTTCTGGTCCAGGATTTAAACGTTATTAATCTACTTAATGTTTGAATTTGAAAGCTGGTTTGTAAGCCTAAAGTGTAGATCCCAGAAGCTACCTCAAAACCTTGATCAAATAAAATAACGCATTTTACTCGACCATCTTCAGGGTTTATGTAACCAAAGAATGTGTCCTTAATGAAAAACCAACGTCTTACCCATCTAGAACACACCTCCTTGCAAATATTGCGACAACTGAAATAAACTTATTATGTAACTGTTATGTTTGTAATCTGTTTGTAGTTATTTCACCGAACACAAAAAAGACATCGATATAATCCAAAGCAAATACATCCAGATTGTCCCGGTTGTGTACTACCAGTCTTCTTTTTTACCATGCCTTCTTTTCCCTTCATTCCTAAACCTTTTATAAAAGTTAGATGCGAAACCTCAAGAAATTCTATCTGTGAAAAAAATTAAATATACAATTAAAATTGAAAATATATTCCGCATATTATTAGGAATTATTACAGTTGCGGGATGGTTTCGGTATATGTTTATAGACAATAGATTGTTCAGGTACTCTTCTATTTGTTCCATCCTTTCTCCAAGACGTTCATATCCCACTAAAATTTCAGGTTTTTTGGGAAATCTAGGTAAAGCTCCTTTTCTTTTGCCTTTTTTATTTTGTGGTACATTTTCTTTAAAACTCTTAATTCTGTTTTTGTGAGTTTTTGTCGGAAATGGAATATTTAGACTCGTTCGAAACAAAATTAATTGTTGATGTAAGTGTTGAATTTGTTTATACCGCTTTTTTATTTCCCACGTATAATTTCCGTGAGTTACGGAAATGGTGTACCTAAAATACAATGAAAGATGACGCAAATTAGTTAACATAAAATAAAAACTTACAAATTGGGATTAAGTATATGTGTTGTTGCATTCCTCTCATAGTTAATTATTGAGACCGTAATATCAGAGCCAGGAATAAAAACATTTCTATGAAATGATTTAAATTTTATGTAATTATGAATCATATTAAAAGTTTGTCCAACCATTAAATCATCTATAAAAATATTGAGTCAATTTTAATTTGGATAATTATTAAAGAAAAATGGACCTTCGTCTTCTTCATCGGATTGAACAATAGCGACCGGTCCGTCACCAATATCAACAATTTTAATTTGTTCTGGTACACCCAATTCATCGTCAAAATCATGTTCGGAACCTATACTAGGCCTTAAGTTGTCACAAGTTTCTAAATCATCTTCGAGTTCGTCCATAATGAAATTTAACTGCACAAAATAAGTTTAAAATTAAACGAAAACTCTTGGAAAAATAAAGTAAAAATAAAGTAACTTACCTAGAATATCCTTATAAAATTTTTGATTGTTAAATTAAAAGGACTACGTTTAAAAAATAGTAAAAAACATATAACACAAAACAGTGAGTTTAATTAAGTAACTTAAGTATTTTAAAACAGCACACTTAATTTAAGTAACATTCACCATGAAATGAACAAAAAAATGATAGGAGTCATTTATCTTATAAAGTAAATAATATAATTCTTCCGTAATATATAGGTATTAATCATTTTCTAGGCAAGACAATAGTATATTTTTCGTAATATTCTACTTCAAAAACATGAATTTTTATTATTTAACCGATAAGCGAATTTGTGTTAAATGTAAGCATATTTAATTGTTTTTAAAAATTGATAAGGCAATATATATATATTCATCATGTTGTTGTTTTATTTCATTTCAAATTGTGATACAATCTCTCTACTCTAGACAACAAAGAAGAGGCCATATTCCTGAGTTTTGATGTGATGTCATGTGCTACATTAACATTTTCAATTAAGCTGGAATTGTACGTTTCTATATTAACGAAGAAGACTTGCAAACGTTGGCGAGTATTCTTTTTCACTCGCCGACCCTAGCACTCATTCCCATGGAGAGAGTTTGTCGTAAAAGTGGCTAGCGGACTTTGAGATCGAAATATAATAAAAGCGTCCGCATTTTATCGGACAGCACCTTTAAACTTTCAATTTACACCTAACATGCGCACCAAAGCCAATGACGCTGATTGCCATTTTATTTTGTGAGAAGGAATTTATCTTTAGTTTATAGAAAGTATGTAGAAATATTTCGTTGGAAGTTATGTAATAGAAGTACGTTATAATAGATGGAACTGTATACCATACTACCAATACTTTAGTCTCGCAAGATCGTAAGAATATAAATGATATCAAGTAATGGAGCATTTGGTTTCTCTAAGGAAGTTTTTCATAGGAACTGAGGAAGATCTTTATATCCTTTAGCTGTTTCTCTTCAGAAATTAGATAGGTGCCTACATTTTTTAGTCCTGCCGGTGATTGTGATGGTGACCGGGTCCCGGGTGAACCGGGTCCTTTTATGTATGATTTCAGTATGATTAGCAGTTAATAAAAACCCCACACTCTCTTTGAAGAAAAGGGTTGAATATTTACTATATTATATGTACTCGTTTACTTTTGTCTGTTTCAAATAAAACTAAACCCGCAAATTTGGATATTCCAACTCTACATACCCAATAAATAATTACCGGATTTCAAATATCTCTCTATAGACAGTAGTTATCAGTCTAAATGTATATGGTAATTTTAAGTAGTAGTGAATAGTATCAATATATAAATTAATGAACTTATAATATACGTTCAAGTAACATCCTTGGGTAGATAATGGGCCAATTATAGTATTTTTCGTCCACTATCAAAAATGACTTCAGTCCATATTGATAAAAGTAATTGCAAGGGAAAGTGCATTATTCCTTTTATTCACGTGCAATATTGAAGTCGGGTTGATTTTATATTTTGATTTCTTGAAAAATATGAAGTTTTTGTTTTGGTTGATTTTATTTTGTTTTGTTCCTTTCGGAACAGGAGATCCTATATCTTATAAAAAACTGTTTACAATTTATTCGAAGTACTTTAAGGACACAGCAGTTAACATAATTAATAAAAGTGGTGTTAAAACGGAATGTAGAGAAGATCTGCGACTTTTACTAACAGAGATGCTTACCGGCAAAAAGTGGGCACTTGAAAGTAAGCTGAATCGCATAATAATTTGCAATAAAATTTTAATTTTTATATTTAGTGATTGACGCGTCCGCTAAATTTCAAACTGGCTTGTTGAATGGAAATTTATATCAAGTAGGGAGTTACGATGAATGCTTAAATATCAATAAGCATATTCCAGATCAATCAGAGCATGTGGTTCGTGGGCAATATTGCACTGTTTTACTATTTCCAAAATTTAACAGTACTAGTGAATTACACTTCCTCTTGGACTCAAATTCTGTGGGTACTTTATAAATAATTCATTGCAGATATAAATTTAAATTGTTCTAGCTAACTGATTGGAATGGTATATCGAAAAACTATCACTTTAGTGATTTATTGTCCATGTTTAAACTTACTTACGGTATTTGTTTGCCCAAAACTTGTTCCATAGAAAATTTGCAAGCGATTTGGGATCATGTGGAAAATTTTTTGGGTTTGTCTGTTCATATGCATTTTTATGATATCATGTGTAGTTATCACAACAAACCTGTTGAAGTTTATGATATTGATGTATACGTCTTGTAAGTACTAGTTTATGGCGTAGTTATTCAATTTTGTGTTGCATAATAGTTGAGTTTTTAGTTGCTTTTTTGGAGCTGTTTTTGCTTTCATTATATCCTGCACTCTATACGATTGTTTAATATATCAGAAGAAAATAGGAAAAGAGAATAGTAACAAACAATCATTTTGAAATTAATAAATTCTCAATTTAACCCTTTGTAGAAAGAGAAGATAATTTATGGATATCATTCTCGGCCTATTCCAATATGAAAATATTAATGCATCTGGAAAAGGCCAAAGGCACGACTGATGATGTAAAAGTTAAGAAAAATAAATCAGAAAATACTGAGAAACAAAAAGATGAACTTAAAAGTGAAATAAATCCTGAAAAATCACACGACGTAAATCTAAGTTGTATAGGTGGAATGCGAACAATTAGTATGTTTTGGATTGCATTGGGTCATAGATACATTTTAAATTTTTTCGCTCCTAATTTGAACGCAATTTACTTGTTTGAAGTATGGTTTCTTTTCTTTTTTTTTTTTGAAAATAGTTAATCCTAAACTTTTATTTACAGTGGAAACAAAAAACCTCGAGTGTTTTTCCACTTTCAACATCTTTAGCAGTGGATACTTTTTTCACTCTGAGCGGATTTTTACTTTCCTATCTGTTCTTTATGACAAAATTAACCCATAAAATATCTTTAATCCAACTATATGCCACCAGAATTATGAGATTGGTACCTGGACTTCTAGCTGTGGTTCTAATTAACATGAGTGTTCTGAAATATTTGGGAGAGGGACCGTTGTGGGCAGTAATACAGGCAAAAATTGCAGGAAGTTGTTATCATACATGGTGGGCAACATTGTTGTTTTTCAGCAATTTCGCCAAACTTTCTAATCAGGTAAAAACTTGCCAAGCTCAAAATTTTTACTAATAAGATTTATTTTAAGTGTGTTGAACAAGCCTGGTACTTATCAATCGATACACAGTTATATGTAATTTCACCAATATTTCTGTTTACCTTTCCTCGACATCCAAAAAAAGTGCTCTTCGTACTCGGCACCATTGTTACACTATCTGCAATTTACGCTTTTCATGTGACCGTTGCAAACGATATGGGTGCCATTTATTTGGAGTATTATGCAGACAGAATTCCAACAATAAATTCTTATATAATGTTTATTTTAGGGCTAATCAGGTGTACATGGAAAAGATGTATCTCAGTAGTTTCGTACGTTTAACTCCTTGGGTGATAGGATTTTGTTTTGGTTATTTCTTATTTAACAACAAAAACATTAAACTTTCAAAAGTGAGTAATAATCAACATGTGCAAGTTGGATGCTAATTAAAGCATCTTTTTATTTGTTTGTAGATAACAGTAATAATTTTATGGTGTTTGTCCGTTGGCACATTATATTTTATTTGTTGGTGCCATCTAATATTCACCAGAAATGACTATAATCCAATTAGATCCGCAATGTATAACTCCTTTGCTAGACTTTCATGGGGAGTAGCAATTTGCATAATAATATTTTTATGTGGAACAGGTTACGGAGGTAAATAAAAGCTGGAATAAACTCTTCTCTAAATACAGACATACATTGTTTTCAATTTTTTAGGTATTATCAACAAATTCTTATCAATTGGCATCTTTAGAATTTTGTCAAGACTTTCATATAGTGTATTTTTAACACATTTTGGAGTACAATTTGTACTAATAGGTAGACAAAGAGTAGTTACACATTTCAGCGATCTTAAATCAGTAATATTTTATAATACCATTTTCAATGAGTTAAGGAAATATTGATTAATTTAAATGTTTTAGTTACATGATTTTGGTGGCGATTTAATTGTCATTATGCTTGCTGCATTACTTCTTCATTTAACGTTTGAAGCACCTTTTGTTCAATTTGCTCGAAATTTAGCGAATAGGAAAAGTGGGTTTAAATATTTTTAACAAACACTTTTTACATATATGTATTTTGCCTTATTTTTTTAGAAGCAGTGAATAAAAGTACAAATACCAGCGGTCAAATGGCTCTACAAAATGGTTATATTAACATTAGTGCTAATTACCTGATTTGCATTTTCTCATTTATGGGTACCAGTAAAAAGACGAAGGACGAAATTAAAGACAAAATTAAAATTAAATAACAACAGAATAATTCAACATATATTGTCTAACTTTACATTTTTGAATAAAGTGCGTAATTTTGCGCAAAATATTTGATTTATTTAAGATTTCCAAGATTTTATATTCGCTATCTTTTTAGTTTTAATTCTATTTATTTGATTTTAATCAAAATAGCTAGGTACATTAAGTATTTGTTTATTTTGTATTTTTCAAATCTGCTACTTCTAATCAGTGCTTTTTTTAGAATTCTTGATTCTATTTGAGTTTGCATTAATGAAATATACACCCATTATTTGTTTAGTACAAATTTAAATCCCTTAAAATGTAGGTTATTATCAACATTTGTTAGAAAAACATAAGTATGAATGTACACAGGTTGGAGGGCATATAAATACGAAATTAAATTTTTCAAATGACATTAAGTTTAAAAAAATTGTATAGCATTTATGCATTTCATAAACATGAAGTCGTTGCAGTTGCCACTCTATCTTCTCTTGTTTTTTTCTTTTACCAAATCACAAAATGAGGAATTTAATAATTACACTCTTTTAAATTCCACATTTCAACAACAAATAAATGATTTTTTGTTCAATCAAGATCCATTTATGTTATTTAAAAGAGTCTGTAACAATCTATTGTCGATAGAAAAAAATGCTTGTGTCAAAGAGCTTATTCAAATGTGCAACGGTGTTGAGAATAGTGAATTGTGGGCCCTAGAAAGTGAGTGAAATACAAACAATTTAAAAAGGAATAACTTGTAAATTGTACACTTTTGAAGTGATTGATGCTACGGCAAAACCGCAATCTGGTATTCTATATGGAAATATAATGCATATTGGAAACTACGACGAATGCATAAAAGTGGAGAAATTTACAAATGGTACTAACATTTTAGGAAAATATTGTCAGGTTCAATACAGTACCGATTTATATAACCAAATTTTTTTGCGTTCGACAGATGAACAGATGGTAATTAGGATTTTAAAAAGTTATATTTGTGTGTCTTTAGTTTTTAAGCTATTTTATAGGAACCCGATATTGATTCCCAATTTCTCCAAAATATGAGAATGTCATTTGGATTATGTATCCCCAAAAGTTGTACTGCGAAACTTATACAACCTATTGCAACCGAGTTTTTGTTATCTACGAATTTTAGCTTAACTTTTGATGAACGCTTTTGCGGTTCCAAAAACGAAGAAAATCTTCCGATAAAAGTTATAATTGGATTGTAAGATAAATCATTTTCGTTATTTATCAAATTCTATGTAACTTTTTAATTTTAACTTCATCCAAAATTTAGAATAATTTTTGGATTCTTCGGCGTTCTCTCAATTATAAGTACTTTGTATGATCTGCTTAGGACTAGGAGAAAGTCACCATACACTGAATTACTTACGGCTTTTTCATTTTACTCAAATGGAAAGAAACTGTTTTCTACTCATGAATCTCAGGACTCTCTTTTATGTATTAATGGCATCAAAGTAATAAGCATGATGTGGATAGTGTTAGGCCATAGATATCTCTATACTATATATATTCCACTCGTGAATTTTGTCGAATATTTCGATGTAAGTTAAAGTGAAATAATTACATAACAAACCAATATCTTTGAATAGTCACTAAATAATTTAGAAACAATGTTCATTATTGGAGCATCAATGGCAGTAGATTCATTTTTTACAATGAGTGGTTTACTGTTGATGTACGTTTATCTCAATAGATCATCTAAAGGGCATAAGATATCTTTACTAAAATTGTATCTGCACAGATTATTAAGGTGAGTCAAACGTATTACATATGTTACAGGAAAAACCCGAAATCCGGATAAGCTAGTATTGCCTAGGCAAAATGCATTTTTTTTTAATTCCCTGGATAATTTTTTGCTTAAAAAATAGTAAATAATTCAATCGAAGCGAATAGTTCTAAAAAAAATATCCTGATGCTAACCTAAAGGGCATTGAAAAAAGACCACTATTTTTTTAATTTTTCAAACTCAAAACTAGATTTTCCTAATTTGGGTTTTTCGGTAACATATATGTACCTAAACAATACATACATACATATCTGTTAATACCTTAAACCTCCCATATTCATTCAATTCAGACTTACACCGTCATTAGCAATGGTTATAGTCTTCATTGTTACTTTAATGGATGATATGACATCGGGTCCTTTTTGGACTGCTCATGATTTTTTTGTTACATCCTGCAAGAAGAATTGGTGGTCCACGTTACTCTATATCCAGAATTATGTTAATCCAAATGAAACAGTATTTTAAATATCAGTATACATTTTCATTTATAAAGTAAAATTATTATTTTTTAAGTGTGTTGGACAAAGCTGGTATTTGGCTGTTGAAACTCAGTTACACTTTTTGGCACCAATATTTTTATTTAACATAGTAAAACATCCAAAATGGACAATTTCTGGAATGGCATTAGCTGGAATTGCATCTTGTGTTTACGCTTTTATCTTAACTTGGGTAAATAAATACGATGCTTCGTTTATAGTGTAATGATTGTTTTAAAGCTCAAAGTTAATCTTTTAACCAAGTGATTTTTTTTTCTTAGTATGAACACAGAGTTATTAGAAAAACTATATGATCCTACGCACCTTCGTGCATCACCCTGGATTATAGGGATGCTTATGGGATATGTGATCTTTAAAGTTAAAAATAAGAAAATACATTTTTCTAAGGTAACATAAACAACAATATTATGGACCAATGTTCAATGATAAGATATACATATTGATATCATTCCGTCACATTTTTGGTTTGCTGGGATTGTTATACACATTTTTGTAATATCTATTATTAAAAATTGATTATCTTATCTTGGAAGAAAAACAATATAAAAATTTAGATTAAATTACAGTTAAAAGTCCTCACCTTTATTAGATCATTTAGGCTTAATTTAAGTAAGGAATTAATCCACAAATAATAAAAATTTGCTAATCGATTTAATATTATGCGAGATCTACTTCTCAATGACACTCTTGTCTGTAATTTTAGATTTCTACTTGCGTTTTATGGGTAATAGCACTTGGAATAGTGACCGGCATCATATTGTATCATTTTAGATTTGTAAATAAAATTTCCAACTCTAAGTATGAAATTTCTACAGTTGAAACAGCACTGTTCAATGGCTTCGCCAGATCTGCATGGAGTTTAGGATTATCTTTAGTGATATTTCTTTGTATTTCTGGAAATGGGGGTAAACAATATAATTTTTGTTACATGTTACAACATTACACAATTTAAAATCTAATCAAAGATAATAAAACAATTGTTTGATGACACATTTTTACAGGTTTTATAAATCACATTTTAACGCTACCGATCTTCAGCTTACTGAATAAACTAAATTATAGCGTATATCTTCTACATTTAATTGTAATTATGTACTTTTTGGGCCAAAAACGAACTGCAGATTATGTCTCAAATATTGTGAATGTACCTTATTGTTTACTTGTATTAATCTTTAATCACTTAACATAAAATGTTTACAGTTTCATGCTTTTTGGGGTGATTTCATTTATACTATAGTATTATCCATATTCTGGACTTTAATGTTCGAGTCTCCTGTTATAGCAATCGAAAAGTTTTTGGGTATAATTTAAATTTTTGAATTATGTTAAAATTTAAAACTGATATTTTGATTTTAGGGTAAATAGGGCTCATGGTTTTAATGGTTGATAAAAAACCGTTTTCTCAATATATATATATAAGGTGACAAAAAACATCATTTACAAAATAATTCCTGGTATCAGCATTATATGACAATATAATTTAGGTACTTAAAATCAATTGAATAGATAGGTATGATATATACATATATTCCCTTGTTTCTAAAGAAAAAAAAAAATCAAAATTATTAGAAATGTAATCAAATAATTATGACGATTACAATCCACTGTTTTATTTGTACATATACCTCTTGTTATGTAAATCTATATATATACATATTTATATCTTCATAAAAACAAAAATTACCTACCCATATGCATTACTCTAATTTAAGTCTCATTATATTTGTCATATATGTATCAGATAATGATTAGGTATACTAAATATAAATAAAACAATTGATTACATATATATTTGATCATGTTATAGATTACATTTGAAACTAAAATCGACAGCTGTGGACTATTTTATTGACTTGTGATACTTTGTAATGAATTGTTGAAACGAATAAAAAGTTATTACAAAATGAAGTTATATTTATGTGCAATTTTTTGTTTTCTTTCGGTAGTTAGTGCAATCCATCCTAATGATATAAAGTTTTATGTTGAAGGAGCATTGAAAAATCCCATTTTAAAAGTAGAAAATGAACAATGTTTACTTGATTATAGAGAAGCTTTAAATAATGGCACAATATTTTGGAAAAGTAATACTCTTCAAAATACACGTATACCTGATATAGTACGGTCACTGTATAAGTGTGTTTTCAGTGGTGGATTCAAGTGCAATACCTTTTGGAAATGGATTTCTTTACTCTAGTGGAATTACCTTGGGAAACTACGATGAATGTTTAGAAATAAATCATCAATATGGAGATTTTCAAACATTGAGGGGAAAATTTTGTGTTCCATTAATTGCATTACCTTATACATTTTTGGAAATACTTGGAATACCAATAAGTGAAATGGCACCTGATTTAGTTAATACATCAATGACTTTATCAGGTTGTATTCCTGATTCGTGTTCTGCAAATGATTTAAAAGCAATTTTTGGACTTAATGATAGTGCCTTGGGCGGGGTGCTAGACGCACTCATTCCAAACTGTATAAATGCAGACACAGAAAGCGATCTTTCCACTGGCGATATCGTTGTAATGTAATCGAAATCAAAATTTGAAACTATAGATTTCTAACATGAATTTTTAAATTTTAGATCAATTTTTTCTCTTGTACTATTTCTCATGATTATCAGTACCGCATATGACGTGTTTAATTTTTTAACAGAAAAAAGTAATATATATTTATTTTTGGGAAAAACGTTGTTTATCTCATTATTTTTGTAGCGGCTGCTCATTCCATCTTGATTGCATTTTCGGTTTTTACAAATGGAAAAAAACTCCTGGCCATTTCTCCAAAAACAAACAAAGAACAACTGCACGTAATTAACGGACTAAAATTCATCAGTATGATGTGGGTTATAGCTGGTCATGGGTTTTCAGCATATACTGTTATCCCAGTAATGAATCGGGAAGAAGTATATAGAGTAAGCAACAGTTTCTTAATTTTTCTTAAACAATACATACTTATTATTCATGTTCTGTTGTATACTTAGTGGCAATACGTCTACAGATACCCCCAGTATATTTACACAGCCCCATTGGCAGTAGACACGTTCTTTTTTATAAGTGGATTCTTGCTTGCTTATATGTATTTAAAGCCAAAGGTACCAACAAAAGCGGTAACTCAAATTCTATCAGTACCGTACATGATCCTTCACAGATATTTAAGGTATATTAATTATGCAAATTATAATTTTATTTTCGATTACTCAATTAATTCTTTTTAGATTAACGCCTGCTTTATTGATGGTATACTTAATGACAATTACGTTCTATAAACATCTTGGCCATGGACCATTGTATCTTTCAGGAACAAAAGGTTACAGAGAAACGTGTACAAAATATTGGTATTCATTCTTTCTGTATATTCAAAATTATTACAACAAGGATGAAATTGTAATTTTGTTAAATTCGCATTTTTTAGAACGAAAACTAATTTTTTACTGATAACTTTTTCAGTGTTTATTACAAACCTGGTATTTATCAGCGGACATGCAACTGTTTTTGATATCTCCAATTATTATTATCCCTATCTCATTATTTGTCCGCAAAAGTTACAAATTGGTGATGTTGTCTTTGGGTGTATTAAATGTAATTTTCGTCTTCTTGCCGTTGATTATTAAATTGACGGTGACTGAGTACTACAAGTAAGGTGTTCATTAAGTAATTCTATAGAAATCGAAATTTAAATATGTTTTTTACAGTAATTACGATACGCATTCGAGACTGTGTGATTATTCTTTTGGTATAACATTGGCTGTTTATATGCGAATGAATATGAATAAGCCATATCCATTTAGCAGAGTAAATTATACTATTAGTATTTCGTCTATTTACCAATGTTTAATGAATTTTGAATTTTTTTTAGAAACAAAACTTTATGATTTGGGTATTTATCTTCGGTGTAATGTTGACCACATTTTTCTGTTACGAAGAAATGATATTAAATATAACACAGACTAGAGAAACCATCTTCCACTCTGCGATGAGACCAATGTTATGTCTTAGTTTATCGTGGATTATTTTTTCTTGTCATAATGGGTATGGGGGTATTGTAAATTGGATATTAACTAGATCTGCTTTTCAAGTCGGTAGTAGACTTTCGTATTGCATGTATTTACTGCATGGAAGTGTAATAGGATACATGGTGATGACATTAAGGACCAAAGTTTATTTCACCGATTATAACGAGGTATTAGATGCATTTTACATAACATCAACAAATTCCTTTGATATTTTTATTCTTGTTTAGTACTATTATTGGTGTGGGCATTTTATAACGTCAATGATCTTGGCATTAATATGGTCCTTGGCTTTTGAGTCGCCCATGATTACAATAGAAAAATTAATTTTCGGGGGATTAGCCCGTAAGAATGTTTAGCGATGTAGCTATTTCATAAGCAGCTAATAATTTTTCTTATCACAGCTAAAAGACCAGAGCAGCCAGCTAGAGTTGATGCACCTTCAGCTCCACCTCTTTCTCCACCGTATGAGGCACACAAACGTTTTTAAAATGTAACTGTGTCCTTTATTTGTGAATTGTAAAAATTTCAAATAAATAGATATACCATAATTACAACATTACAATTAGAGGTTTAGAAAGAACTTTCCTTTTTGAGTTTATTACTTGTCGTAAATTGTAAAAACAAGGTGTCTTCTTTCAAGTACTTTTCCTTAAATAGTATTGTATGTGGTATGAAAATGTAAGACGATGAAGATTCTTGTGGTTCTTCATTTTCTTCATTAGCGGCTTCTCTTTTGGCTAATATATACTTTGAAAAATGTTTTTGCTAAAATAATATGCTTATGTATAAGTAATTGTTTTAGTTAAATTCTACAATACTGTCTCACCTGTTCGTCATCAGTACTTTCCAAATCTCTCAATGTTACATTCCCTTCAATATGACATGGCCACTTTAACATCAAATCATATTCTCCTTTCATAACATGCAAGCTTAGCAATGCATATCGCCCTTTCCATTTTTTCAAACCGTTCAAATACAAAATAATCTGAAATGCAAATAATAATTGAAAAATGATGATGATGCTTTATGGTGGTTTTAGAAACACCAACCCTAACTTTATATCCATATGTGTCAGTATAAAAAATAGGACTTTTTAAAACGCTGTTTGATTCTTTTACTTGCTCCAATTTGGATTTGACGTCTGTTATTTTCCATAAGAAATCTCCTAAAAGTATATCTAATAAATCACATGAATTTCTAAAAGCCCCCAATATTACCTGTGTGATTAGTAATATCAACAGAATTGATTAAATTTTCTAATATTTCCATGTCTAATTTCATCTGATTTATATCATTTTTAAACTTTTCACTCTGCCTTTCTTGCAATTCGATTCTATCAGCCGCATCTGATGCAATTTGGCTAGCTGTTCTACAATCAAATACAATATTAGCAATTTTAGCTTTCTGTTCGTCTAACATAGTTTTTATGTTATTTAAATCGGTCTTTAATAAATCAATATCCCAAGTATGGTCTTTCCATAGTTGAGCTACTGTAATACTTTCTTCTGCATAATAATCTCTAAAGGATTCCAATTTCTCATTAATTTCATTTGCAAATTTTCTTAGATGTGTTTGTTCTTCTAACATTGTATTGATATCTGAAGCATTTTCGTTATGCAGTTCCTTAAATTTTGAGCTCAGTTCTTCTAATGTTAAAATTTTCTTGTCCTTTTCATCATTATATTTATGAAGAACGTGTATATTCTGTTTCAGTGTATCAGTCTGTAGGTCCAGACTTTTTCTCCATTCAAGAAGTATTTGAATTTGGTATTTGATTTTATCTAATTCGGATTGTTGTTTCGCACCAATATTCTGTAACGACGTGATAACAGATGAGGTATCTTTTATTGATGGTGTTGCCATTGCATGCTCATAATTTGATAATTTTTGCGATAAATTGGTGATCTGATTTTTTAGGGAATTTACAGTTTGGTTTGTTTGGCCGTTTCTGTCTATTTGTAAAAATTATATAAAAACTTATTAATGTACCTATTCGTAATGTATAAAAAAGAGCGTTGAATTTTACCTAATGATGCTGTATTTGCAAGCCTATTTATTTGCATATCGGATTGATATTTGTGCATTTTGGGCGAATTTTTTGGTGCTTGATTTACGCACATTTTGTTATGTATTGGCAGTTCCAGTCGTGACACATATGACCCACATTTATTTGGGCAAGGTACTAAAACATTAGCACAAACCGCTACATGAGCCTAAAATTAATTTGCATTAAATCATTATAGAATAAAATTTAATTAGAAAAAACCTTACCATCTCTGTATCATTTTTAATGATTTTTTTGCAAAAATAACAAGTAAATTGTTTATAAGCAGCATCCATTTTCGGACTGTATTGTTGTCATACTACAAACATTTATAATAATACTGTATCATGATGAGATTAAACAAACAGTAGATTAGATATAAGAGATTGGGCAATAAAACGGGTATGTGATGGGAGATACAGGTGACAAGACCTTCAATGAATCACAAACATTATTATCATTATTTATTAAAATACATTTATTTTGTACATTTTTTACACTTGCTAAAACTTATGACACACACTGTTCAGTACATACTTTTCTATTATACATAGTAGTATATTCAAATAATTGAACAATTATAATACAGCAGATAAAATAATTGTGACAGGTTTTTTAAAAATTTGGTTAACAATTCAATTTGAATAATTTAGACCTTCCCTGACTAATAATTACATTAGGGATGACTATCAGTATCAGTTATACATATATACAACTTGTTAAAATTAATAACTTAAAAAATATACAATTTGTATGGTTTGCCGTTTATATCAACACTTGAAACAATGTTAGTTATTATATATGGCTGGAAGTTCTGTAGGTAAAACACTACCTAAAATGAGCATTGGATAAAATTTAAATATCTACACTAAAAAAATATGTACAAAATATATTATCATTCCGAAAGGATTTTTAATATTAAAAAATTTCTTCAGTCTGTATAACAGTTTTTCATAGCACAGCCAAATCACTTAAACTTTGTAAAATTCTCATATCCTAAGTTCCGTATCGACAACAGGTTTGTTTCTATTTTGAATATTCGCTTGGCGGGGCATGACATGGTGTGCTGTAGAGAGTCCAGGTGCAACTAGTGGTGATATTGATGGTGATTTGGTGGCTAATGGAGACAATGATGGCGAGAAGCTGGGTGACATAGCTGTTGATGTACCAAACGAAGCACCAGATGCATCATGATTAATAGGCGATCGAGGCAACATAATTTGATTGTGACTGCCATGGTGACTAGAACCGCCTCTTGCATTCAACACTGGCATCGCTATTGAGCGTGGTGCAACGCTCGTTATCAAAGGAGGAGGAATATTTTTGGACGGTGCAGCGGAATTTTTACTTTTCACACTCGATGTACCACTGGCGCCACTATGCACCGACGCTGTATCGTCTTTCAGTCTTGCAATCTCTGAGAAAACATGAGCTAATGGTTGATATTGCGGTCCCCAATCTAGTAAATAGTCCCAATTGTAACTACCCGCTAATTCTTCTTCACTGTGTACTATCGAACTAAGTGAACCGTTCATCGAGGGCTGGTGAGTGACGACCGGCATTTCACCATACCCTCCGATTGCCATTACATGATTCATGGTTGAACTTAATGTGGAAGGATTAACACCACCACCTTCATCTGTTGAACTGGCACGATCGCTGCCAGCAACATCGTTCAATTTTGCATAAATTAAATTTGTAATGTCGTTCTCATTGTTGCCTTCTTCATCGAAAATATGCAAACTATCTAAAGGCACTGATTGATGGTGATGGATTGAGTCTTTACTGCTGCCAGCACGCGGATCGGGACATAATCGGGAATTTGTTTGTACACTAGAATTATTGTTAATTATTCCTAATCGAGCTAAATATTCCTGAGTATTTCTTATTGATACATCTGATAAATTGTCGTCATCGTCATTCTGTCTATGTATTCCCGAATCTCTTTGTAGCGGTCCTTCGTTAATCATGCGGATCTCTTCGTCTTCGCCATCTTCACCGTCTTCTGCGGATCCACGGCCGCTGGATCCCGACTGTTCGGAGCCGGATAGTTCGGAGGTGGTTGCAGCACCGGAATTGGAACTAGCGGCGTGACCGGCGCCATATGGGGGTATTTCATCGTATTTCGGAGGGGCAAATTGGTTATTGCCTCCTGGTACAACAGCACCGCCTCCCCGAATGGGAATTGTATCAAAGGCACTTGGATCAACATAGTTGTTCGTTGAGGGAACAGTCTCGGAGTTCAGGTTTGGTTTGTTGACTTTTTTGTTGCGTCTATGTCGCACATGTAAAAATATAAATACTGCTCCAAAAGTGAGTATTAACAGGATTAGGGAAATGAGTAAACCCAAAGCCCAGTCGGAAATGCCGTTATTGGCTGCCGTAATTGTAGCATTCTCGTCTCTGTTAATTGCTAAATTGGTTCCTGGATCTGCTAATGGATCGAATGCAATCTCTACAACTGTCATGTTTGTTAAGGAACCTTGTCTTCCAGAGCTCGCCGTCACAACCAAACTAATTTCACGGTTATTAGCAACCAGTTCAGAATTATCTATTTTCCTTTTTGTTAAAATGTCTCCAGTAGTGCGATTTATTTTGAACAATGGATGTTGGGTGGTTAACTGATAGACAACACGACCATCAGGACCTTTGTCTCTGTCTGTGGCTAGAACATGGCCCACAACATATCCAACAGGTAGGTTTATGGATGTTGGTAGAACGAATTTATACGTGCGTTCTGTGAACTGCGGATGGAATTCGTCTTTTCCTTCAATTTCAATTCGTACTTTAACTGTTGCATATTTATTTCCTATATCACTGGCTCTGATCAGGAAGAGGTAACGATTTCTTTGCTCGTAATCGAATACCACATTTGTACTAACAAGACCACTGGTGGAATCAATGTGAAAGTGTTTCCACGAATCATCGTATCCAGTCGCATAATTGTTATATGTAACTATGGAATAATTCAAGGTTCCATATAAGCCTTTGTCCACATCGGTTGCATGGGCTGTGAAAACTGCAGTTCCAATGGGTTCGTTTTCACTAACGAATTCTAAATACTCCATAACTGGGAATTTGGGATCGTTATCGTTTTCATCCAAAAGAATTAGAAGAAATGAGTTCAAAGTACATAAAGAGATTACTCCACTGTCACAAGCTCGTATTACAAAATTGTACTCGATTGGTCCACTATCGTAATCCAAAGTTTTATTCACGTACAGAATTCCATTGGTTGGGTCCAGCCAGAATAAACCTTCATCATTGCCGGATGTAATGTCGTAATGGATCTCTGCATTTGGTGTTCCTTCTAAATCAGCATCACTTGCGAAAATTTGCTCAATAGAGGATCCAATGGGCAAAGATTCACTAATGCTCTTCTCATAATCGGCCTGTTTAAACACTGGGGCATTGTCATTGGCATCCTCAACGGTGATGAAAACATTCACAATTGATAAATTGGATGTATACGACAAAGCTTCAGTGGATATTTTTAGATGGTAACTGTCTTGTATCTCGCGATCTAACGATTTAACCAAAACCAGGGATCCAGAGAGATTGGATATTTCAAAGATGCCTTCTTCGTTGCCCTTAATGATCTTGAAATTGGAAGGTTTGTCTTGAGATGTACCAGACTTCATTAAATGCAATACTGTAGATCCTTTAGGGATGTTTTCCATGATGTTGATCCTGAAAAAGAAATCAAATTAAAATTTGTTCACTTGAAAGACTAAAAACTTGTTTACCTATAGTCTTTTCTTTGTTCACCAGAAGATGATATAAGAACACCATTAACTTTAATTCTAACAGAAGCGTATGAATGTAGAGCAGTATTTCCCAAATCAGTAGCTTTTACTGTAAACTGAATATTTTGATCGAATGTGGACGCATTGGATAAGTTAGCACGCACAACACCATCGTCTTTCCCTATTGAAAATCCTTTTACTGGATTCACAATAGAGTATTGAACTTTTCCATTGTTCCCTGAATCCAAATCGGTAGTATTTACAGCCAGAATGTCTACAATTCCAGTTGACAATCCTTCTGTAAAACAAAAAAAAAGAAAACTTCGATTTCAAAAAAATTCGTAATTCCAGTAGCATACCTGGAAGTGAAGCCTGGTAACTGACTTGAGAAAATATCGGTGCATTATCGTTCTCATCAGTCACTTTGATGGTTAATGCCGTTTGAGCTACATGAGCCGTATCGGAGGCAATAATCTGAAGTTTGTACTCTTGCCAAGACTCAAAGTCTAATTTCTGTTTTAAAATAATTTTCCCACTGAATCGATCTATAGCGAAATACTCTAAATAATCCTTATCCATCTCGTATGCAAAACTGTACGTCAATGGGGGATTGGTATCGACATCATTTGCAGTTACCGTTGTAAGTACAGTACCGATTTCTGTCGATTCACTGATTGTTATAATACTGTGCGGAGGAAATGTTGGCTGATTATCGTTGACGTCAACTATATTGATACGAATTCTTGCAGTTCCTGTCATTTGAGGTACACCTTCGTCCGTCGCAATTACAGTTAACCGATATGTATCACGTATCTCGCGATCCAAAACAATGTTTGTTTTAACAATTCCACTAAATGCAGGTTCGATTTTGAATGCATTATCATGGTTCCCATCAACAATATGATAAAGTATCTTTGAATTGATGCCTTCATCGGCATCGTAGGCCACCACTTGCAACACAAATGCACCTTTACTCCCCCCTTCCCACACAGATGCCGAATATTGTTCTTGTGTGAACTTTGGTGAGTTATCGTTAATATCAGTCAATTTTATTAACACATTGCAATAAGCGTGCAGTACTGGATTCCCTTCATTTTTCGCTTCAACTACCAATTTAATTTCCTTATGTAACTCATAGTCAAGATTCTTTGGATTTTGAACTTGGATTTTGCCATTGTCAGAATTTATTATGAAAATGTTATCCTCATTACCAGAACCAAATGAGTAGTCGATCTTTTGGCGTCTGCCATCGGTACGCACTGCTGTTACTTGTAGTACATCTTGATATTCTTCTATATCTTCTGGGACTGTAACAACATAACTGCTGTTTTGGAAACGTAATTCTGGCAAACCCTCAGGAGTTTCCCCAACGATTATTTCAACTAGACCAACGGAGCTCTTTGGTGGGTTTCCTTTATCAGTTGCGATAACATTCAAAAAGATTATTCGACCACTGTCACTGGCAAGTGTTTGTGTTGCGGTCAACACTCCGGTATTAGGATTTATTCTAAACTTCCCATATTGGTTATCTTTATCTAAACTGTACACAATGTCCGCATTGGGACCGTAATCAGCATCAATTGCGTTCACTTTCAATATTGTTTGCCCTGGTTGAATATAAGCAGGAACCTTCTCTTTGAATGGATATTGGCTGAAAATTGGTTTGTTGTCGTTCACGTCTTTAATATGTACAGTTACAGGGACTTTATGTGATCGGCTGTTGTATTTTCCACAATCCGTCGCTACAACCATAAAATTGTATACAGTTTGTTGTTCTCTATCAAAAGAGCCCGCAGTCGTAATTATACCAGTCTTGTTGTCAATACGAAATAACCATTGCGTCTCATTTGCAAGCGAATAAACAATTTTTCCATTAACTCCACTATCTGCATCGGTTGCAATCACTTTTAACAGGGACGTATCGACGGCCACATCTTCATTAATTTCCGTTTCGTATTTATTTGAATCAAATTTTGGATCGTTATCATTTTGATCTTCTACATATACAGTAATATTGCAACTACTCTGCAAACTGGGACTACCCTTATCTTGCGCTGTAATCGTGAGTTGATAACGTGACTGTGCTTCTCTGTCTAATGGCCTAGCACTCAGTTCTCCAGTTTTAATGTTCATATTGAATTTATTACCAATATTTCCGTTGGTTATGCTGTACAGAATGCTGCCATTAGGACCGATGTCCTCATCTTTAGCAACCACAGTATGAATGATAGAAGTGTCGCTATTTTCTGGAACTGACAGGCGATAACATACACCTGGCTGAAATTCTGGAGAATGATCATTCACATCTGTTACACGTATAAGTAACGTTGTCAAATCGAAAACAGTTACACTGTTTGCCGACGAATCAGTTACATAAATAGGGATAAGATATTCATCTTTCACTTCGCGATCTAATGGCTTTTTAAGCAGGACTTTGCCAGATGGAGAAGTTATTTCGAATGTGTTCTCCGTTATCCCAGATGGAATAAAAAATGTCATGTTTTCGCTAGGTACACGATATTTCGTTTCGATTTTTATTATAACTGTACCCACGGGAACATCTTCTGAGACTGTAGCTTGAAAGTTGGATTTCAAAAATTTTGGTGGACTTTCATTATTTCCGTTCACAACCAGTTTCAATTCCATGCTTGAATGTCTTGTCGGCGTTCCGTGGTCCGTTGCAGTTATATTTAACACATACATTTTCTGATTCGATACCAGAGGCTTTGCCAAGGTGAGTACGCCTGTGTCATATCCAAGGGCAAAAATATTCATTTCGTTTCCGCTCGATATCACGTAAGTGACACGTCCATTATCTCCGCTATCATTATCCACCGCAACGATATGTGTTACCATCATTCCAACACTTGTTGATTCACTTAAAAAAGCCGTCGATGTTGTAGGTACTACAAACTTTGGGGTATTGTCATTAGCATCAGTAACAACAATTCTCGCAGTGACTGTCGTTGATAAGCGTTCGCTACTATTCAAAGCTTGATCCGTAGCTTTTACTATAAGAGTGTATTCCTGAATCATTTCGTAATCCAGAGAGGAGGACAAGATAAGAGTACCAGTTAAGTAATCAATAGTAAATGAGTTCGATTTTGGATATTCCTTCACCAATGAATATCTCAATTCGCCGTTATTATCACTATCCGCATCGAAAGCAGTAAAATTGTGCACTGCCGTACCAATTTCTGTATTTTCATTAATAGGAATTGTAATTGGATCTTGAGACCAACGTGGTGAATTATCATTGACATCAACAATATCGACACGAACCGTTGTGGCACTGCTCTGTGGATTATTCATGGCACTTGTATCTAAGGCTCTGACTTCTAGGCGATATTCAGATTGCGCTTCTCGGTCCAATTCACGTGCTACAACCAGAGAGCCAGTGATGCGATCAATATCAAAGGCTCCTGCAATGGTGTCTGACATTAACGAGGTCAGAGTGTATGTAATATGACCGATGCTATTGGCAGTGATGAGATTTTGATGATCAACCGAGTCCGTTTGAGTAACAGATCCAACTACATGGCCAATGTTTACGTTCTCATTCACCTATAAATAAAAATTAAATTTTATTTAAATTACGTTTATCACCTTGCGAAATAACTGTTTAAATGTAAACTAATAAGCACTTGAATAGCCGTCTGTTAATTACAAGACGTCATGATATTATTAATTATAATCTGTTAAAATGAATGTATTTTTTGTGATAGAAAATTAATTTTAGTTAATGATTGTTTCATAAAAGTAGGTAGGTATATGCTAGGCAATAACATACGACTTACTTTAAAAATTAAACTTGAGCTCGTAAATGTTGGTCTATTATCATTAAGATCTAAGACTTCAACTCTCAACATGCGCACACTTTGTTTCGGTGGTCTTCCATTATCTGTGGCCACAACTGCTAATCTGTAAATTGTTTTTTCCTCGTGGTCCAGCATCATCCGTGTTCGGATGATGCCACTTTTCGAATCGATACTGAAAACTCCCTCACCATCAGAGTCTTTGCCTTTCAGTATTGAATATGTAACAGAAGCATTGTTTCCATTGTCAATGTCTATGGCTTTAATGCGAACTACTTCAGTGCCAGGCGGTTGTTCTTCTCTAACACTAACAACATCTTCTTGTGGATCGACAATTTCTGGAGCGTTATCGTTCTCATCTAACACTGTTATCTTCACAGTAACTCTGGAACTGCGTGATGGACTGCCTTGATCCCTTGCTTCTGCTAATATATCATGAACTGCCTTCAGTTCGCGATCCAATGGCTCCTTTGTCGTTATTTCACCTTTAAATAATAAATTAATATTATGTTTACAAGTGAACTTTCGTGATTAAGCTCATTATTTGAGCAGAGAACGGGGAAAAGAATAAAATCCCCATTTTTCAATATGTTGGTATTATTATAATCTGGAAATTTATCAGGTTGCAAAAAATTTTTGTGGTAAAGAATTGTATATCGTTTTCTTTTGAATAAGGCATATTCTTTTTTGTTCTGGTAATCAAGAAGCGAATCACCGCCTAGTCGCAAAAGTAAACTTTAAGCCTCTTATGGTATCTTCTTAACGAAATCGGGACTCGTCGAGGTGTCGAGATTAATCATGTGTTACTGACATCGAGATATTTGCGGCCTAACTCACTTTATGAACCTTGAAAATGAAAGTGATATTTATGAGAACTTATATTTGCCACCAATCTTTGTATGTGCTGACTTTATTTATTGTTTGACAAATTTATCCCAACTAGTTATAGGTAATATGAAATGATTCTGCGCCTTGTTGCGGTCGTGATGTTGTTAAATTTAACATTTTGTTTAAATTAATTAAACTCTACGTGCTTTCGATTGTGAATCATGTACGTACGAAGATAATGTATGGCAGTAGATATATACAAATATATTCATAATATTAGTAGAATAGATCGCAGATAGTAAATCTATTTTCAACAGAATGAATCAAAGTGAATGGAATAGCGGGCCATGCAATGCAAACTCTGTTTCGGCGTGTTTCTTTCGGATGCTGGGAATGTGACCAGACCGCTTCTTCAGCCTCGGCCCCTCGACGTCGCGGCTGATACCACGAAGCACGAATATAGTGGTACTTCATGTGCACTCTTGCCGTATATACAGCTGCAAATAATAGTCAAATGCTACCAGCAATCGAAAAGTGATTGTTATGTAATCTACATCTTAAGTATCACGACATGTAGACGCGTATTTTCCATTCTTGGAATATAATGTACATATTTTTCACCCGAAAAAGAACAAATTTACCAACAATTTTCGACTGGTCCACTATCCGTCCTTTGCTCCAACTTTAGCGTTATAAATATTGCATTTATTTGTGCGGAAAAGAAAACAAGAGCAAAGTAACTAAAATTATGGAAATATTAAACTGGTATTTGGAAACAAACACGTTTGATGATTGAAATGTATAAAGATCCAGATGCCAGTCACGTTGCCAGAATCTCAGGCGACTACAGAAGCTGAGGAATGCTTTTAGCATTCCGCTCTGAGAGCAAATAATAAAGCGTTGACACTTTCTATAACTACTTGATCCAATCAACACACTTTTTGTGTCCCAATTTATATTAAAGTGAACCACTGATAACCCCTACGGATGCAGATGGTCCTATCAGTCAATTAACTATATTGTTACGCATATATTTTCCTTCTCTCTACATTTATCTGTTCTGCAAATTTCAACTTTTTCGATCAACCAATGTTAAGTGATTTTTTTCGTGTAGGTGTAAAGTTTATTAAGTACCTACCCATTTTAACAAGCCATTTAGTAACACTATAAATAAAAATTCTTTTGCATAAATATAATTGTTTGTATACCTACAGATTTATATTCAATATACCAGTCACAATTGAACGTCGACTAGAATGAATAAAAACGATATACATATAATAACGAATTAGTTTAGAAAAATGGAATTAGTTTAAATCGATTTAAAAAACGCTTTATTCGATTTGGAAGTTATTAAAACTAAAACGTGACACAATGTCTTGCATAAATCATATTTAGTATATCACAGGCCGGATTAAGCGTATTGAAACATGATAAATGTTGATGTAAATCGTATTTAAGTTCATGAATCAATCGGATACATCGTATAAAAGTTCAACGTTCCACATTTACTGGGTACTTAATATGTTTTTAAGCAAATATATACCTTATAGGTATAACTTAATTCAAACAATTGCCATTGAAATGATTTGCAAATATTTTTTTTTTTGAGTGCATCATGTAGGTATCGTTAATCTGATGTACTTAAAGATCTGTTTCAAACGGTCTCAATCCTCTTACATATTATTCATGCATACCTAACCATCGCCATACAACAAATTCACAAAGATACATTTATTACAAGTAAATTAAGTTTCTTCGCTAATTGAGTTTAAAGCTCCTCAACACGAACATTATTTATGTTTGCATTCGGCTATGTGTTGGTGTATTATCGGAAAATATTGAGAATTTAATAATTTATTGCCATATATATTATGGTCTACTGCACGTTTGCCTTCAGCATTTTATAAAACTGTAAGGGAATTTTCAGGTAGAAAGTATAAACTGGTAGCACAATTTTATAACATTATTTTCAAAAGAAAATGCGCTTTTATATTTGCCATTGCGGTCTTGGTTGTTTTTGGGGTATATAAAGAATGTTATTTTTCAGATTGTTTAAAGATCTTAAAGAATGGCGGTTCTTCAACAAAGTAAAATACATTAAATTTACAATACTCCACATATATTTATATAAATTACCATTGCCTTCGTTGATTTAATAATAAGAGGGTATTATATACTTAGGCGTTTTAGACAAAGTCACTAAGTGTATTTACATTCGTACATATTACACACGTTTTCCATTTTTAACTGTTTAATTTATTAGGAAAAATTGAATTTTTACAAACATTTTGTCTTGTCCATATAAAGCTAATAGCAATATCTTGTAGTATTAAATAAATGTCTGTATACAAAAACGTTTTAATGGCGCACAATGTCAAATAAACTAAATGAAATACAAATATACTTTGTATAGTCCCGACAACTTCCTTCATAAAATGTTTGTTTGCATATATACCTAGTTTTTTCTACCGCGTTTACTCGTACCTTTTTATTATAGTCCTAGAGATGGTCAGGTAAAAAGCAAAAAAGCGCTCATTCGAAATATGTAGCTATACATATATCTAAGGCATATATACGAGATCTGAGGAGCGAATTAGAAAACGAAGCAACATTCCAAATAATTAACAAACCAATAAATAAGGGGATATTAAATATTGAAATCTACTCACCAGTGAGAGTATTTATTTGAAAACTTGAATTGCTAGGTATAAGACTGTATCTTATAGCAGCATTCAAGCCGGCATCCGCATCCTCCGCTGACACTGTTCCTATAATTGTACCTCGCTTTAAATTTTCCTCCACTTGAAATTCGTAAAATTCCTTTGCAAATATCGGATCATTATCGTTCGCATCTAACACATTTATTAATACTTTTGTTGTGGCGGATTTCGATGGTGATCCATTATCCGTGGCAATCACTTTTAATTCATAGTAATCCTTTGTTTCTCGGTCCAGAGTGCTTTTTAGGTAAAGCCAACCGCTGTTGGAGAAAATGCCAAATATTTCGACCGTTTCGGAGGTGTTTATAGGAATGATGTTGTAAGTTAAACGGGCATTGTTTCCAGTGTCCAAATCGACGGCAGTTAATTGGACAATCTAAGAATAAATGAATACATGTATATATAGGTATGAAAGTTTCAGTTGGTATGTGAAATAAATAAAAGAACAGAAGAAGAGATAAATATGACCTGTTGGCTGGAACCATTATTTACTTAATAATGTACGAAAATTAAGAAACATTTCGTCTTTCCTTAATGCTTGTACCCTATACTTCCACTTGTATTTATAGACCAATATACTAAGTGAGTATGACCTTGCAGGTAATGAATGATTAATGGCAAGCGTTGGGGTCAAAGAGGCTCTTACTCATTATCTCAAATGAACTATTACCGATTACATAGTCACGCCAATTTTAGAAATAAGAAAGATATAGCAAAAGAACATCATGTATGCCGTAGGTCAGTGATCTAGGGCCAATTCTGACCTGGATGATGATGCCCTCCTATATACATTTACACATATGCACACACACACACATACATAAAATATAATAATAATACACAACATCTCCAATATCTTTTATTTTCTGCTAACGATCCTGTTTTGTATATTTTGACAGTGATGTGTGGAAGGCTTAACCCTGCTGATATGCCGTTAAGCCTATTAGCATTTTTATGCACGAAAAATATACATTATATTGTCATAATATGTGTATTTTGAACATTTATTAATTTAAAAACGATTTCGAGGAATATTCAATTATTGCCCTATTATAAACGTATTGATTCACTCTTCATATAATATGCAGACACTTCGAGTAAGTATGATTAAAATAAATGTTTTCATTAATACTTTTATGACGTATAACACATACCTGCGAATTAATTGGCAACGATTCTGATATTCTTAATGTGTATTCGCTACGTTCGAAAACAGGTGGATTATCATTAATGTCTTGTACTTCAACGAAGACAGTAAGGTTCGCTGATAGTGGCGGAATTCCAGTATCTGTCGCTGTAATTATTAAGCTATGCCGTTGAGATGTTTCGTAATCTAAATGTCTTGTAAGTGTAAGATGACCCATCTTTGGTTCTATACTAAACAATCCTCCAGTAGCGCCATTGTTAACGATATTGTAACGTATGACACCGTTAGCACCGGAATCTTTATCTTGAGCGAATGCACTATAGATTGGTACTCCAATGCTGATATTTTCTGGTACTGAGATATGTACGGTTTTCGATTCGAACTCGGGCACATTGTCGTTAACATCTTCAATTTCAATGCTAACCTGTAATGTTACATAAATGGTGCGATTTTACTTGCTTGATTATAGGTAGTGAGTAGTGTATGTTAAGAATTCCTTTGTTTAACGACGTTTGAAACATAAAAAATGAAACTCATCAAGGCATGAAATTAAAAATCTTAAGACTAATCGTTAAAATGCTAATAATAAACTTTTTATAGATATATTTTAGAAAAAGCAGCATTATGTGAATTTTTACTTTTACTTAATCATAAGAAATTATCAAATATTTTGGAAATCTAAATATTAAAAACTTACCTGCGTGTGACCATACAGTGCTGGATCGTCACTTGTGGCTCGGATGTTCAACAAAACGTTTGATATCTTTTCGTGGTCCAATATTGAGGCAGTTTTTACAGAACCAGTGACAGGATCGATACGAAAAAATTCGTCGGAATTTCCATCGTAAATAGAATAACGCAGATTTTTATTAACTCCTGCACAAAAATCATAATAAATTTTATGTAAAAAGATTCTTTCAAATGGCAAAACTTGTTAAGACATAATTGAATAAACACTTTGTTTTTGTATTTTTATGGAAATAATAAAAGTGTAATAAACGTTTTAATTAATATACCAAAAATTCTCTTTCTAAAAACCATTAAATTTATGTGAAGAAACTACCTATACTTATAAAACTTATATAGAGATATATATAAACTTTCTTTATACTTTTTGTATAAAGGAATTCCTATTTCCTTTTAACAGCAAACTAAATGTCTGACAATAAAACATTTGATTACATTTTGTTAAGGTAAATTCATTTTATAATTCTTAAATTAGGCTAAGTGATTAAAATCTTCCTTATTGCTTTCACTACTAAAACCATATTTTTAATTAAAATTCTCAATCTAATAATAAAAGAATAAAATTTACTCTTCTTTTCCCATTGTTTTATTCATCAGAATTCACTTTTACGTAAAATCTTATGAATTTTAAGCTTAATACTAAAAGGGTAAAGTTTCGTAAGGCCAATTTAATTTTTCAATTCGGCGAGTTTGTCTTCTACCCGACCATCGGAGTCTCCAATATAAATCAGTACTTCTTTGGCATTTAATGCAGTCACTTGAATACAAAACGAAAAAATAATAAAACAACATAAAAAAAGCGTATATGTATATGCAAAGAAATTTAGACCGGTAATTTCTTAAAGCATAATAAAGGACTGCAATAAATAGCCTCAGTAATAGAATTTTTTGTTTTTATTTTATATTTCAAAGGCCCTTATTAGCATTTAGGCAAACAAGTTGAAGTTGTTTGTGTCAGTATAAAAGAAGTACAGCGGAAAGGGGGCAATTATTTCAAGGGATGCATGTGTATGTCTTTTAAGAGACGACATTTCGGTAGTATGCTAAGGGAAATGTGGCTATTGTATTCGAGATGTGCGTCGTTCGCTAACCTGTTTGAATCCGCATCAATTTCATCAGAGCTCTGAAATCATTCCAGGATCTACCAAAATGTTTCAGACCACTTTCCGACAAAACATCAAGATTTTTTTTTCAAAAATACATATTTTCTTCGCATTAAGAAATAGATAATAGTAATTGAAATATATGGGATTTCTTGAGTTTGTAATTGAAAAGATTAGCGGTAAATCGGTGAAGTTCAATGAAATATGGAACATTTTTGCAATGCACAGACCGAAGTTGTATAGAAGCTCCGATGCAATGGACATTTGTTTGAAAATCACTGACAATTCAGACAGCATTATAAAATTTATTGCTGCTGCGAAAAGTTGGTTTGCTGTTTGAAACCCCCAAAACGTAACCAAACTGGTCGACAGAAAACAGTGATGACCTGCGAGGTGAGTTGCGGGGATTATTGAAAACATGCGGCAAGTCACTTTAATACTGAAGTAGACTTGTATGGACAGTTATACATTGTTTGCCGATTTCTTTGCGATTCAAACTGATCTCTTGTTGAGATTTAAAAATGAAACAACATTTTTGTTTAATGGCCAAATTTAATCAATTAAGGGTACCGCATTATTCCTTTACAAAACCAAACAGATATCCTATAATACATACGAATGGAAACTTGTATATGTATACCTAAAAGGGTGAACATATGATCGCCTGTCACAAATTTAAATGAATGCCCAATGTTTAGATAGTTTAATTTTATGAATACATCATTACAGAATATTTATTAGAGTTTTTTTTATTAATCCTGAAACAAATTTTGAGTAACAGGATATAGTACACACATGGACTATGTGGGCCCATAGAATGGTAATTATGTATATTTATTAACATTTTAAATGTATAAATTTATTTGTATAGACATTCTTTTACATTAAATTAGGTATCTATACATGAAATTTAATGAAAAGAAAATTAAGATTGCCAATGACTTCCAACAGCGAATAGAAAACAAAAGAAGAGTAATTAATAAAAGTCATAGTGTAATCGAACAAATGAATCTCACGCTGATCTACACCAGCTTTAGGTGTGAATTGTTAGGGATATTGAGCTGCAATATACCGAGAACATTTGTTTTTCTGTTCTTTAAAACGGTATTGTGCCCACTTCTATTTGAAACAAAATGAACAAGTGTATATGTGCATGACCTCCCACTGTGGTAACGAAAGATCCAACTTGAAAGAAAAAATGAAATATATCCATTTATACAATGCATGTAAGGAAATCTATAGCGAATGTTTTTATAAAAACTTTATTAAATAATATTGTTCATGCACACAAAGACAATATAGACGTGTATTGGGCATTATTACGAGTACTTCTTCTCGCGATATACGAATCGTATACATACATATACATCCAGTATATGTGTGTTATGGAATGCATCGACACATCGATCCATTGGTTTTCAGAATTTTTTCTGAAGAAAGTAACGATTCTCCCTGAACCATTACATCTTGATACAAAAGAAAACCTTAGCGTATATTATACAGTTATAATCATATTAGACGTAGAAAAAAATCAACCATGTTCGTGTCCATTTTTCAACTTATCACAAAGATGTGCTGCATTCTCATACATATAACTCGAAGAATAAAAAGTTGAAAAACATTATTTTGTAAATTATGAAATTCTAAACCAGTGTAGAAATTATATAATAGATGTAAAAATAATATCACATCTCATCATGTCGCGTGTATATTCTCGTATATACTTTAAGGTCAAATTCAAGAACTGATATTAACTAATAATTACAGGTATACTTATACAAGTTATAGAGAAAAAAATCTAGCTGGAAAATAACTACACGACATATTAGAGTTATAGATGAGCATTAGTGGAAACAGTATAAAAATAATATAGAATAGTAAATTACATATAATCTTGTAGAGAGAAAAGAAGTTTGATGTAATCGTCATGAAAAAGTTTATGTGGTTTCTTATTATTATTATTTGTTTCTCCAAAGTTGAGATTATTTCATACAAAAGAAGATTTTTTAATATGCTGAATGTAATTAACTTAATTCTAGAAAATCAGTTAAAATTGCTTGATTCCGTTAATTTCGTTTTGGAATTCTGAAAAAGCAAGAATACCTAACTACCTTTGAAAAGTGAAAAAACCACTCCAACAAGAAAAAATAAACAAACTCAATAAACATATGTATATATAAAAGTCTGGAATATTTTATTCGTTCTTCTTTTCTCTCTTTCTAGGCAATTTGAGTTGCTGCTTTTGGAACAACGTTTGCATGTAAAACCCGAAACACCTGTCCAGTAATTTCTTTAAATTATGGATTTTAAAACACTTAAAACTTTTACTATGCAATTTCGAATTTTAATTATTTAAGTAAAATCGAAATTCATCTAATACAGAACCTAATAGTATCAGGCCAATGGACTTGCTGCTAATTTCTATAATAACAATCCGAAACAACTGATGTGTATGTGTGAGTAAAATTTTTTGACTAATCTACTAAAGGTGTGGATTATTAATGATTCAAGTCTTGTTATTTTACATATTAGCTTAATTGAGATGTTTTTATCTCCCATGTCCATTCCAATTTTATAATATCTTAAAAAAATATTTTAAAAGATTTATGTATATTCAACACTTAATCAAACATGATATATATAGTGTTGATTCAATTATGTCAGTGTAAAAAAATTACCCCCCAAAAAAAAGTCAACTCACCGTTATCCGTTACCGTAGCTCTCACATTCCCAATAATTGTATTCATTTTAACATTCTCACTAACTGAAAACATGTACTTTGAATGATCGAAAATCGGCAGCTTTTGCGTCGAGTCCATAACACTCACAAACACAACTGCATCTTTTACCGATTTCAAATTACCACCGTCACTAGCACTGATATTTAATGAATAATAACGCTGACTCCTTGTTGATAACAAACTGGGCCTACTAACGAATATTTCACCAGTATTTCTCTCCAATCTGAACAATCCTGCCTCATTTCCGGCCACAATTTTGTACGTAATGCTACCAAAACGGCCGGAATCCGGGTCCGACGCTAGCACAGAAACCACTGGCACCGTCGCCGACAGCGACGCGCCTCCCTCACGGAGGGTAACATTGTATTTTGTAGGGTAGAATGTGGGCCTGTTGTCGTTCACGTCAATCAGTTGGATTTTCACCATTGCTGTTGTACTCAAACCACCTGAAAATGTCGAAACTCGTCAATGTCGAATGATGGAACAGATGGGAAATACTCATCGTATTTAAAATGAATATGAAGTCGTTAAGGCTGGTATTATTTAAAGATTTCACGATTTCACAATTAGCGGTCGTAAACAATTGCTTACAACAACTTATTTATCATTATAGATTTCCCTGCCTCTGGAGGTGATTTTTATATTAACATAACAATATTAATTGATAATATTCAGATGCATTTAACGGAATTGTTATAATTCAATGTAAAATAGTTGCACGATTACTATAAGCGAGTCAATTGTGAATTTTTGCAAGATGTGCTGGTATGCCTGTAACCTGTCTGTATGTTATTACAATGCACAATTAAAATAACCATCAATGAAATTGCCTACGTCTTTCTTATATTAGATACATAGAGAGTTCGTTATGGGAATAAAATCGGAAATTTTGTTGTAATGAACACTTCTTTATATGTTTTAATGTAGGCAAATTGAATCTTTTTATGTGGGGATTAGTGCTAGAGTCTAATAATTATTTCTAAAAGTCTCTCCGCAATCTGAGCAGAGCGCGTTCATGGAATCAATCGAATGAATGACTTAATAAAATGACCAATTGAAAAAACCGTTCATTAAGGACTTGTGATTATTAATTTCAGATCACCTTCCTTATATACGTTACGTACATAAGTGTATGTTTTATTCATATTATAAAATATTTTATGGTATACTTGCAGCTAATAGACATTCACGATCTCGTGAGTATAGGTTGCTTGTAGAATGACATCGTGATTCGCATTTTTTACTTTGTACTTTTACACTTCACAGGTATCGTTAAAATAGATTAGCACGAACTTAATGTGTGTATAAACATGGATTAAAATCAAATTTTCACATAATATAAACTAATGTAAAAGGATTCATTTAGTACTCGAATCTCCGAACTCAATTCCCATAACAGCAATTTTAAGATCATTAAACAAACTGTACACATAAGTATAGAAATGTGCACTCAATGCACTAGATCGTTAGATTTTCCAGTTTTTCGTGAAAATTTCTCTCAGTGTAAATAGTAGGTATATTGCTATTAATGTTCAACTCGATTTAAACAATTGCTGCTTTGAATAATCTGCTGAAACAATTTCAAAAAGGTACATGCTTCCTATTCCCTTCTATAGCAGTCGCTTCAATAATTTTCAAAGTAGCATAATTTTTATCTACACCTAACAATAGAAGTTTTAACGGTTTCACAGAAAATGGAATCTTAAATATCTGTTTGTGTAAAGCTACTGTCGGTGTAAATACTGTATAGAAAAAGCTCTTGGTTTCCGCAATGTTTGCAAATATATAAAACTACTACATTTAAATACAACATATTACTAAATAAAAATTAAACAAATGCCATGGCTTACCTCTATCTGTGGCTATAACGGGAAATTCGTATACATTTCTTGTTTCATAGTCAAGTGTGGAACTGATGCAAAGTTCGCCAGTATCCGAACGAACTTTAAATTCTTTTAATTTACCAGAACCGTCGCTCAGGGTATAATTTACTATGGCATTTACTCCACAATCCGGGTCAGTTGCAGAAACCTAAAAGGAAAAAAAATGTGTTCAATACATACATGTGTGGATCAATACATAATAAAATAGTTGGTTACATTTCTATGCAATATAAATGTGAGCATAAGTAAATAGATAGTATATAATTTTCTTAGATTAACAGGAAATTATATTTTAAAATAGTTTTCCAGTGCGAGGCCAATAATGGAGGCAAATATGAAGAAGTTGTCTTGATCAATCAATTTATTATTTTTGCAATACTTAGGCGGAGAACTGGATTCGTGTGATGGTTGTGTGTGTGTGTTAATATGATTTTAATCAGCTGTTTGTATGATAAAAAAATCAATAAAGAAAATTATAATCTGTCTAACAAGAATCCAATTTGATTGAAAGTGGTGTGATAATGAATTTATTTTCTTTTATATGCTTTGGAGTTAACTCAATTAAATGAAAAATTTTGTACTCGTTTGGAATACCAAGTAAAGCAAAGTAATTCAATAATTGCTCATCAAGCCACAAGTTTCACTGTTAAATTGTATGAAACTGAAGCTCTCTTAAAGGAATTTAAATATGGCGAGTTTTAAAACCGAACGAATCTTGAATGTTTTTAATCTTACGTTGTTCATACAAATAATATATCAAAGTCCTATGCCAAGTGAGTTTATAGGTGTTCACTTGGACATGAGTGATTATATCGCATGTCTTAGGTGGGAGGTTCATCATTATTATTACGGATTACTGATGATGAAAAAAGACCAAGACATTATATTAAGTTACATATTGTAGAAAAAGATGAGAACTTTTCCTTTAATCGTTAACAATTAATGAAAAAGCTAAAAATGTTTTAACGTAATTATCAGCCAACTAATTCATCAATACAGCATGTTAGGTACTTAGATCGTTCTTCGGGAATATACCTCACTGGTAAATAATTTCCTCAAAATAAAAATAGAATTTATTTGTAAGAAAAAAATAAACACCTAAACAATTTAGCATAGTAAACATTTATCATCAGTAAGAAGATGTCGGTAGGTTTTCCAATAATTGTTCTGGTCACCTGAGGGTTAATACTAATTAATGCCGTTACATATGACTTTAACAATATATATTGTATGTACCTATACACATTGTGAGTGCGTTTCGCTTTATATAGCGGTCTTTTCATTCAAATCAATCAATGAGAGTTTATCACACACGAAAATACAATAGCATAAAAGCTCTCCTTTTAATAATTTTCTTTTTTAACATTGTTTATACAATCCTATCAGTACCGGAGTTAAGGTACAATATCAATATGTCGGAAGGCCTTCGATTCCGTTATTTTAATGGACAACCAACGACAGAAGAGGAGATATATTAGCGGAATGGGACATCGGGTGGCCCACGCTTAAGTCTATCAGCGCCATCTCACGGGTCAATGTCCCGTACATTCATATATTTGAAACTATGCGATTCTCACTGAAACTAAGGCCTAGTCTATTACATGATATGTTCCATGTTTGCATTTCATGTAATAACTTTCCGCAATTTAATGCACTTAACTGGGAAAAACAAATATGCTGGCATTCCCTTCTCAATGTGAATAAACCGTGCTGATAGAGACAACAATTCTTTTTAAATTAAACATTTCCGTTTGAGAAATGAAAATGGAAGAGAGAAGAAAAAAAGCTGCATTCGATACGAGAAGTGCAACTGCATAAAGCAGCCTCGATCTGAATGCAAATAAAACAATTCCTGTCTGTCTTAAAACAAATGTATATGTATATAAAGAAAGGGCAGTTTAGATACCAAAATTGTATTTAAATTTTGTAGGTTTCAATATATTTACAAAATGGAAGGAAATTTGCAAACAGAGGAACAGTCGGTGGTCGTTGTTATATATGCATTTCACACGATTCAAAGAAGATGTAATATTTTAAAACCGCACTTACTATAAATAACTATATAGCATAAATTTCATTATCAATGCTTAGGTAATACAAATCTCAAAAATGCCTCCTGAACTTGTCCTCATAAAGTTGCTTGTAGCACATACATATATGTTGCCAATTTAACAGTAATTAGTTTCAAGTTTTCAAGCGCGATTCAATTTTAATTTAATATTCTCTTTAATGTTGACGCAATCGAAAAAAGGGACCGCTATTAAAACGAAACGCGTACAATCGACGATTTATAGGAAAATGAATTAATTTGTATAGAAAATCAGCAGATTAAGTTATTTACTGGCACACATCCAGATGCATTCTGATTGTGAAGTGCAATTCTCAAGTGAAGAGAAACATGTTTGGTAGGGTTTTTTAATCATTAAGGAATTACGAAGACAAGAGAAGTAAAAGCGTTCAAATGCCTATGTATGTAGGCAGTTAAGGATTCTACGAAATTCTAGTAATAATACAATTGCTCTGTATTTCAACAAATTATCGAACACTTTGTGCGATTACGTTAATGTGATCAGAGCGCATTCCAATGCGAACCAGTAGCCACAAGTCGATCAGAAGAAACTGTACTAATTTCATAGATCTTCATAAATATACAAAGTGATACATTACTATTACAAGTGTTAACTTCCAGACAAGTCTTTATTCCGCCTAGTGCCTTACAGGTTTACTTTTTAAAACATTATAGACCTTAGTAGTTGTATATACTCGTAGATTGTAGCTACATTTGTCGAGGTGGTCTTGTACGATTGATTTATTGCCAATGCTATTCACAATTATTATGATACCTACCATAATTAACTAGAATTTATCTGTATATATTCTCTACTACAATTTTTTTTATTTGTTTTATTTCATGTTTTTCTATACCTACCTACAAACAACTACTTTACTATGATGTACATTTACAATGATATAATACAACACAACAAATTAATAATACATTATTTGTGTTTGATTTGTATTCTATGGACATACCATTTCATAAAATTAGTAGAAATGATCTATTATATTTGTTCTTTTGCACAATATTTTTTCTATCTTATTTCGTTTCAATTAAATATGCGATTTTAATTGGAAAATAAATGCTAATGTAAAAGGTTTAACGTTATTAAGTAGCTCGGTTTGTGATAAACTCTGTTAAGAATTTATTGAAAAAAACGGTAATATAGTAAGATAACATAAAAAGAGAGCAAAAAGGATGTTATTCTAATAGCAAAATATGTAATTTAATTCTATGCATTATAATAACATGTCGGTTGTAAGAATTATATTGCTAATTTTGTTTTTTAAAAGGGAAAGTCAATAAAATACTTAGTTTTCTCTTTAAACACATCATATAATTAGTCTGGATTCCATCATAAAATTATATTGTCTAATACTTTTTATTATGTCTATATTTGTTTAAAGTAAAAATTATTATTTATCTAAAATTGTAACGTTTATAATGCAACATAGTTTCGTTTTCTTATCAATTCGGATAATTAAAGAGATTTTTATGCGGTTAAAACAATCATTTCTCGAAGAAGTGAAACAATTATACTGAGATTAATTTGTCTATTGTATGGTAATTTGTTCGTTGGTTTTGAAATTATAATTGAAAATTCCATCGTTTAACCCATTTATCTATGTATCATTTTTATATAACGATGAGAGCAAATGTAACACTAAAAATATAGTCTACAATTATTTCGGTCAAGTGTTAATCCAGTGTAAAATGTAGGTATACATGCAAAAGAGTGTACGAAACGAAGAGAACTTTAATCGACATTGAAAACAGTCGGCATTTTGCATAAAAGTGCATTTACATGTGATGGCCTCAAGCCCGCTACTGTACAGACACACCCCTATCGATAACAAAGATATTCACATAAGACACGAATTAAGGTAGACAAAGATGATAACACTTGAAAAAGATGAAGTTGATCAAGTTTATGATCGGTAAATCCTGTAATCGACTATTTATTAATATTATTATAAAATACGCCCTAGGGATGAGTTTACATCATTCACTATCTGAATTATGATTTTAATGGGTGAATAATATACATTTTACGTTGACAACGAGAATTCTTACATGATTTATCACATATGTTTTTCGTTATTTATAAACAAAATCGCGTACGTAAGAAAACTTCTGGGGCATTGTTATACTGAGGAAAAACAGCGCGCTTTTTGTTCATAGTGGAATATTTTAAACACCACATAATCTTTCTATTCACAAAACTAAGTAACTACAAACATATACCTTCAATTGTAATCTAACACAAATTCAAATGCAGAAAAAATGTTAGACTTAGAACCAATAGGTAATACCTACCGTGTGTATGTGTAATAAGTTTGTTGTTTATAACTTGTTTTCATATGCATTAAAGAATTAATATGCCCGTAAATGAAACGTACTTCTATCGCTCTATCTCAAAAAAAGTGCTGATTACATAGGTAAATTACATAAGGTCTTGAAAAACTTATCACTCCACGACTTTAATTAGACTCTCATTAAAATTTATATTTGTTCAAAAGAGTTATGTGGCATTAATATAAACAAATATTGACACGAGATAGAAAATTCACTTTAAAAACAGAATTTATATGTTATGTACATAGTAATTATTGTACATTGAGCAAAATGCGGCCGAATATCTTTTACAACAAAGGCAATTTGTTCCAATATATAGCCACAATAGCAGGTACTTAATAATATTTCTTAAAATCCTTTCACTCATGTCACGACCTTTTAGGGGCTTTCTCTGTTATTTGTTCCGGTATTAACTTGGGCTGGACCTCACCGTATTTACCAAAATTACAATCAAACTCATCGACCATTCCGACGACAAGCGATGAAGGCTCTTGGTGTGCAGTGGCCCCACTTTTGGGCGCACCTCCAGGCGCGATTATCGCATCCATCCTAACCGACAGAATTGGCAGGAAGAACACCACTTTACTGATGGCCCCAATTATGTGTCTTGCATTTATTTCCATCGGATTTGCACAGCATATCTGGGTTATCACCTCATTGAGGTTCATTATTGGATCGACGGAAGGCGCTTTGTATACCGCATTGCCAATGTACATTGGGGAAATATCAGAGCCCAGAATCAGAGGCTTTTTGACTTCTACCCTTGCTATTGCGGCCATAACTGGCACATTGTTCATCAATACCATCGGCACTTTTACCAACATTTTCACCTCAAGTTTAATTTGTGCTGGGGTGCCTTTAGTGCATTATTTAGCGTTTTTTAAGATGCCAGAATCACCGTATTATTACATTAAAAAGCATCGATACGCGGAGGCTAGAGACAGTTTGGTGATATTAAGAGGAACGGACGATGTGCAACACGAAATGGATACTTTGTGCAAAGCGGTAACCCGCCAAGAGCAGGCGGAGAAAGCCGGTTATTTGGATCTCTTTACAGTTCCAAGTAATAGAAAGGCTTGTCTTATCTACGTTATTCTATGCCTAACGAATAAATTCAGTGGTAAAAATCCGTGTCTTTTTTACACGGAAACAATTTTCAAAGAAGCTGGTACCACTGTAAGTCCCAATGTGTCTGTGATAATTTACTGTAGTGTTGAATTAATTGCTGTTGCCGCGACTACTATATTCATCGTGGATAAATTTGGAAAAAGGCCATTGATGATCACTTCTGCATTTGGATGTGCGGTGTCAGTTTTTCTTCTCGCCGCACATTTCTACTTGAAAGCTTCGTTTCCAGAAATAACGGAGAATTTGAACTGGTTACCAATAACGGCCTTAGTCTCCTATAACATTCTGTTTAGTGTTGGGTTAGCATTTGGACCCGTTTCCGTTTTAAGTGAACTATTCCCTACAAATGTAAAGGCGAAAGCTCTTTGTTTAGCCGACAGTTTTTCAGTTTTAATGGGTACAATTGCTTCGAAATTCTTTCAAATTACAGTTGATGAATTTGGGTCTATGTATATACCATTCTTGTGTTTTTCCATATGCAGTTTAATTGGTTTAATTTTTATCATTAAATTCATACCAGAAACGAAGGGAAAAACATTGGAGGAGATTCAAGAGTTTCTAATTGGTGACAACCATGAATTGCAACCGCATCATCATTTTTAATATTATTGGTGATAAGTGCATAAATCGTAACAAAAGCTAGTAGGTATTATTTATGATAAAAGTTTTTTTTATGTAAATATTTAGTCACTACTCAAGATAACCACTTGAGGTTCACAATACAGTATTCGCTGTTACTTTATTATAAATATGTCTGAATTTTTAATACCATAAATAAGTTAATATTATTTGAACTGTAAATATGCGTAGTTTTCTAAAAATAAATACAAAATATTTACATGATGTTCATACTGTGGACAATGCAAACTTACGATTATTATTGTAATAAATTTCTTAACATGTTCGGGTCACTAATAAATGACCACATTATAAGAAAATTGATTGTAGAATTTTTAATAACAAAAGTAGAACATTGTATTAATAGAATAAACATGTTCAGCAAAAGTGATTTACACATTCAAAAAATGTAGTTATGTAAAACAATTCTAGAATTGGTAAAACATGTCAATTAAATTTTGTTTATATACTATTTATGACTATAAAGTATTTCTTAATTTCGTTCTGTCAACGACCTGTATATAAAGAAATTTCCTTAGAGTGGGTTTTTTTTCTAAATAGTTCACGTTCTAAGCAGGCACCATGAAAATTGTTCGATGCCTACAACTCCTTGTGTCTGCGAAATGGCATAATTTGTGACTGCTAGAAATTTACGTTCATGTCACTCGTAACTTTTAACTGTAAAATTGCCACTGTTGGGTATATAACATTTATAATACCAACATATTTCAATATTTACGATGCGATCAGGTCAGCAAATATGATATGCAGAGATTTTCCAAAAAAGAAAATCATTGTCCTCGCAATTCAACTAACAAATAGATGAATAAAGTGTTTACGATGTAATATATGACAGTTTTATTGGTTGTACAATAGAATATGAAGCTATCAATAACATGTAGGTATATGTACATATTTATTATTAGGCATGAATATCTAAATAATGCAGACTTAGGAGGGAAACGAATTAAACGCATAATATTATTTTGCTTCCTGTAAAAAGTTGAAAGAAAAACAAAAAATAAAGTGAAGAGATGTATCCTGAATGTTAAGTGGAGGGGGGTACTACCAGTGCCTATTAACGAAATTAATTAATATTCCATATGAACGCTGACGTACACAACTGATAGTTTTAATTAGGCTCGTGTGTTATAAATGTAATGAAAGAAGGCAGCAGGTAGGTTAGATGGCCATACAATTTTTTCCCTCTAGTCATATTATTGGGGCCGTTGATCCAACTAGTTTAAGGTGTCGCACTGATCGATTGAAGCTATAAAGAGAACGGTCACATCTCAATTCTTTTCACCTTGTATATATCTTTAGCTTTCCGACAGAAAAGCCGCATATGAAATGGCGTCACCGATGCACTGTCTAAGTGCTCCAACTTGTTTAGATAAGCAAGGTATATTATACGTGTAGTTTCTTGATGATGACACGACGAAAATTTCTATTTCGGCTTGTTGTTATCCTCTGCACACTGGACGATGGGATCTGTGTGTGAGTGAGTGCGTGTTTACTTCTTAAATCAAGGAAAAAAATGTCTTATCCGAAAATTCCGCTTTACTTAATCACTATAGACACCATAACAACGGTGGTTCTATTAATTCTTAAGAAATATACGTCTTGTGAACGTAAATGAGTATATTAGCCTTAAATAATTTGTAGATATACATATAGTCCTTTTTTTAATTCATTACTTCGGAAACGATTCACGTTCATCTCACTTTCAACATATCCAATTAGAGAACATTATCGCTGGGTCGGGTGAAGAATTTTATTTAGATTCTTATCGTGGTTATTAATTATATGTAGATGACATATTACCATAAACATTATATTATATGCATTATGTATATATATCCCGACTTGTGTACGTTATATGTTTTAAAAATCATTTTACTAAAGGGACAACAAAATGCGACGAGGATATGCGCATATTGTTGTTATTGATAAATATCAACTTGAGTTGTGTTAACTAACTGTAAATCAATAAATAGATGTAATTGGAAACTAATGTGCTTTTCATTCAACTTAGTTAGGTGTATTGGCACAAGTCACAAGGAGATATAGTGAGGTAGAGCTTTCTTATAGACTTACAGCCAATTGCATACCGCTGACAAAGTACAATTTTTATTTTATGCCATTATAAATGCATACCTATTACATATTATTGACAACACAATGAATGGGTGGCGCATTACATATATATTTTTTATTTAAATTATATTAAATATGCAAGACAAACACTGTTTGGGATGAACATAATACAATATATTTGTCAGATAACTACAATAATAATCGTTCATTTATTACCGTCCCTTTCTGTTATATAAGGTGCAATCAAGATAATTATAAAAGGTCCTGTCTACATACGGGGGATTAACTATCCTTTTTTAAACGGAAAATGTTTTTTTATAAAACACCACATTCTGGAATAACAGATTTATGATACATATGTACGCGTACCTATTTGTAATAGTTATTCGTGGTGTATGTGCATCAAATGACGGAAATCTAAAAAATGACACATTATTTCCATTAGATTTATGTTTGAGAATATTTGACTATAAATTATGTTCTTTTTCCATGTGTAGGTACCATCTCTCTCTCTTAAGTAGGTTTACCTACCTATATAACAATATTTATATATCTGTTTTGTATTTGTATGTGAACTATGATAGATTGCAAAACTATGGAATGCATATCCAACGGTATTATAATAATACAAGAGAGAATACAATTCTCTTATAATATAAATATATGCCTACAACAAACAACAAGTCAAATTAAATAATAAATTTGTAATTTAATATAGCATTTTATTGCCATTGTTCAGTCGTGTATAGTGAATGCATTTTTATTGTTATCAGTTAATAAGAAACATTATCGTGAACACAATAAAATTTAAGGCAAAACAAATTAAATGGCTTAAAGTGTCGCTTTCAATATAAATTACTGATACTTAATGCAAGTAGAGTATAAAGCGACAACAAATGAACTCTTAGCAAAACAAATGGATATTATATAAGCATTATGAATAAGTGCATTTGGAACCGTCACGGGTGGTATACAAATAACATACTAGTCGCAGATTTCATGGCACTTTTCCATACCAAGTTAACAACAATGTCAATGAAGTACGAGAGCATTTGTCATTTTCTTTACTTCTTAAATCGCATATCCTTCACAGATACAGTTATTTATAGTCATTTTCCTCAGGCATTTAAATAATATTTCATCACAACAAATTTAACGTATTGAGTAGTTTTCTGACAAAATTAATTAAAAAACTGTCTCTATGACTTTACATTATTTCTGAATACGTACCTATATAATACACACACCTATTAAATTTGGATGAGTTATTTTTTTTCAAGTTCGAGAGAAGAGGCGGCATAATTATTCTTTAAATTACTGATTCTATTAAAGGTGCTTGGAAAGCAGTTTTTAATTATTTTGCACAGTTATTTTCGTCGATTATTAAAATATATAATTTAATGCTAACTAGTTAAATGGCCAAATAAAAATTTTTCATAGACATTTAAACGATAATGCAATTATAATAGAATTAGTTTAAGGTGTGAAAGTGAACATTACACCTCCACGGCATTTTTTCGCACAATCAAGTCTAAATAGTTTTATGCATATGTATTTTCTTGAATTTATTTATAACTTTCCGCAGTTCCTTGAAACAAACTACCAAATAATCTTATTATATAATTTATCGCGTTTAATATTATAAAAAATGATCGATTGAAAATAATTCTCTGATAATGAGATGACAATTTTTTTCGACCATCATCCATTATCTGAAGACAGGCTAACATGTCTGGTAACCGAAACTGTCTGGTTTCAACGCGATCAATTTTAGTAATGATTTTGATTTTTATACTTTATATATTACACACTTTATATAAAAGCTCACATATAGCCGGCTTTATTTCAAGTCCGGTATGTGTTTTTTTTCTTTGTATTTCATTAAAAATTCAATTCTTTTATACACAAATTTAATTGTTTATGTACATACATCAACGAACAAATAATTGGCACTCGATATTTTCAAGGGGCCTTATCAATTCATGTGAATAAACAATGCAATGTAAACAGAACCCGGCTGGACATTATGATATTACAAATTCGCATGCGAATCTTCATTACCAATAAATTATGGTATTAAAATACCATTGGTATAATGACTTCTTGCTGTTTGTAATAATGTACGCACATTTATAATGCCTGATCGCGAATATAAAAATAAAAAACGTTTTTCATTCATAATTACACAGTATATTCGTTTGTATATGTAAGTATAGGTACATACGTAGGTATACTCATACTCGTCTTAGTGATGTGGTCTCAAAATGAATTTCTTGTAAGAAAAAATTTGTACAAGTCCAATTAAACTGCAAGTTAATTTTAGCGTTAATAAAGGAAAAATCACCTCATTAATAGCATATACATATATTGACTGACAGATGTGCTAAATAACGACTATAAAAATAATAATAGTATTTAGTAAATATGAAACGAGTATGTAGAATGTCGTGTCCGAAAATTTTTGTACCTTTTCCAGTATAAGAACTTCCTTTAAAAGCGATAACATTTTTCGTATAGTTGAACTGAATGTTTCGTAACACTGAAACACCAATTAATCAAGTATACAGTTTTTGTTTTGTTAATTCAAGCTTAATCAAAAGATTTTATCAGCAAGACACTCGTTACAAATTTTTTCGAAGACTGCAGGCTAATAATTAGTTGTAAATTAAGTTTTCTTTATTTTGGATATGAGGATAAGTACAAGATTTTTTGATGAAATTATTAATTATGTGGTATTATTGAAGACGTTAAGATCCCATTTTCCTTCTTAGGTATTAACTATAGAGAGTTAATGTTTTGTTAATCAAAAATTAAAATTTGTGAGTAAAGAGCATTAGATGAATACAAAAATCAGAAGAGAGTTTCATCATTGCTTTACTATGATAACTATACTAACGTTTAAATTGTTTAGAAACATTAGATGCCAAAAATTGTTCGGCGTTTGATGCTTCCTTGGTCGTATTTATGTTTATCTGACTTACTTATATTGACTATAAGTTGAAACGGTAAAATATAACTTTCAATGATGGGTAACGGAAATTTTAAATGAAAAATCACATCTTTTGTGTTGGAAAGGTTATGCGTCCCTCCCACAAAAAGCTTATTTAAGCTGAATAATCTCAGGCACTAACTAACAATAATTCCTATCAACACGAGCGAATTTTTCAATTTCAATTAAGTTGGTGATGAATTACGATAGATATGGGGAATTGCTTTAGGAAAATACACGAAAGAAAAATTAAAGCACATTTCAAATTGAGTAATAAGAACAATCCATTCCAAACACATTAAGAAGTTAAAAAATTTTTGTTTGAATCACAGTAATTGAGACAAATAATTTCAATGTAATGATAATTACATTACAGACATTAAATTTGCAGTATGTAAGGGGAACATTAATTATAACAATTTAATTACACAAGACAATTATCTTTACCCAGGATTTATATCGACAACATCAGCAATATGGTAGTACATATACTCGAAGGTAAAAAGTTCTTTCCGTAATACGACGAAAAATTCATCAAGTTTTTTTTGTTACTTGGTGTAAAAAATACACCAAAGTGTAATAAAGATTGCAATTTATGATTTATCTGAAAATGAGTTTTACTTTATGAAGGAAAGTTATTACTAAGTACATAACTACAGTATGTGTGTACATAACTACGCTTAATAGAGAATAGAGAACAGAGATAGTTTAATATTTGTTGAAGAAGTGCCATATTTCATGAGCTTACCTATAGTTGCGTAAAAAAAGCAACACACATTACAATATAAGTCCGCCAAAGAAAGCCTATAAATTTTCTTATTGGAAATTTGAATCAGCGGTGTAAAATCGTGTGTAGGTAGGTATCGAGTTTGAAAAGCGAATAGAAAACGGATAATACATATCTTTATGCAAAATATCTTAGTTCGATCTTGCACGAAGTTGGCGTAAAAACACATTTATTTGAAATGCAAAGTGGCAACACAGGGTAAAACCTTTGCAGAAAATCGTAAACATGCACAATCTCACTACTACAGCTACTGTTTCCAACTTATCTTAACAATCGTGCATTCTTCTGTTATCGATATTCGTTATACGGTCACTGATGAAGTGAAAAATCAACTAAAAACACACACATACACACTAACACATACACAAAGTCACCTAACTGGAACTAAATCCTTCTTTTAACATATAAACAATGTTCCTTTATCTTCGGTAATACGCACTGTGAAAAAGTCTAACAAAAAGAGCATCGCTAAATTTTATGGGAAACTTACAACTTATACCAAATTTCGTATTGTGTGATAAATAATATAAGAATAAATTGATTACCTCCAACATTTTTGCCAATCCAGAATTATACACGTCGTTTTTATATGGTCATAATTGGGGAGTCGCATATTTTACTAATTGAAAATCATCGAAATTACGTTTTTTTCTTGTCTTCTCTTTCTCAACTTCGAAACATTTCACATACCAAGAAAATATTTGACATTGAGACAGTCAGTATAATAATCAAAAATATAATTCTCTTAATTCTATACCAACTGGCATATTATTAAGTGTAATATTTAGTTGTTGGTCGTCTCTCTTATACTTGCTAGCTATATAATAATATCAGATCAAGTGTTTTTTCAGTTACATCTATGCAAAAGATTAATACACTTCTCTTAGTTATTACAGTATATATGTTTAAGGTCAAATAAATCCTAGCTATATAATTATTAATTGCTCTATTAAATTCAATTATATAGTGACCGCCCGTTGCTATGCGGCATCTGCTGTGAAATTTTAAATTAGATTTATTTTATGATGTACCTGTTAAAATATTATGTAACATAACGTACTAGCAAATCTATCTATCCATTATTACCGATCGATGTATGGGGAAAAAGTGCAGTAACCAAATATCAAATCGAAGATGGTCCACATCTAACTTTTATTCACAATTGTATTAGGTTTATGAAGATTAGGTACTGTTAGATTACGGTTTAAATAATTACTGCATAAGTTTTAATGACTATGAACAAGTTCTTAATTATCAAATTGGCTATTAGAGTCGATTTCTTAAATGCAATTATGTCACCATAAAAACACCTCTTTTCTAAGACAAAAGGTGCATCTCTATATGTCTATTAATCTCATCATAATAAAAGGAAAAAATCTCAAATGTAAAGGTTTAAATGTATAACTTCTTTATACATATAAGACTTATCTGGCTAATTATATTTATAAATTGTATAATTAACGGACTGTGAGCAAGAAAAAAAGTTTATTTTGTATGTGGCATGTTTTATATGTTTATGTGTACTATAGGTACAGATCCATGTACTGTGCGTGCTACATATAGAATTATGTCCACTGTACAGAAATAAATAAAGGTGATACACAAATATTTTCAAAATAAAAAGAAGTTAATTCATGTGAAACGTACCCCCAGCATAATTTATTAGCAAACTGGACAAAGCAAACCGCAATGTCGAATGTAAAATAGCAGTGTAGAACGATTATATACTGAGAGTATCATAATTTCTTATTGATATTCATATTGCAGTGGCGTAGCAACGATGTTTCCCATCTGTAAAACCACTATAAATATGCGCTATCGCAACAATTAATATTAAATACACATTTTGCTGCAAGAACGGTGCACCTATATTTTCAGGATTACTTACAGTTTCAATATAACGATCGACTTATATAGTAGATGTGTGGACTTTTTTTGTTATATTTCTGTCTTTGAATATACGGTTCTTATAATACATTCTGGCTATAGCAAAAAAAAAGACAAGATGAGAGATATTCATACATGCAAAGTTGTGCTCATTACCTAAACAATTCACGCATGTGAAAATGAAAAAATTGCCTGGCAAGTGAGTTTATTTTTTCTTTATATGTTTAGTACATACGAGTTACTTATATACGTTTGCAAATTATTCGAGTGTCCATAATATGAACACATCTTTGTGCGTTAAGAATCTGACATTTCTCTCTTTAAAATATATAAACGCCTTTCTATTCTACATAACTTAAAGATGTTTAAATGCTTACAGCGTAATATAATATCTGATTAAGGTTGTTTTTGCACATAGCCATATTTTATTAAATCGTTAATTGTACTTATCTTATAATTTGTACAATGTATCCAACGTAATTACATTAAAGATTCATTCATTTGTCTGAATATTATACCATATAAGTCGCTGTAAGAAATTTCCATAATACTCTTAAAAGGTTTAATAAATACAAAATCTATAATAAATATTTCCTGACCATTTGGTCGTTGATTAACATTCGTATTCTTACTGTTTATAGTGCCATCACACACTAGCCAGGCATACACACTCCCATCTATAAATGATTTTGTCTCTTTGTCTAAATAATAAATAAGTGATGTGTGTTACAATTATGATGCGAGATCAAGGAAATTATCCTTGATAGGAATTAATTGAGTTTAAGATCATAAATCACTTTTGTGCTATTCAAGAGAGTCTCACACTGGCCGCCTCATTTTCAAACCTATATTAGACGATAATTACACAAAACTTCAAAACAAGATTAGAAAACGAACGTTGATTTAATAGCAATTCAAATCTGTTGGACCTCCAAAAGGCAAATTTCTTTAATTTCTTTTCTAGAATCTGAATATGTAAACAACAAGCACATCTGGACTTTTTATTTTTATTTTTGTTCTTCTTCACTGTGTGTGTAATACGTACAATGCCCAATACAATAAAATAACGACCCAATAATGTGAGCTTATCAATTACGTGTGTTAATAGTACTATTTAATTCTGAGAAGGATTTTTTACATCACATGCTCAAGATCTAACCCTATATTATATAGAAACATACACTATCCCATTCATTAACATACAAACTACAATCGTGTGTTCGTTTTGCAGAACACAGAACCCCGATTTATGGAAGCTCTAATGGTAGACAGCTTTTGCTATCTAAAACTTGCAATGCTTAGACCTGCCTTAATTAACATGTAATTAACCAATTCCTATTATGCATTCATGTATGCCTTTCAGACATCTAAGATCGCAAACAATACATTAAATTTAAATACTGGCGACTCTGTTGTGCGCTTTTGTGGCCAATTAATAACATTTTTTCTCGAATCACAGATGGTTAATTATGAAAATTATTCTGGACGATGGGACCGCTTAATAAGCCATTCCGCAACTGGTCTAATAGTGTTTTACTAATTCTAATGGAAATTTGTGGGAAAGTTGGTCTGGTGTTTGTGAAATTTACGTTTCCTAACTGCTCCTGCTATCCATAAATATTTTTGTGTGATAAAAAAAGTTCAAGTGGAAAAAATCAATTTGTTGTTTAAGATTTCACATTACTATAGGAATAAGAACTTAGTGTACAACAACATTCCTTCTTTTTTTTCTTAAATAAACCACAATAAAACGTGTATTGTATGAACAATTTAAAACAAAGGTGGTACAGTTTTTAAGCATCTTTATTATTATTTCTGAGAAGTTTGAAGTGTAAGTATGCGATTGGATTGTTCCACTTCACTACACGGTTTATGATTAAAAATAAACAGTGTGAAATGGGATTCTCTTCGATGTGAATATAGGTATAGGTACCTATACAATGTTTATAAACAAATCGCTTTCACATACACATATTTTTAAATAAGCAATTTTATTTAGCCATAATACATAGGTAGGCACTCACCAAACGCGCTTTAGATGAAATCTTTTTCTATATCTATTTAATTTAGTAGAATGGATACGTGTAGTGCCGTTAATGCAACTTTGTGCGTAATTAAGGTATATACATACGTGGATAGAAAATTACAGGTCAACACACACAATTTTATTGATTTGATCAAATATTGAATGGAGGAGCGAAAGCATTATTTCCAAAGTGTTATAGTGTTATAAATAAGTATAATTTGTATATCTCGATTACTTAAATCAGTCGATTAGTTGTATAACTGTATAAATCATAATTTAGTTCGTTCAGATAATTTGTTCGTCCGTTATAATTACTGACTCAACAGCATTAATAATAAAACACTGAATCAAATATATTCCAACAAAATAATGTTAATCAGATATAACCAATCCAATACATTTAACATATTATAAAACAGTAAAACTAATTCGTGCTAGTCTTTTATTCATATTACTTCGAATATTTTCCTTTAATATTGTTATGAATATATGAATTATTAAGATTTTTTAAAATGACACACAGGTGTTACAATTATATTGTTAATTCATTAAGTTGTTAATATTCATAGGAATGAGATCATAACTAAATTTATACTACAACCGAGCACGTTTTTCGCCATTTTATAATTAATTAGTTAATGTTTTACTTCCGAAATTAGATAATTTGGCCTTCATTAGTACGTAAAATGACCAATTTATTGAACTACAAATATCGTGAACTGTTGACCATAAAACGTTATTGCTAAATACCTATGTATCGAGTATTAGTAAGTATAATACTAATACTTAAATAAATATTCTTTTTTTATATGGATATCCTTATTATCAATGGTGACAATTATTCAGGCAGTGATTTTTATGAAATCCTACTTCTTACAGCAACTGCTTAATGAATTTTTAATTATGATAATTAACCAGTAATCAGAGACATGCTGACTAGCAAGTGCAATTGTTTGGTTGACGCAACAAATAATAATAAATGTGGCTGGCCTTCATAACTATGGGTATGGGTGCGCTACACACCTATAACAAGAGGCGTTTTACTCTATTATTCGTTTTTCTTCTCTCCTTTATTATTTTAATGTCCCTGGGATTCACTGAGACAACAAGTCTGTACTCAATTCCTGATTCATTGATTGAATATCGAACACCTCAATAAAACATAAAACATTTTCCACGAACTCATACTATAAACTATCTTATATGTGTGTATCACGTAGTATTTATTATAATGTGGTTTGTGTTGACACATTTCTTTCATGCTGTATTAAATTGTAATGTCACAATTAGAAATTGCATTCTACAAACTTTTTATAAAAATGATTGCATGTTTACGTGCTTTAATTTCTTCCACACTGAAGCATAAAAATATATACCATTACCAAATGAGGAAACTTTTTGTTCCGCTTTTAAGTGAACAAAAAGTTTACGTACTATTATCAAATATGAGAATAATCACATAAATTAATGAATTATGTATGAATTTAAAAAAAATCTATACATTGTACATACAAATGTGTTTGCCGCTGTATAATTATCATCGACTTGCATTACATGAACCCGAAGAAAAAAGGCACATTTATTTAGATAACAAGTTGGCAATTAGTTGTTGCTATATTTTATTATGTCATAAGTTAATAGACCATTAGGTGGGTAGAGGGAAAATGTAATGCTTAATAAATATTTGCCTCATGTGTGCAGAGTTTTACATTCCCTATAAATAACAAGTATGATTTGAACTTGAATGTTGAAGATATAATTTCGACTAAGAGAGATGTTTGCTTTATTTTTGGTTGTAAAAGAAAAGAAACACGAATTGAAGAGGAGAGATCCTAGAAGCGGCGTAGCAACGTGGCCAAGAACGAGCGCACGACACCCAGTGGCGGACACAGGTCACGAACTCCCCTCATCTGACTTATGATACTCTGCCGTCATAACTATTGGATTTAAAAGCTTATAAAGTACTACTACCTATATACATATTTTAGCTTCCGTTTCTATTCTTCAACAAAGGACTAGAGATTGTTTCGTCTTCGATGTCTCCTATCCTTACATCAGTCCTGTGAATGCTTTTATAAGAAAATATTTATATGTAGAGACTTTTTTCAGTAAAAAACAAATAAGATGATTTTATAATTTCTTGTGGAGTCAGGATTGCGATATATAAAGGTACCAGGTACTTCCTTTATTGGAATATTAAGATGGTATCGCAAATGGCTGATAAAACGGTACCATGCAAAGAAAAATATAAAAGTAAACTGTAAAGTCGCATTTCATACATTTGAATCGACCTCTAAAATTGTGATAAAACACACTTTTCTGCGAAACAACAAATTCCAATCTATCGAAATCGAATATTATTTCAACACATAATTAAAATTAATAATAAACATATAAATGTAAGGATTATATTTCAAGATTAGCATATTTCCAATATAATAAGTCAAATAGCATTGATAATAATAATTAATTGAAGACCGAGTTGTGGGTTCATTTTTAACATTAATAAATGCAATTAATTTCGATTTGAATTTAGTTTGCATGCAAATTTATTTATTTTGTGAAGGATTTGACATTTGTCCATTTGTTATTATGTATTTGAAATTTATACATTAACAATATTTATTAAAATCTCTATATTGTGTTTTACATAAGATTCAAATAAATTATTTCCACAACAAAGTGTTATTATATGTTATTATACAATTGTAAATATGACAAGCTACCAAACCTACAACAAACTATTGTGTAATAAGCGGGACAAATGAAAACATTCATATATCAAACGAATTTCAATGACAAATTATGTTAGTTGAAGCTCATGAGTTAGAAAATGGAAAAGTGCTCGTCAAAAGGGAAAAAATCCATTCCAAACTAATTATTAGACTTTGGTATGTATTCCAAGATACATGTTATGTTGTAAGCACATGAAAGTGTTGCGAATGAAATTATTATTAAGAAAACACGGAAATAGTTTTATATGCAATAAAAGATAACGTTCCCAGCGCACACAGCACTTAATTTGACTTAAACAAATTAATCACATCAACCTACAATAAATAGTTAATTAGTATGTTTGTCTTTTGTTCTTAGTGTACGAGTAGTAGAAATTAAATTAATGTTGATTAAAGGAATAACAATGTCATTCAGTTTAACCAGTTTTAGGTATGTATACATAAGTGAAGGCGTGGTAATCAATAACTAGGTACATTTCACAAATGTATGTATGTTATTCACTTTTTCAATGAAAATCATTACGCTGATTTAGCAATAAATCAGAAGGTGTATCAAAAGTATGTTGTAAAGCTCGAAAAACGAACACCAAACTACAAGTTCCTAAAAAACAGTAGACATTTTAATTACTATAAATTACATGCATGAAAGAATTAAATGTATTTTAATTAAACAGAATTAACAATGTGAAAACTCACACTACAAATTGGTAACATATTTTTCAATTATTGAATTAAAATTTTAAAAAACATGTTGCCGGAAAACGTAGGATTTATTAACGAAAAAAAATGTTAATTTTAATTTGTCCTGATACTGAATTTATTTACTACTTGTATAATTCTCCTTTCCAATTCATGTTAATATAAAGTTCACTCTCTGTTTTATGTGACCATGACAGTAAAAAGACACCTGTGAGTGATATATAAATAGACAATAATCCATATTTAATTTTGATCATTTACGATCATGAACGTCGATTTAATGACACATTCTGCAATTCCATCAGCGAAGATGAAGCGAGGAGCAATGGAACAGCATCAGACATCCAATCTAGGATTCTAGGATTCTAGTTGTGTGCACAGTAAAAATCATATGTGGTCTGTAGTCTGTATGTGCCTCGATGTAGTCAAGCATTTAAACACCGTCCACATATATAAATATGTATTAGAATTTTGCAAAATGGCTCATTCAATCACCTGATTCACTTTATTAGGTATCAGAAAAGCGTCATATATATTAAGGTTTATTGTTTTTCTGAATTTGAAAAAAAATTCAAAGTATTAGATAATATTGTTTGAGTAGGTTTGTGACCCGTGTTTTTTACTCAAATGAGAAAATTTATATTCAAGAAAGAAGTTGAGTTTGTATTATTGTTGTAGAGATAGGCGGCCCACGTACAGGCCGCTCCGAAATATTGATATAATCTGGCAGATAAGGCAACCCTTTGAGTTTAAGAACTTGTGATACATTCTACTTAGTTTGTCTACACAAGAGGTTACAAGTTCACGAACAAATTTTACTTTACCACATAAAAACACTTCTGCAACCATTTTGTGTGTTGTAAAGCAAAGAATCATAAAATTATACCATTTAGGTATGTTGAATGCTTCTCGTGAATTTAACTATTTGTACAATTTTAACAAATAAGCTTTATGCTGATGGAAAAAAATTAATACAACCACAAAATTATTATTAGTCGTAAAAGAAACATAAGTCATATAATTATTTTTATGTCTAACCGTTTCATAAAACTTATCGTTAGTGCAATACCTACAGCTATAAAAGCCCACAAAAACACAAGCATGTGAAGATATCCACCACTAACTGGGGTTAAGCTTTTTTCGACGCTGCTTTTTTATTCTACAATTCAATGATCCTGATAGAGATTGTTCAAATAAATTAGCATTTCAATCATATGTTTTATATCAATTATCTGTTTCACATTAGAACTTATTTCACTAATGATGCACTACTCTACAATGACAAAAAACAATTCTAGAAAACAGATAAAATCTATAAAGTTCTACTAATAAAATTGCCTCCGGCAGGCCCTAATGGTGTTCTGTTCGTTGAACAACAATAGAAAAACAAACATAATAATAACCTTAGAGTCAGTTAAATTACTAGTTGGGTCCTTTTTCAGTTAATATACCGCGTGTTTATGACATATAATGAGCAATTTACTCTGTCATTGCATCTTAACAACCACTATTCGTATAATTACAGTTTGGAAACATATTTTGTAGAAAATAATATAAAAAAGCAAAAAGCAACGTTTCCGTCATCAGCTAAAAAGGAACCATTTAAAGGCATTAAAATTGAACTCAGAAACAGCTTTTTCTATCATTGGTATAAAGAACCTTATCCATTCGTTTCGCTATTATTGTCGACTTTCATAAAACACGCAATAAATTCTATTAGCGGCCTGATATCGATACCATTGATAAATGTTTTCAAATTAAAATATTATGAACAATAAAAAATGTTTTAGGATCTTAATTTATTTTTAGGTTAACCTCGTTTCTGTTTTTATTAAATTTTTTCCTTGTGGGATCGTATTATAAGATAAATTCGTTCGTTTTCTAATTAGCATATTGAAGTACGTAATAAAACATTTTTAAACTAGTTTTCCATATATCATTTATAGGTTTTAGATTATATCGTTGAAATAAAGTTGGTTATAAGGACGATAGTTGTAAAATATTACACACGCAAAACGATACAGAAGTAGTGGTGTTTTTACAAGAAATAATTAATTAAAATTAATATGTATGGAAGGCCACTGTGTGTACCACTATAAGAAATACCAGTTCGGTGTGAGTGTACCTAAATGGTGAACAAAAGTCGGCTAAATGTCACAAAGGGTGGAAAATTGGCCTATTTGAATAATGGCCATTGAGTTTTGAGTAAATAATTAAATGTCTTGATTTCTTATGATTAATTAAAAAAGTGGAGAAAAATGTTTCACCTTTCGGTCTCTTTTATTTGTTAATACTAGAAAGGCATTTGTGGTAATGACGTCTCCAGTTACATAGCCGTTGATTCCTTTCTGTGGGCGTTCACATGTGAAATTGCCCCGTCAGGGTCAGAACTTACCTGCTTCAACAACGTTCGACATCAACAACGGGTCTACTTTTTAAAGGTATTTTTTTCAAAACTTTAGAGAATACACAGCCTCCCAAATACTATATAATTTTATTTCAAACAATCACTTTCATATTCAAATATGTGGCATCAAATACTGTTGCATAATATCTTAATGATGCGAATATTCGAACCGTCAGGAAGCCAATATTGGCAATAAATAATAAATTTTATTAGCCGATACACAGATTTATTTATTAATATACACAGATACGAGAATGCAACATTGGAAATTTAGCATTTTTCATTTCAATTGCCCCTTAATTTAATTTTAGAAAACATCATCAGGTTTCAGTTCAATAGACTTTCGGAAGGATTGAATTCAATTCAAGCTGCCTGATGCTTTTACAAATTAATAAACAATGAATATATAATAACTGGTGGTTCGTACCATTAACAATAAGATGACATCACTTTGACAAAGAAAATGAAATTTTTTAATAAGACAATCTACAGTAGATGCACGCTTTTGTACGTGAGTATTTGAATAAAACCGACCATAACAAGAATAAAATGAAATCATACCTAATGTGTATTATACGTCTTACAAAATTGTTTCTTCAATCACATCGTACATTTCAATGAGCGTCACACACATAACTATTACAATGGTATATAAAAATATGAATAATTTAATGATAAATTCTGTTATGATATGAGAATATTTAAATCAGATTTGCGTGATTTTTAAGTACAGTTTTTCAATGATGTTAATAATACTTATTTCTTAAGTAAGTCGAAAAGAAAATTCGCTCCTATGACTTGTATTCATATCCTAAAAAGCAAAGGCAGATTAACTCTTCCATATTGTTTTAGCTCAGCGTTCTCTACGTTTTATACCCAAGTACGTGACTTGATATCTTTTTACTATATGCATCAGAAATTGAAATAATTTTCAGGTATTATCCCAAGTTTAACGTTGCTACACACAATAAAAGCTAATTGTTTGTGGTTTCTACTTCCGGCTTAAATTTTCGTATTGAATTCTATGTAATAATTTCGATTATTTATTGTGGTCAATATACAGACACTCACATAATGTTATTATAATTTAGAGACCACAGAAAATTGGTTATCCGGTTACCTACCAGCAAAGACAACAGCCCCGATTATTTTTTCATTTTTTAAATTTCCGTCAAATTTGTAGAGTATTTAAGTGAATCTTCTTTCTTTTAGCACTGTAATAGATTTAATGTGTCTGACATTAAAATTATCTCTGCCTTTTTAAAGGAAAAAGTGGTGCAATCCTAACATATACAATGAAAATAACCAATAATTACCCCTGAGTGGTTTCTCTCCCAATTAGTGTGCTTGTATAATGCTGAATCATTTCACACACTACAATCAAAAGTTACTTGCAATCCCTCTAAAGGCGGATATGCGTGTTTTAAGTGACTTCACTTTGATAGAATTAATAATAATCTACTTAAAAGAAAATTGTTTTGGGAAATTGTAGGGAGTTGAAGAGCATTTTTTTAACGTTTTTATTATTTATTGTCCATTCCATTCATACAAATATCCGTGCAATAAATCTTGTAATACTATGAGATAAATAAAATAGAAAAATAAATTATACATAAATATGTTTGATGTTGAATGTATACGTAAAATGGTTTAATAAAAGAATAATTCGATCACGGATTATAGATTACTATATATCATTATCATGTGCCTTTCTCTTTGCACATAAATTTATTATACGCTTTATGCAGAATAATGTTCAGAATTGGAACGATTGTAGGCTGAAGAGAAAAAAGTACGTAAGAACGTACACTCATTTTTCTTTACAAAACGCAAATTAATAATGCACTCTTTCCCTATAAATCATTGAATCTAGTACTGACAACTTTTCGTTGGTAATTCCTTAAAATCGCATTTTATATATTACCTAATGCCTAGCCCACAAGAATGTGTATAATAACGACCGTGTAGCTTTTAATTTATTCTACACGTGAAGAAAATTTATTAATCACAAAAAATAGCGTATGATTTATGAAAATAGTACAGTATTGATTTGCATGCGCTATTATTATGTCTGCTACTCAATAATATATATGTTTGTATATGTATATACAATTATTCTCAGTAGTAAGACAATAATAAAATATAATACAAATGTTTGTTTTGTAATTTAATGCAAAATTAGCATTCCAGGAAATAGCTGCTACTTATCATTTTATTTATTGGTCAATTTAATGAGAGAATCACCTTTTAGTATAAGTGAAGAAAAACTTGCAGAAAAGCCAAGTGTAATTTCAATTAACTCATGCAAATGGAGATATTATAAATATATAAATAATAACTGATTTATATAACAATAAAAGGAGAGGTTCGTCAGTGTGTGGCATTTAATTCCCACCGTGAAATGGACAGGTGTACAAGAAAGTTTGCAATGTCCTAAATTATGTAACTAAACCACTCTCTCACTCGGCCTACGCTATATACTAAATTATGTATCGTGGAGTGCATGTATTGGTATTCAATTCAGCCTTAAGGCTCAATCTTGCACTTACCTAACTTTTCACTATCAGGTATACCTACAGACAATAATAGTTTATAGTTAATAAATGACTCTAAACAGTTTTAATCTTTCATAATGCTTTATTAATATCCCATCGAATTCATTCAGTGATTTTAAAGAGCAATTTTATAGAGTAAATAGAGCACACTTCCTAATATGTGCATATAATAATTTATGTATTTCTCACACCCAAAAATTGCAAACTTTTCATGATTTATCGAAGACCGCCTGTGGAGTGGAAATTGAATTTCTCTTTTCAAAGTGCACAACACAAATAGAATATATAGACCAATATACTATAGTATACAAAGACAATACACTAGATACTAGAGTTCCATTGATGATTATCAATTAAACGTATATTATTCACTTTATCTAGATAATTATTTAATACAAAGCGTAGCGCTTATTAGTGGCTAATGCTCTTAAAATCAGTCGGTTTGTTTTTAGTTAGCAGTTCCATAAAAGCAAGTATTTGCGAGAGCAATCAAATTAAAGTTAAATCTGATGCAAATAAAACGCTAACTACTGTTCATATTTGCAATGACATAAAATGGCAATAAATTACGCAAATAGTATGTGAGTATTTCTGTAGATGAATTACAAATGTCGTACCGTTTCTGTTATTTAAACATTCTACAAATCCGTCGTCATTTACGTTTGTGTGTACAACAACTCTCCACAGATACCCACTCGATAGCCTCATTTATAAACCACATTCACTCAGCTAATTACATTTTGCACAATACTTGCAACTATGCACAAGTGGCATCATAACTTTACAGGAATCTGGTTCCAACATGTCTCTTAAATATTCACCACTGATCGTATCGTTTATATGCAATTGAAAAGGTTATATTGTGGAATAATAGCCCAACAAACCAACGTTATAATGAATTTATATTAAATACATTAGCATGGTTTCTTTGTTGATTTCTATACAAAGTATGTACATTTACATTTATAAATTGGAAATTCTTTTCTGACTTTCCATTAATTTTTCAGCCTTTATAATGGTCAACCAATTAGCTCAACTATCGTTTTTCCAAAATGTTTGTTTCACAAGGTGCTGGTAGGCCAACGTTCCTATGTACATATGTGGAAAAGAGTGTCCTTCGTGTCGACGGATGTTCTGCCTGTTCATTGAAAAATGCAAATAATTCTATTAATTGTCCATATTTGAATATAGGAGCGCAAGAATATATTATTCACGTATGTGGTTAACGATTATTCAATAAAATTATCATTCCAAGCAACTTTATACAAGATGTAGGTACAAGTACCTTCCCTAAAGGAGTTAATTCCATATGCAGAGTGACTAAATGACTCATAAACTTGAAAATAGATCGAATGCGCTATGTGCTTTAAATTTAATTAAAAATTACCTTGTTATTTAAATAGATATTATATGAGTTTTAATTATTTTATGGTTGCGTGAAAATCTTTTACTGCAGTTTAATGCACTTTTGTGTATCACATTTTCTTAACACTTAATTGCTAATTTTATGTTGTAGTTAATTACTTTTTTATTGCCCTTTTAGGAATCTAGAAAGAAAAAACAAATGTATTTTATAAGGAAACCTCGTTAATACCGTAATGTTATAATAAAAAATTTACATTTAGCTGAGTGATTGTGTTTTTATGCAATAAATTATTATACATACATCTTACATACATATATGTATGTATAGGAGAGTTAAAGATGTGTGTAATAAAGTATAAAAAAATCCAATACACTTTATAATGTAATGTTGCTCAACAAGGCGAACATTATTTCGTATAAATTCATTTCAATTAGTAGCAATATCTATTTCAAGAAATGCACAAATCTCCAAGTGAATTCGATAAAAATTGCGCTCTTGTAAGATTTCAAGGATGTTTGTCAAAAACGAAATGGAATATCCTTTGAGCAAATAAAGGAAAACGCATTGATTTTTTGTGGTGAAACTGACAATATCGATTTCTTTGTTATTGAAAAGCGTGCATAGTGTGTATTGTTGCCCACCAGCTTATGCTAATGGTATCCATTCTTAGTATGCTAATAAAAAAATAAGTGTAAATTCTTTTCGGTTTTACCCGCCTTATTAAAATACAATGCTTTTTAAATGACTGCAAATCGAACAAGCCAGCCTCTTCTTCCTAAGCAAAAGTAAAATTTGTTGATATTACATTTCAGTTTCAACTTCGTGACTTTGATCTTTTTCCTTTTTTACTTTTGCATAAACTCTCCAACACTACCTCTTTGAATATATTTTAATAATGTCATGTACATATGTGTAAAAACATTTTCAATTGATAACACTTTTTGTTCAACCATCTCTTACACACATACCCACGTATCGTTTCGTACTCGGTGTAATACTCGCATGTGCGTAAGAGATGTGTGTGTAAAAGCAGAAGCCATGCTGTCTTAGGCAATTACTCTTATAGTCACTGCTCATCATTACAGCTACTGTTATTATTATCATTATTATATGACTGAAGAGTGAAATAACCAACCGGTAGTCTCCGTCTCAGAAGAATCTGAACCAATGGCAAGAAAGGACTGACCGGTCTTCTACCGCCTCTAAATTAGTCCTTCCAAAAAATTAAATTATGTCTTCCAAAGAGGAGTGATTCAGGAACCAACTTTAGCACAGCAGTATTACATATGAATGTAATATCTTTTTCTATATTGAAAAATGTGTTTCCTGTGATTTAGATGTGAGCAATTACTGACTTAATTATGTCCGCATAAACGAGTGTAGCTACACACAGTAATGGGACCTAAATATTTTATTATTTTAAGTGTTACCTGTGGTCTTGCATGCAAAATGAAGTATAGTAAGTGTACAATGGCAATACCTGAAAAATAAAGAAAATGAATTTAGTTTTATATTCCCTATAAAATGGCTCGAAACGAGCCTTTGTGCAGAATTAATCGGGATATCTCAATTATGCAACATGAGTTTTTGTCTTGCAGAATGCATTAAACTTGCACATTTCTAAACCGTTATAACTAATTAACTTATTCATAAGTTTTTATTATGAAGTGTACTTTTTTACCTTTTTTACTCCAGAAGCAAAGATAACAATCTCTAGAAACATACTTCTGCCTAGCTGCCGGTGACAATATAAAGCTTTTGTTTCATAACTTATAATGTTATTGAGAATAGAACTGCATAATACAAACTAAACAGCAAAGACAAATAATAGGAAAAGAATTATTGCTCAGGAGCAGGATCTGTGTATGTTTCTCTTGCAATTAATATACAATTATAAATGCTTCGAGATACTCATACACAAACACTAGATATGTAAAAGAATTATTAAGTATTACAAACGTTGTAACTACAAATCATTCCTCTTCACAGAACAAAATAACATTAAATCCAGTTTGAATTTATAACAATAAATACTGGTAATATGAATTAATAGTGAATAATACCTATAAAGATTATAATTCTCTAATATTTTTATTTAGGATGATCTAAAAAAACTATAAATACAGATTTAACTACCAGTTTTAAGGAGGATTTCAGGTGGACATTTGAAAATACTTGAGTAAATCGAGAACTTACTCCAGCATTAGAACTTTAAATGCATTTAGAAAAATTTATTGTTAACACTCGTTTTATCTACATTTACCTGAAGTTATTATTAAATAATTTCCATACTTATTATTCCAGTCATAAAACTTGTTGACTTAATGATTCTATTAATTATTTCCTGAAGACAAATTTTCCTCAACAATCATAATAATTAGAATAGGTATAAGGTAAGGTAAAATAAAAATGCACACATGAGTTCTTCTACTAAAAATTGCGAAAAAAATAAAAGTACCAAAAATCTAGTTTCTCTTTCATAAAGTTTGATATTTTATTCAGTGTTCCCACGTTTTCTCTTAAATATCCACTATTATATGGAGTTCAAATTTAACACTTGTGTTTGCATTATTACTATTATTATTAATAATGAAATTTAAATAAAATCTTTCACAATATTATGAAATATAAACTACACATTGTATACAAATTACCGAAATGGGCTACTTTTGCTGAATTGACAAAGAATGGGAATGTGAACAAGTTAGAAATAAAATCAATGTGTATATATTTCTATATGTGTGTATGTATCTGTTTCCCAGCTAAAATACCGCCTCCACACTCATGAATAGTAAGTGTGTTCATTAGCGAGACGGGGACAGTAATGACCGAGCCCAGAACCCGGTTCTGGTGACAGTCTACATGTTGGTATTCATTTTGGATCACTTGCTTTGCCTTTGTGTTTTTTTCTCAGAAACTTAAAATGTCCAATTACTGTCTTATTATTAAATTCATCAATGTGTATGTGGTGCCTGTGGGGAGGCACTTGACTCTAACACACGTAGGCATCCATTTATGAAACCATTAACGAGAATCACACTTGTTAATAAACTCCTTTCCTATCATAATACCTAGGTAATGTGCAATATTATTTATTTAAAGAATTTAAATCAGTAGGAAAGGTATAAACGCGTGCATATAAAGACACTTAAATGGTGGTAGTCAAAGATATAAGCACAGCGTGTGCTAATTACCTCTATCTACATGTAAGAGGCCATCCAGAATGATTTTGAACAAAACTCTCGACTTATACGTAGGTATACGTACTTCTTATTACCTAGGAAGAATTCTCGCTTATTATTTCCAATATATAATAGTTAAATAGTTGTATTGCGATATAATTCTTGACCAAATGAAAAAAAAAATCTATTTGAAAACATGACTTAATAATTTTGATTATAAAATAAAAACAGGATTATGGTATGTACGAACTTTTTGAACACGTCCTGTTACATAATAGAATATTGACGATGCAACAATTTAAATGAGAAAATAAAAAATCCATGACATATTATTCTTCTAATACGTCCATATAAAAAAGTTATTATAAGTAGTAACCTATCATTGTTTTATGACAATAAATTTAAAATCCGTATCGAATCTGAACAGCACCAGATCATGCATGAAGAATTTCCGCGTGCTTTTTATTGGAAATTAGATTACATAGAAGTATATTCGAATAGAGGCCTATTTGAACACTCCTAGGACGTGTATTGCTAATAAAAAAAGGCACGCTTTATAAAGTTGAAATAACGATGTGACATTGATCACTTGGACATGTTTCAGGTCAACGTGTGCTGATACATATCTGAAACGCAATGCAACATCATGGGAAACTCCTAATGTCTATACAGTTTTATAATTAACTTTAAATATTTTTGGCATCAGTCGACCATCTGAGAGGGCAAAAACATCATCTCGTTGTGGACTTTTTTGCAATAATTACCAAACAAAAAGCACACAACAAATAAAAAAGTGCAGAGAGAACATGAAATAGTGTATTCGGTCGGAGGATAAAGAATTATTGTTTTTCATATAGGGGAAGACGTTAACACGATATTATAAATAATATTGGTTCGCGGGGACGGAAAACCACTTTTAAAAAACTGTCGGCAAACCGTTGGGAGAGGGGAACATTACGAGATAATATGCAACATCAGGGGGGCGACCATAATATACAATCTCACAAAAATGCCTTTATAAATTATTTATTTCATAATAAATACACAGCCTGTCCTACATATACAAAACGCAAATGATTTATGTGCACAAATATTCAATTATATTATTTCACAAAAAAACACTTTGCCTATTTGCACTTAAGCTTTAATTGTGAAAAATGATTGTTTCCATGCACTTTCATACTTTCAAGTATACATTATAGATATTGTCGGTAAATATGTAGGTAAAGTTGCCGGTCGCCGACGTTACAATGATCTTCAGGTGTAAATTTGTAAATAGGATTTGAAATTTTTTAAATGAAGATGAAAAGACCAAAGAAACCGTGTGTTCTAAATAGTGTCTAGCTGGCTTATTAACTAAAACTCACCAACATAAACCTATTTAGTAAATAATGGAATGTTAATTAAAAAAAGCTTCTAAAACGTTTTTCTCATTACATTTAATCTTAATACCTTTTAAATGTAAAATATTTGGTATCTAATATCGGCATTTTTGACGCCTACTAATTCTAACATCTATTGAGCAGCTTTCTATTGGTTCAGGAATGCAACATACCAATAAATACTCGCATATATAATATATTTTCAATAATATCCAGGAAATTCACTGTGTTTTTACAAGTTCATGAACAAGAAAAGTCCGAGAAAGATTAATGAAACAATAAATCTTAAAAGTGGCAATGTTGTTAAGAATAATTGCTGTTTTGTAATCGTTCGCACAGTAAAAAGATTAAAAATACATTTCTACATTTATTTCCAAAAACTACTATTAGACCAGTTTAGTCAAGTCTGAAGAATTTTATTTCTTTATAACAATTTATATTACTAAAATTTATAGCATTTTTTTATGATACAAACCGGTTCATTTACTAATTTATTTTTACTAAGTGTAAAATACATCGATAAGAGTATCAAATAATTGTTGTGAAATGATTTCCGTATATGAAAATAAATTCACCTGTGACGGGAAATCTAGATTTTTCTCAATCTCCATATACTCGGAAGCGTTTAAAAAATTTTTCACATTTCCTATACGTATCAATACTTGACGATAAGATAATCGCAAGAAGAATTACTAGTAATGCATAGTTAATACCTGTGTGCGTAAGAAATGCGATATTTAAGGTAAAATAGGCTTGATCTAAAGCATGCATCACTTGATAGCGTCCAATAAATTGAACATTCAGGCAAGTAAGACACGACGACCATAATGAACATACCAATTTATTTCTTGGTTAGCCACTAACTTACGCCATTTACTACGAAATCGGACACGTGTTTGTGTGCAACGATTCAGCCTTCCCTTGACAACAGGACATGTTTTCATGTTTAAACAAGCAAACTCATTAACTATGCAAGTATGCAAAAACGAACCATGACATTAGACTAGTTTAAATATTTTAATAATGTTTGGCACTTAATCGCCGCATTTTTTATTAATTCCTCTCTCCACTTTGTGACTCCAAAAAGAAGAAAGACGACAAACGAGTGAGGCGCATCCATATCAATAACCAATAAGTTCCCGAGCACCTTACCGACACCTCAACTATTATAAAGTAACTTGTTTTTGTCATTTCTTCAAGCAAATTTGTTAATTGAGTGGAGTGCGCTTAACTGGACGTCATAAAGTACAATTAGCGGGTCTGTGTGGTCGAGTAGGTTGCGATTCCGAATGATGTGTGTATAAGGCACTTGTTTCATGCTCTGCGGGTGTGAACCGTGTGGTTAAATACTTTTCGATGTACATATGTATAAAATTTTCATGACAATTATAAGAGTGTTATTGTTATGTAAATGGGGAGAGTTGAGATGCCCAATACAAGAATATTTCAATTGACGGTCTTAATAGTTCTTCAATCTTCATCTATTAATCAGTTCAAGTTAATGCGCGTCTATGATTTAAGTAAATGTAGGTATATATGAGGTACTTTTTCCTAAGTATGCATAAAATTTTTAAACGCTACTATAATTTTTTATTTTTTATTTGTATACATATACATATATGCATCCATGTCACATTAATTTTTTCTGGCCGTTAATACATCTGCCTGCTTGCTACAGAAAAGGTCAAGGACGGTCTTGTCTTCTTTAAAATACATAGGTAGATGAGCATTGAGCATGTTGTACCTTCATCTTATTACCTATTATATACGAGTAGCTTTCAGGATGAAAATTTGATAAGACTGAAATTTAAAGAGAGAAGAGAGGTAAATTTGCAATTGGACGTAAATCAGTTATTTGTACATATTGGAAAAAAATAAAAATAGGTACTGATGTCGTCCTCAAATTGATTGTAGGTAGCTTAATAAACATTATCACCGTGAAATATTTCCAAAAACGTAATTATACAAATGTGTCCTGTCAGATTGGATACCTATATAAATAAATAACGCTTGTAACGGTACTGAAATTACCATACTATCAGCGCGAACTTTTCAAAAATAAGTCTAGTTTTTAACCAATAAAGACAATATTAGCGGAATTTAAATTTTTATGAATAATGTATTTAGTTGTTTTCGTTCAAAAACAACTGTATTTTTACAGCATTTAAATATATGGGCGATTAGTTAACATAAAATGAAACAGAAATTATTTTTACCAGTTAACAATTTAGAAATTCAGGTATAATGTCTACAAGTAAACATTACCGCAATGGTTACCGTATTTTCCTTGGTCATAATAATGTTTCATTACTTTTCTTAACTAAACACAAGTACCTACATACGAAACTACAAGGTGGATGTACGCATAGAAGGATGTGTACATAGATAAAAAAGAATTATGATATTATTTAGAATGAAAAATGGTGAATACATAACGATTCAAACATACATTTACTTTTTGATATATACCTCCATACACAACAAAAAGGAAACGGAGCAATAATGCACTTAAGAGCTTTACAAATTACTTAAGCTAACAATACCATCGCTATGTCTTCTCTCTATACCAACTAATAATACTTGATATTTTCATGAATATAAAAAATAAATTGAATGAGTGAATACTTTTATTATAGTACTACCTATGTATATATAAAATAATATGCAGCATATCCAATCTTTACATGATGAACGAGAAAGTATAACAAAACAACTCCTCCCTACGACCACATTGCAAATTGCAAGATTTTTGTGACGCCCATTATTACTATATATACTAAGTTTATATGCCCCTTTTAAAGGTCCCCCGCTTGTTGTCTGCATCTGATAATGCCTCATACTAAAGATATTAATTAAACAAAAAATATATTAAATTATTAGGTAAACGTTGTACATATGCTGTAATGAGATTACATTGCCATTTCAGAAACCGATGTAATTTAGTACTGGGTTGGGGGTTTTAACGAGTTGTTGTCGAATGAATTCTCCAAATGTTTCGCTCAGATAGGTACGTCTTCGGTGCATTCTGCAGGAGCCGTGAGATCCTTCCTATCTTTATCCATTTTGCGAAACACTTTCAAAAATTAAAGACACCTATATTAACGAACTTTGTACTTATTGCACTAATTTTTCAAAATTGAAGTCTGAATTTTATTATAAGAAAATAAAATATTTTTTTTTCTAAATCAAACACAATCCGGTTTGGAATTAGCATTTACGTAAAGCCCACACTATTCCATTCTGTTGCAGTCATTTTCAAATTAACCTACATCTATGTATTTACGGTTGGTATATTCAAAAAATGAAAAAAATACCAATAATCTCTAATCGTTGACAATAAAAGCAAATATCAATATGCCCGCGTCAAACAACTTAAACCGCACAATGATTATTTAATGATGGTAAGTTAAAAATTATTTTACGCATAAGTTTTATGTGCATACTGCAAACATTAAGTATGCATCTACTGCCTACTTATGCCTGTATATGCATACCATAGTAAATCATATTATATAAGGTACGGTCTGGTGGTACAATATTCATGCACTTTAAAATATGTAATTACCCACTGTATTTTATGAACATTACTTACATATGGATAGCAGTGGCGGTTTGTTGGGGACTCTACTGAGCAGTACCAAAAAATCTCAACTAGGTACACAATATTAGGTACTACCTACTAGTAGAAAAAATCGTAAATACTATTTTCCGTTCATCTGTGGACCTGCTGGACTGTAACGTGTTTTTAAATACACTTGACCACACCATTCGAATAGTTATTCGAATAAAGACAGAAGAGAGTGTGGAAAATTAATTGTGTCTTCTTAATTTTAACAGTTTAATGGACGATTAATCATCCAAGGTGAATATTAGAGGACATTTCAACTTGCATCGAAAATTTGTGCTTTATTAATGTTAGTTCTTTGTGTTCCAGGTCTCTGTGTATGATTTCGGATGCTGACCCGTCACTGGCCTCCGCAATTACACGCCACAGTATAGTGTTAATATTTGCAAATATAAATGATTTACATAACACATAAACGCCTTATATTGAGTTTATGTAATAGAGAATTTTTGGGCCACACATCGAAGAGGAGAACCGTTATGTGCAGCAAAATAGTTTCCAATAGAAATACAGACATATACCGTACATATATCTTGAAAAGAGACAACCTAAATGTACTCGTACATATATATTGCGAAGAGCAATAATAATATTTTTGTTAACTAATCTAATACGGTCTGAAGTTGAGAGGAGAGTTTACAACAGTACATACACCTAAGAGTCGCGTATATTTAAATGTATTACAATACATATAACTACAATGTGACCTTTGACTTCCCAACACTATGAATCACTGTCAGTTTCTCTAAAGCTTCGTTCGTAATTTACTTTAAGAATGTGACCAATGAGTCTTCCATTAATACTTTCAACACATACCTACCATTTCTTTCAATAATCTACTACTAGTGTACAATATGTAATGCTCATATTTTATTCCCATCATTATAGGTAACACAATACCCCAGGTACTGCACTTTATGCACATTTACGCAAAATGACGATGTGCTAAATAAATAAGTAATTATTATAACATAATTATAGAAATATTATCACCATCTGGCTTTGAAATCAAGAGCAATCAGAATATGTTTTTCATAGATACAGTTTCATATTGCTGTTATTATAGTTTTATTTTTCATTAGGTCAAGTTAATCATTGTAGTTCATTAACGTCACATCCAATTCATTGAATTTCTTCAGTCTCAATTAGTCGAATGCGGCTGTTATTACAGCAAAAAGTGAAATATAAATTTCTAAAAATGAATTTTACTATCAAAATAAAATTATATCTCCCTTATATGCAGTAATAAACACAGAATCGAGTAGGTAGGCAAGATGTGTGCTGTTCAGAGTATGTAATTTGGAGTAAATAAAAATCATAAAACTAGCATCACGTTGTTAGTTACCACTAACATCAGCAAATGCAAAAAGAAAAAAATAGAAATGAAAGGATAACATATTAATAGGTACCAAAGATAGGTACTTGGAAAAATATTTAATTACAGTTTACTGAACATTAATAAAAACTAAGAGAAAATAAACGTCATTTAAAACGTGTACTTGAAAAATGTTCCCAGTGAACCAGATAGAAATCGTTATTATTACTTTTGTATATGTACGAAAGTACATATACCGAACCTATGTATCCAGCACTAAGAAGTCTGTATGCCGACAAAATACTTGCTTCACGAAAATTTCACGGGGATTAAATTTTTCTTAAATCGTGATCATCAAACAGTTTTAAATGCAGCTGGTATGTCTTTGTATTTTCTTATTCATTCAATCGTCAGCTTCTTTTAAAACTTGTTATGCTTTTTATACCACAACTTGTATATATCTGATGTGTTTACTGCTTATTAGAAGTTCAATTCCAATAGGTTTTCTTTAAATGCCAACATACACAACTTGTATACATTTTTGAATACTCGCATTTCATATGTGATTCCCCATGAAAATGTGACCAACTACCCACAAACGTCTCTCTTATTGCCATACGTTAATTATTTTCTTTTGTAATTTGTATAATGCAAACATAAATCTATAAGCAAGTTGTATTATCTAAAGTGATATCGATTATCCGTTAATAATACATTTAGCAGATGTTGTAAATTAAAAATAATTAAACAGTGTGCAGGGACGTTCCGTTCGGCATTCTATAAATAATCTTTCAACTTATGATATCTTTAACATGTAATTTATGCCCAGCGCGTAACAATATTTTTTATTTTTAATGAGTTTGTACATTCTGATTTCATTCTCTTTGTTGTTAATGCCTATACGTTACTGAACTGTTAAATGTTAACGTGAGTTTTCTTCACAAACTAATAGAAAATTCAATAAATTATCATAATTGAAGATTATTTAATAGAGTCGCCATCCACAAACGATAACATTGGTGAGAACTGGCGGAAAAAGAAATATGCGATTGAAATATGATCAAGTGCAAATACAGTTTTCTTGTTCATTTAATATTGTTATACTTGAATAAGGATAAGAAAGCAAGAATGTAGAGTGTAGACGTACACACATAGATACAGAAGAAACCTAGAAAGTTTAATTAATCTTTTCTCATATCTTTACTAACGGAATTGTATAAATAAGTACATTGATTAAATGTAATGGCGGTACAATTGCACTGAGATAACTATTGCTCTTGTGATACCAACTTACATATTTATTGCATTGTTGGATCGTCATCTCGGTCTTCGGTAAGTATACTATATTTTCATACAATTTATATTGAAATATTAATTATGGTCGTTCAAATGATTTGTCTGTTTGAGATCAGTTTTTAAAGAAAATTGCCATTTCTCAAATGTAAAATGAATATTACACGATCATTTTTGTTTCAACTTCAAATTAGTCTATACACTTTCCTATGTGAATTTTTTGTTAAAGAGTGTTATAACACTCCCTTTTACCCTCATTTTACACATAACAAAGTAAAATTTGTTATTGTTTTAAAGTAAACGATTTCAACAAACACACTCTCACCATTCATTAACAACCAAGTAATAAGCACTTGCTTGAAATGTGATTTTCAAAAGTGGATTTTAAAAATCCACATTTTTTTATTACTAAGCCAACAAACAAAGCATAAAATTTTAAGATACTGTTTTAAAATGTTTTATTTGAATATTTTAAAATGTTATATACCTAAGAGTGCTTTATTTAAATAGTCTTGTTTGAATAGTCTACCGGATTCATGAAAGCAATAAAGTATTTGCTGATGTTTACCATCACATGCATGAGAAATTTTAATTGGAAAACAAACTACAAACAGGAAAGTTACTTAAGTTGAAAAAAATGATATTAGTACATATTAACAAGTAAATACGTCCAATACTTCAGTGATAAGTTTTTATATTTGTTGCTAATATCCGTCACTTAATAAGTATGGCTTTGGTAGGCATACATGCGGTGATGGTTAACGTTTTTATGGGGTCAATGTTACACAACGCTTTTTATACTTATCAAAAATAGGTACATACATCAACAAATGGTAAAAAAATGCTCTTTAATTACAGTTTATGTGAGCATCACCCAGCGACCCAGCAAGAATCAAACATTTATTACAGTAGTTAAATAGATACTTTTAAATTAGTTTCAAATTGCTCTTGCTGAATTGTGGATATACGAACATATACAACGTTCCAGCCATCATGTACCATCATACATACGTGTGTGTGTGTGTATGTGCATTATACCATATAATTATCTAAGCCCTTTTCTATTACTTTTCGTCGTACAGCATACATTCTTATTATACAGTCAAGGTTTTATATTATTTTCATGATTCCAGCCCATTTGTTTTACTTTTGTTTTCCAAGCTCAAGCTCAAGCTCTTCTGTAATTAGTCTCGTTAATGCTGCATGGTTCTTTTAACAGATGCATTCTTCTCAATTCTATTTTCAAAAACAAGACAGATTTCATAGACCATTTATCTTAATTACGTATCTAACACTAATCGACTAATCGAAAAGTTTACACGTTACTTGAAAGCCCATCAGACCGTCTCTCGTTTTCTTCCAATAAACTCGTAGGTGCGCATTCTATGCAAAAATTTCTACACATCTATACGATTAAATATGTTAGTATGTTACACTGTAATTTCATATTAATTAAAATGTAAATATGAACTCCATTTTGTAACGCCCTTCTGAGATCCGCCTTCAAAAATGTTTATGCAACAACAGTAGGTCTGCATACTAATTCATTAAATGGATATAAATTAGATAAAATTCAACAGCAGTGTGTTCTTTGTTTCTGGGATGGTATTTCGCTCGATTTCAGTAGGGCAAATCTAAATATGTTTAAAACTTTCAAGAGAGGTTAATCTCGTGAAAAAAAATCCACTTTATAATACTTGATTGAATTGCCTATACAAACACTAATCATATCTGATAAAAGAAGCCAACGTGTAATAAAAATTTTAAAGTGCTATTATTACATCACATTTTTTCTTATGTGTAGCGTATTTATTATGGTACAACATTTATACCATAAGTAGGTATTAAAATTTAATACTAGATTAGAGAAAAAATTATTTCATGATATAAATACGGTTGAATAGGCTTTCATGCTGCTAATAATACCGTTTTTAATAAATTGTTAAATTGAGATGTTTCGTATTTCTGTCAAAACATCATAGAATATAAATCAATCATGTAGATTAGATGCAGCAGTGAAAGTTTTAATAAATTTAAATGTTTCAGTATAAGTTAGAGTGATATCAAAAATATGTTTATTTTGGTGATGATGATGGTCATGATCGATTTAACATCGTGATGCAATGTCTTGTCATTTGACCTGTTTCCATAGTCAAAATATAGGTATTTTTCCTTGGCTGCCTTAGTGATATTTTAATTTCCATCTTAACTGTATTCGAAATGTTACTTATTTTATTTTATATAATAAAATATACCATCATTTAAAATACAAATTGTTATAAATAACAGAAAAATGGGAAACCTTTACACGTTAACTGTAATTAATTGTTAATATTATAATTCATGGTCCCATCATGTGAGAAATTATTAAATTTCAATGTCACGAGAGCAATTTAATTTATTGCTAATTCATATGTTCTAGTGTTGATGATGGAGGCTAAGCTGAGATTAGAATATTGCCTAATTTATCTTTTTTTAAATAATTGTAAGTGTATAAATTATTATAAATTAATGTATTATATGCGACATAATCACATCAGAACTTGTTTTTTATTACCTGTTGAAAGGATTATATAAATATTTTAGTAAACATGGACCGATTGTCTCATGCATAACTAAAATTGTTCTTAATCACTTCAATTAATAAGATTTTTGTACATTAAAGTATTAAACTCATCAATCACCAATTTCATTATAAAACTTCATAAGCATAAGCATAAGCAACTTTATTTGTACATTTTTTCCTACATCATATAATAAGTAATATAAAAAATAATATTAGGGCATATGGCTTGAAAGAAGAAATATTTTGTGGCAAAATACTAATAAAAAACATTCGGTCATTGTCTGTAACAAGAAATGAACAAAGTGCCATGGCAGTGTATCCTATAATTTGGCTTGGAGACCGCTGAACCAGAGATCCATTAAACCTCTCTTATTTACAATAATTATTTTAGGTACCCAAAGGACGCAGTGGCGCAGCTACCGCCATATAAATAATTTATTTATGGATCCTTATTGGAAAAGTAGTATAAATGTGGTAAATGGCAGATTATGGTTGAAATGTTGGAATTTTTAACTGTTACTTTAATTGTTGTAGGTAAATATCTACTTGTTATACATTGTATAGCACCTAATATAAGGTATACAGGTGGTCTAAAGATAATACTTAAATACACCATATAATTTTCTTACAAAAAAAGGACATGTACGAAAAATCCTCTATTAAACATCACTTTTTGCCTATACCAGAGTTATTATATGTAGAGAAAAATTTCCGGTATAACCGGAAACATCATAATTATATTTTACACAACAGAAAGCACGCAAGTTTCTTTGCAGAAATGATGATGATACGCAATGCAAACTATAAACTTAAACGTGTTTCAATCCAGCCTTTTTGGTAATAGAGAAATTTATTTCGTACATATTTACATATGAAAGAATTTTATTACAGTAAATTGGAGAAAATGTTTTCCTAAGTGTTGTTCTGTAAATTAGTATTTCAAAAATGGACAAGTTGACGCCTACAGTTCTCCTAAAAGGAATGTTTTTTACATTCTAAACTTTAGGTTTTGAAACAGCTGTTTAGGTCAAAATTTCATAACTTGATTCATCATATGCACTACACCTTTAAATCTTTGATATTTATTCTCATTTTCTTATACTATACATATATGTATTTATGTAGTGGAGATAATAAAAAGTAAGTACTTGTGTTTTAGGTATGTGGGTAAGATACATAGATTCCAGTCTTAGTGGAATAATAGTATTAATAGATCAAAAAAGTGAGAGATATTCCTGAGATTTAATGCTACATATGACAGTGCACAATAAAGAATTTAGTGCAATTTTCAACTAAGAAGTGTGCATTAGTAAAGCGAGGATTTTCTTTATACTCATTCTAATACCCTGTTACATATGCACATAACATACCTTGACGGTTTTATTGTTCCTTTTCTGTGAGAATTACGGGTTCGTCATACTTATAATAAAATGAGAAATGACGTTCAATTTATCAGTGTGAAAATATATTTAAAAAAAATTTTCTATCTACATATGTATATGTGTGTTTATTTAAAAATAAGATTAATAAAAAGGAAACTGGACGTTCGTATGGGTTGGTAGGCATAAAGAAGATCATGAAAAGTAGATTCATAAAATAATCAGAGAAATAACCTATACGTATACAAGTATAAAGTGTATGCAATACTTCACATGTAAATTATTTAAAAAAATATATAAACAAGTTTTACACGTGTAGAAAATGATACGTATATGCTTGAATTATTACTATTTGATGGTATGAGAGAGGTGTAATGCGGTAGGGTTGGACTTTTCTATAAATTTCATAACAGAGAACCACATTCAGTGGTTGGTAATTATTTCCGGTTGCCCGCATTCTTCTTTACAATAATAAACGATCATCGGTGTATTTGTTTAATAGTTGTAAAGCAATTCCTTTACAGGAACCACTCTTCGAGTCTTTCCATTCGAAACTGCATCATCGAAGACGGTAATTATCGTCTTCATCTGCAATTAGATTTAAAAAAGTCGAAAAAATCAGTTCATTTAGGAGATTTCCATTTCCCTTGAGCAACAACAGTTACAAATTAATTAGTAAATTCCTACATTATTAATAATATGAGAGGTAAAGTATTTGTTTGATATTATTACATCCACCTCACAACTCATGCCAATTTAATTGTAAATTATATTTATTATAGGTCGGTTGGTATATGTAAATAAAATAAATAAACAAGATAAAACATTTATAAAGCCAATCAAACGACATGCATTTGTTCTTATTAATAGTTATTGATTAAGATAAGTAATAATAGAGACTACATTCCATTTGTGTACTGTAACAATTGTCACCAACACGATAATCATGGTTCACCGAGTGTAATTGTATAGAACTGTGTTCATTGAGGACTCAATAAAATATCAATTAGTTGAATTGCGAAGAAAGCTCTAATTCAATATGAAGCATCTAAATGTCATTGTTGAAATAGTTGGTGCAAAAAGAGTATTTTAAAATTTGTTATACAGCTGTTTTCTACATAAAATTGTTCATCAACTATACTACTACTAGTGCTAGTAATTTATGGGCTTCAGGAAAATGGTTCTATTATCTGACAAAGCCGGTTGTACGCCACCCACAAGCAATGAGACACAATTTTTATTAGTAAATAGCTGTAGTAGATGCTGATACATACATTCCCTTTCAATTTTATATTTATATACAATACATAGGTATATACGTGCTATTGTTAACGCAACAATGTAGCAATAACAGAACTTATTATTAGAATATAGTGAATAAAATTAACTACGTCCAAATTTCTATTTTATTCCGATAATTTCATGAATAATTTTTTGGATAGTGTGTAAAGAATTCAAAGTTTCATTTAAAGATAAAGTAGTACCTAAACGAAACGGACAATAATCGAGAAAATCAATTAAGAAAACACAGTTTAAATCATACATTTTAGTGATTATTAAAGCTCAATAGGTTTTTAAAAAGAAAAGGGATATAAAAAGAAAAAGCTGAAAAGGGAAAAGCTTGTTAGACGAGTTTTTAAGTCTTTTAAGACTTGATGAAGCTTAGAAAGAATCTTTCACGAATTCTAACATAATAATAATTGCTAAAACCCGAAAAGAGTGACTCGACTGGCATACATGCGTAAAAATACACATTATTGATAAATACAGTAATAAAAATAGCAACGGAATAATAATTTACTATAATAGAATTAGTAGTAGCTAAATATGAATCTTGTGTGTGACTACCAAAAACTATTTAAAATTCTTCAACGTACCTATACCTCTATCACACTTCCTTTATTATACCGCTTTTTAAAATATTACATCGTCATCTACACTAATTAAATGACTTACATCATGGATATAATAATAGCAATCTTATAGCGTAATGTAAGTTCCACAATGAGGAATAAGCAATTATGTACATTATCATTATCAATTTTAAATTTCTTATAACTCTTAAAAGTGGCCTCTTTCCAAAAAGAATAAACTGAACTTTTTTGTAATATTAGGCTTGTTGGGGGCGGTTGCTGCTCTCAAAGAACATGACGCATTTGATAATAACTTCATTTCCCCCCAAAAAAAAGTACATCATCTATTGTGTGTTTAACATTCAGTTTTCACACAAATTTTTTTATTTTATTTTATTACTAACCATAAAGTGTATTATTAAATAAGACAATAGAACAAACTTTTTAAACTACTTCTCGCGAGTTTGTTGCTAGAGTAAAATTAACAATAACATAATAATAAATGATAATCCTCCCAAGTCTAAACCACTTGCTAATATCTTTATTCGATGATATAAAGAACTTTTTTAATTCCAACCTGATGTAGGTAGTCAGACACATATAATTGAGGCGATTAAGATTAGATTATTCAATTGTTCAATTTTACGCCTACAATGCAACAATTATTTACTGGAGCTATTTGCATTTTGAAAATGTACCAAGCTAATAAACTACGATACATACTCATAATTAATAAACCCTGTTCGTTCCTATATACATAAATAAACTTTTCAGACACCATAACGTTTATATAATAAACGATGGTAAAATTATGGGGCTGAAAGGAACTGGAATCTAATAAAATCAAGTTATTTAATTAAAAATGATAGGTTCACTTAGTCTCATATAAAGTTTCATATTTATTATACTTACTGTTTGTTTTATAAGAATTATTAATTGTATCTAGTTTTATACATTAAATAATACGTTATTTCATTGAACTTTTATTACACACATATACGAAATGAAAATGGATTTGTTCATTAATGGTGAGAGAGTAATTTTTCAAAATTGCACTAAAAACGGGCATAAATTGTGGAAAAACTGTTAGTTTGTAATTATCAGCATTTATGTGCTATGTTATAATTGCTCTCTTAAAAAAAACCTTCATGTGTGTTTGTTTTTCAAAAAACGGGTTATCCAAAAACTGGAAATAAATTATATGCATGGTATATGTACGTGTATAGGTATAATCTAAGAATAAGAAACTCAAAGTTGTCCGGATATTACAAATTTTAAATAATATTACCGTTTCCGGACTATTAGGTAAACCTTAACATATTAATTTTTCTTGTATATTCTTATAATAAGTGTGTTTTTACTTCGATTTTCACTCATATCATTAAAATTAATTAGTTCAATCAACACACCATTAAACAACATATGATGGTATATGCAATAAGGTAGCAGTGTTACAGATTTTTGTTCATAAAATACATCGTAAATAAAAGTATTAGTAAATCATAAAGTCTAGAATTAATTTATATCACCATTAGATTTTATGGCCCCATCTTACCATAATTTTTAATGTACCTTTAAAAAATTACTAAAAATCTCTACAGCGAGATGTTTTATGTATTATTCCCTGGGAAAAGGGAATAATAAAATAGAATGTGCAAGAAGAAACCCTTCCGGTCACTGACTGACACATTCTTTGAAAAGTGTAAACTTTTCGTTTTGGCCTTGTACAGATAATAAAAAAGCTGCTACCGCGTTTTAAATGCTTTTGTAAATTTTCAAATGTTTAGATGGTGTCTGAAAAAGCTCAGTTTTAGTTTTAGAGACGTGTTAATTTCCAAGGATTGATTTTTTTTAATAAAAAAACCTTGCAATGCAACATAGTTAGACATTTCTAATCAATTATATCATATTAAATTATTAATAAATATATAAATTGTTTTTCTAATATGTTAGTAGGTAGTAGTTATAGTAGTCACAGTTCTTCTTACATTGAAAACCGATATGGTGATATTTTATAATAATGATGACAATTTTATTGCATATGCATAAAATACATGTAGACTATTTTTAATTTATTTTTAAAATTAAAAAGAAACTGGTACATGGCCTTCAGATTGAATATTGAATTATGAAAAATGTTATCAATAATACGTTATTTATAATAAAAAGTAAAAGATAAAACCCAGCAGAAGAAGGTTATTATTCTAGATTTGAAAAGGTAAAAAACAGTGTAGACAGTGTTTTTAATTGATGATAATTTTAAAAAAATGAACGCAAACAGACAGATAAAATTTTCTTTACAAATATGTATTTATTACATTCTATAGCGGAGACAAATAACAATATACGATGACAGGATGGTGCTTAGTTGCCTTAAGCCGTGCCATAACATTTTGTTATAGAGCCGTTAATCTTGAGATTATACAGAGACATTCAAAAAATTTAAATTACTATCAGGTAATTTAAATTTAAAAATATACTTATTTGCTGATTTTATAATTACAACTGGTTTGAGATTATTAAACTCCTTCATCACATACAGTTCCAGTAATTTAACATATTAAGTTCTGTTCGATGGTGTTATAGAGGGAACATTAAGAAAAATACCACCCGTTCAATAAATAATATAAATATTAATTAAATTCAGAATCAGAATACTCAATAGTGTAAATAACATTTTATATGCTAGCGCCTAACTTACATTTTGCTAAATTACTTTTTGATTTTTACTAAATAATTAATAAAAATTCGAGTTTGACATCTAAAATCAATTTTTCTATAATAAGTCAATTAAGTGAAATAAATCTTTAAATCATTCCAAAGCGAACTGTTCGTCATGTTTCGATAAATACCCTTATATTCAAATGAATTAATGATTAGCTATTGAAAAATAGCCGTCATTTTATTTTAATGACACCAAAAAACAAGTTCTTTCACACCTCCTTCTATACATTAACGGAAAGATAAGACTGTTTACTGAAACCATTAAGTAAATACTGAAAAAAGGCTTATTTACTCTCTAGAAGCTTCAAATTGTTAATGATACAAAATAAATTATAATCATTTATACATAATAATACTTGGTGAATATTTCATTCAATATATATTTTTACATCGAATTGATGTCTGACCTGACAATAATAAGTGCATAAATGATTTATGTTCATAAACTACACAAATTGTTGCATTTATGCGTATGTATATATATATATACATATATGTATATACCTACTGATGGTAAACAATTTGAACTATTTCCAATAATAATTAGTATTTCGATTGGTTAACGATCTTGGTTTTAATAATAAATCGCATAACAGTACGTAGTATGCAAATATAATAATTTAATATGAACTAACAATTTATAAAATACCTAATCTCATTTAATAAATTATGATTTACAGTAGTTTAATTGATTCTATCAAGGTGAATTCCATAAATACGTTTACATACAATTTCAAATGATCATATACCTATAGAGTAATAAAAGACAATATATCTACCGTTTTATCCAAATGAAAGAACACCTAATATATACATGGACTAATTTGGCATACCTGAAACAAAGAGAAAATAAATAGAATTAATTAAAGATATACAGAGGCACAAGTTCAATCACTTTATTAAATACAATCATAAGTATGCACGCAGTACATAGCTTATAACTCTATGTAGCATATTGATTATTATTAGTGCATTGAGAGAAACTAAATTATGCATGACAATATCTCCTAATACAGTAATTATGTATATTTATGAATGTTTAGCTTGTTTTTAATGTATATTAAATGTCTTTAATAGATACATTGTTGTATGGAAATAGTAAAACACTTTTGCACTTTTTATCACTTTTTATTATTCATTAGTGCTAATTCAATTTTTAAAGAATGTGATAAATAATATTTATTGCTTACCTACATTTAACTGTCTAACTGTCTACAAGAATTACATCATTCGTATTGCATTTTTATCATTTTCAATTCTATCATTTTCAAGGGTATAGTAGGGTAAAGGTGGAATCAGCACGAACAACGTTTTATGTACAAATTTAAGAGAAGAATATAATACAGCTTTTAGCATATTTCACTCAGAAAATAAAAAATTCCGTTCAAAAACATTTTTGTGCATATTAAAATGTGCATAAACAAGTTTATGACGTTAAAACATACTTAATGCCACATGTTATACCAAATTTGCTACTTGATTCCATTATATATAGACCTCATTTATTGTTTTTTTTTTCATAAAAAAATATTAATTCTTTTAATAAATTATATGAATAATTTAAAAATATTCTTTCAAAATTATTCATATTACTTATTATTTACATATATTATTGAGGTAGTAGAAGAGGCACTTCAGTCCACTCCAGGAACTAAATATGTGCTTTTAAGACAGCTAAGTGGTTATTAAAACAAGTCTGGTTAATTGGCAACGCCACTGAAAAAGAATAAAGAAACTGAAAAAGTAATATATATTATTATATTTATATATGTATACCTACAGATCAAGAGTGGCTATGTCATATACATACATATATTTTGGTTGTGTTTAAGAGAAAAAAAATTGAAATTTTTTAATTATTGAGTGCATTAATACATTTTTTCTCATATGTATAAACCGATTATAATCTTAATTAAATTATCTATAATATTTTTTGATTGGTCATTGAGTAGAGAGTCGACCTATACCTTAACACAATGTACAGAAATGTGATTTCATGTGTGTAATTAAGAATAAAGGCAAAAATAAAAATTGAACGTTTCACATAAGTTGTGTATTACCTACAGGGTACGTTCTTGAAAATATGGTGTTGTTATGTGTTGTTGCAATAATTAATCAAAACATGGGACGTTGATGACCTGTGTACTCGTACCTATGAGTATAAGGTATACTTTAAATGTGATGACGAACGTGTACAGAAACAGATAGAGCCTATTATAACGTGAATCCTTCAAAAAATTTCTAATTTTTTGATAATGACTAATTAGTTTTTTAAATATTAATTACAGTTCTTTATGGCGAATGTCAGAGAAAAGAATTATATATATTCAAAAAATTATACAATCTAAGACCAAATGGAAGATTAAGTTCTGTATACTGAAACAATAGTGGGACTATTTTCTTATGGGCTTTACAAACGGTAAAAAATTACCTAAGTAGTGAAGGAAATTCATCATTGTATTTACGTACAACGTTCACTTGTAAATAATAAAACAGCATTTTTAAGTTCACATTAATATGTAAATAATAATAATAACGTGTTGTTAAAGAAATCAAATCTATTGAAGCACAAAGTAAAATCAATCTAATCTATAAATAAAGAATGAGATCTTTACACGTTCAATCCCTGGTACAATTTTTTGAGATGAAATTACGCTAAGGTCCATTATTACAGTGCTGCGGTTGATTTTTTGCTCGTCGTTTACCATACTCATTACAATTCTTGGAACTATACACCTTGTAACTTGGAGTCTTGGCTTTTAAAAGCAAAGAAACGAGAGGAGCTTTAATAGAATCTTTGTCAGTGGCGGCGCATTAAAAAACTTTCTGGGAAATTATGATGTTATAAATGGCATTTTTTTCTTTGACTTAGGCATCCAAAGTTTATTAATAACGTTGCAATTACCGAGTATCGACTTCAATTCCTCAAATTGTGGAAAAAGAGTTCAATATGTTCGATTTTATAAATTAACTCCACTTGTACATTGATTCAGTTCCACACGCAGTTTTCAACGGATTGACTAGATTCCTAATAGAAAATGATATAATTTGTTCCGTGACTTGTAAGAAACTTTCAATTTCATCGAAAAATTGTGCATTTTTTTCGTACGCCCCTGAATCTGCCTGACGGAAGAATGAGATATCTACCTTGAAGTTTTTCATCTCATTCAAAAGTGAGACAGCTGTCTGTACGGTTAACATTAAAATAAGAGAGATTGTCGCTAGTTAGACAGTGGAGAACAAGACGTAAAATCAAAAATGGTAAACTCTAACAAAAAGCATCGAAAATATTATTGGAAGGAAAAAAGTGAACGAGAAAAATATTTTTTAATGATTAACTTTGAACATGGAATGTAACGAATTAAAATTGAAAACATTTCTTCTCACTTAAAACATACATGGGTATAACCATATACCTACCTAATACTACCACAAGAGCCACAGAGAAGAAGAAAACAATTTCCAAAGCGGACAAATAAAAGCACTTCCTTTTTTTATACTAATACTTAAAATAAATATACGAATATGTAATTACTTTCAGTAAATTGACAATAATGTTAGTGCGTTTTTAAGAGCAAGTGCCTTCCATTTCTAGAGGTAAAATTTAGATAATAACAGCTTTCAAAGTTGCTATGTAGCTATTTAGTTCCTAATAGATCCACTAAATTAAAATACTAATCAAGATTAGTTAGATAATAATAATATTTTTAAATCATTTCATAGTTCATTCCAAAAAAATAATGATTTTTCCAAATGTTCTGGGTTACCTTAGATACTTGTGTATTCTTACTCTTTGATGGAATATTTCGGCCAAACAAGAATTTCTTCAACTATTCGTATCCCAATCCCACTATCAACCAATGGCACTGTATGTTTTTTTTACTATTTATTCCATCTGTTTAAATCGCGTGATTTCTAGAAATCTAATGTATTATTAAGACCGACAAAACAACATAACTCTAGACGTTAAATTTCAGTAATTGCACATCATCAATTTGGGGTTTTGCAATTATATTTGTTGGATTCCAAAAAGAAATTATTGTCTTTATGTTTGTTGTTTTGTTGAAATTGGTGTTTCCTGAAATATTTTTTAACAGCATCAGGCATCAAGTTTGGGTAGATCTTTTTGACCGCAAATGTAATTTGCTCTATTATAATAGCATTAATTATATGTAGTTTTGTGGGGTTCGTTGTTCAATTTCGTATTCTTCTTAATCCCTCTAAGGTGAATATCGTTCAATGCTTTTCAATTCTCGGCCTATACATTTTCGATCGGTTCCTTGCTCGCTTGTCGGGTGTAAAAAATCCATTTTTCGTGTTACAATATTTATCCCATAAGCAGCCAATTGCGAAATCACAACCATAAAAAACTATAGCACTGTATTGTCGAAACCATCGTGCATCTCAGATCTCGATAAAGTTTATTATAGTGCAAGAAGGAATGTAGAATCCAGCAAGCGAATAAGATTTAACGACACCTCGTTATTTTTTATATTCTCAATTCAAGTCTATACAATTCAAATAATAATTATGACAAAAATGTACAGCGCTATATAATTTCAGATGGCTGTGCCTCGCGTAATCACAGAGTAGGAGCATGTCATTGCGAGCCAAGGTTGCTGCCGAGAGCCTCTGGCACTGTACCCTCGAATTCATCTCTGCATTGGGGCAATTAGCCCACTCGATTGACTGCCGTCAGAGTGGCCCCGGTCAAGCACAGACGAACATTTAATCTACTTTTTTATAGAATTTCTATGACTGCAGAGAGGAACACTTTTCTGTGGGGATACCCAGACTGCATGCCATAAAAAAGTTGAAAAAGCTCACTTTTCATAAATACCAACAAGAGCCTTGTAAAGATTAGGCAAATGGGTACACCAGATTTTAAGTGGTACTACGAGTACCACTAAGTATAATAATGTTATAGGTATTACAGGTACGATGAGTATATTATAAATGAAATTTTCTATAAGCTGGAATAGACAATTCGTTTTATGTATTGAGAGAGAAAAAAATAGTAAAAACCTATAGAGCAGTTAAAAGTTTAATAAATAACTTTACAACAGACCATAAATCAATCACACACAACATCAGTGGATAGTCTTAATCATTAGTTGTCCTTGGCCTTCATTATTTTACGTAATCTGATATTTGGTAAAAATTGTTTTGAAAATTTTTCTTCAAATTAGCGGTGGAAAAAATGTCCCGCTGCCCGTCAACAATCGACGTTGTTGTTGCAGAAACTGTCAATTAAAGAGAGGACAAGTGGACTCACCAAACTCAATCTCAATTTTAAATTGAAAAAGAACCAACGTCTCTTCTGAACATACGTATATAGCATGTATGTATACAGATATTTCTGTGGAATTATGATTTTAAGATTAAATATATTTTTTGTGACACTCCTTATTAAAGAAAAAAAAGTATCGATTTATATAGACATACATGCACAACACCAAGGCACAACCTGAAAATATCGTACAAATTTAGGATTGTTAATGAGTTTCTTAATTACATGGTAAGGTCATTTAGTTGCAGCGCATACTCGAGACCTCAACTTTGTAATTAATGGTTGCCTTTGTTATGATTATCCCACAAGTGGAGCTAGAAAATTGCTGATCGAGTTTTGATTGGTTTCTTAAGAGGTTGTATGTCCGTTTTTGTCTTACCACATTTATTTATATGCATTAAAGAAAGATGCGTGGAGACCGAGAAGAGGATGGCCGTACTAAAAACTAATGAACAGATCGAAGCCTTTCTTTTTTTAATTTTATTTTTTATGCTTCGTTATTAATATTTTAACTCATTTTAACCGCTTTGGTATTTATGAAAGTGCGTTTGCGCGAGTTATACTTATGTGCACCATCCGAAGCCACACACAAAACGGTGTAGAATAAATAAATTCTATCGGCCCTATAAGAAACCCGTCTTAAACCCAACACAAGAGAGAACTTTATTTTATTTGTACAAGAATAATATTGTAAAATTATCTCAACGATCGTCGTTAATTAATATGATGTTGATATATCACAGCATCTCATCTGCCTGTTCGCTTTTGAATTAGTTTAACGTTTCTTAGGCGAAAATGCCTTACACTTCCACACCACATTGTCATTATATCAATATATGAAATAACTTGAAACATAAAACAAGTTTTATGTTTATCCCCTGTACCTAATTATCTTTATTCGTTTATTAATTTATTCATCATTGCCTTTATATTGTAACTGACATTTCTTAAAAAATGACTTCTTTAAAACGCCTAAGCAGTATATGGAGTTTTAACATTAACTAGTTCCACTACAACTTCATATAAATTTTATCCGCTCGAAAAACCAAAACGTTATAGATAACAAGCACACCACATCGTGTGCTATAATATTAGTTGGCACAATAAACGAAAGTTTGAAAGAATTTAAAGAACCATAAACTATTATAGCAATGTTTTACCCTCCAAACTGTGTGTTATGTTCACATCATAGTCTCTCTTTCTACTAGCATTTTTAATTAATCGAAAACAACTAATAAACAATAAACAATAGAGGCATTATTTTTTCAAGAAAGAATGAAGCCGTCTTGGAAACTGATTAAATGGAAGAGTAGAATCCTTTTGACATGAATACTGTATATAGAAAATGCATACATGTCACATGTCCTTTTTTTAAGTTAAATTGCGAGTTCAAGTATACATATACGAGTATAAGTACAGGTACGCCTACTTCTATCGAGTAATTGAAGAACCGGAGTGGAAGTTACGACCGAGGAAAATAAGGAGGAAAAATGTAGTTTCTTACACGTCATTTACATATAAAAAGATTTAAATAAATTGTAAGGTCACAGTTTAAACTGATTGGATATTAATTTTCGATAAAGCAAGGTGTACAGGTGAGTACGAGTATATTTGCGAATTTCGGTGGTTTCATCTGTTTTCATATAAAGAATCAGACCGGACCGGGCCACTTTCAAGAATTTATTGAAAAGATCTTTTTAGAAAAAGGTCCCTAAGCCGATCCAATGGTGGCATACCAACTTGCAAAGTCTTAAAGCTCTTTGGTTGTATATGCAAAAATTGGCCATCAAGTGAACAGTTTGTAAGTCTTGAGAATTCGGTGTATGCGACAAACCAAATTGACACTAATTTTAATTTATTTCATTGGTTATAAGAAATGGCGAGCTTATAAGAAAATTCATTTTGTTTTAAGATTATAATATAAATTTTATTACACATAGTGTCTTATAAGTCGTATATTTTTTATTTTCTAGTAAAATTACCACCTTTACAACTTTCATTTAATGTAAGATTTTATGATCTAATCCAAAAACTAAACATTTTATGTTGTTCTTAATTGATAGGTAATTGCATTTGTGTGGGTAAATGTAATCAACACAAAAGCAAACACAATGTAGGTATTTCACATGAGGGTTGGAAATTACAAATTAGTACTTAACTTTATATATATATAACTTACATGCACATGATTGTATGTTATACTATTTATCTTACAATATTGTGTGCTCACAAGTGTGTTCGCACAAAACAGAAGTGACCAGACTGGAAATCTGACTGAGAAGACATTAAAAATTTTTGAAGTTGTATGTTTAATGGGTTTACAGCTTACTAACTTTTACATTTTTATAGGAGTTGTAAATTGAATATTTACCAGTGGTATTTTTAATTTTAAAAATTTTATATAGCAGTATTATAATTTTTATGTGTATTAATTACTTTGACCGTTTAACCTATAGTCAAAAGAATTCCTTATATGTAGGTATATACCCAAGCTTATAGTTTGCGTAAACAAATAAAATCGACATTAATAAATCTAAGATACGGTGAGCAGATAGAAAATGCAAATATGACCATTAAAAGTAAAGACTATATTAGAACAAAAATGCTTTTCTTATATGAATTGCAGGACAGCTAATAAAATAGCAATAAATCTAAGTTGCATACTATTTACAGGTGTATTAGGAAAATTGCATAATTGTATGATTAGCAAATGCTTTTTCTTAAGTACCTAGTTGAGAGAGTGTTGTGGTGCTCCCTTCCCAAGTCTTCAGTTCGTACCATCGTCATATTAGAAAGATAGAGGATTTTCATTACCAATTATGTACTATGACTAGCGAATTCTTCTAACTTACCTATTTTACAGACATGCATTATGTACTCTTTTATAAAAAATAATATCTTTTTTTCTTTATATGAAAATGTAGGTACAGTATGTGTATAATAAGTGAAAGAAAAAAATAGTGAAAAAGTCGTACTCGGATTTATGCCTCCAGCAGGAATGGTGTTGCAATAATTGCTATAACCATATGCATGGCTACATTTATGTATTGTATGAATTAGACAGTTAGAGCTTACAAATTCACTCGGGAGACATAAATAAAAGAAAAATGCGTTATTCGTTTAATGAATGTTGATAAATGTACAAATATGTAAATCTTGATGCAAAGTAGATGCACGCGTTTAGCAAAGTTCTTTGAAATTGTAAAGATGGCATCAGTCTGAGAAAAAGAAGAATTTTGAATACACGAATGTCATCAAGTGTTGGTGTTGTTTGCATTTTGGGAAAGGGGTTTGGCAACTTTGAGAGGATCAATGATTTTCCAGTGTCTCTTCTTTTATAGCAAGCACAGATTTCTATCGGTCGCAGTAAATTCACAAAAGAGACAACTAAATGTGGCATTCATCTTTATATTCGTTTCCAAAGATGTTTTATTTTACTTGTTTCGTTGCACTTGCAGTTTGGGTGGTATGTAGGTACTCAGTATATAAGAGTAGGTACTCGTCGTACTATGTACCTACATACGTATAGGAACGTTTATCATTCAATAAAACCGTTCCACTATAAAGGATATGGTGAACTTGTTAATAATTATGCACAATTAACTTGTAAACATAAAGTTGTGCAATTTGTTAAGGACTAATAAATAAATTTCTGCTCTAAAGTTTATTGATCGTAATTTAGAATATTAGTTTTCGTTTCAAGGGAAATCATTTTACGACACCAATCTAAACAGTTCCCAGTATTAAAGGTGAATTTTAAAAGTGCAGATATACATAATTAGCTGTTTCACAGTGCATATTTCTAGCTAGAAGGCACAATTCACCTCCTTATAATCACTGTATTACGAACAGTATGCTTTATCTGTCAGTTACACTATTCGCATTATCGCATTATAAATAAACATAACATTGCGAATATATAAATTATTTTAAATTATACAAATTAAAATTGTATAATTAAATTAGAATTACATATAAATTAACAGCCATTAAGTTGTAATTTGAATAGAGAAAAAATTAATACACATTAATATGCATATTAAATTTATAATATCATTGCACACTTGCATTACTTAAATCATTCAAGTAGAGAACAGTTTAGCACTTTACACGATTGAAGAAATAATAAGGATATTTCCGAGGATATAATACTATACGCACGTAAAAGTAAAATAATAATTAATTCAAATGGTTAGGTAGAGGTGTAATGGTGTAATTGCTCTTTGTGCAAAAAGAAGAAAGGATTCATACCTATACAACAGTTCACACAGCAAAAAACTTATTATTACAATCTCTACCATACATAAAAGTAGTTAGGTAAATTTACTTGCAAGAAAATGCATCTGATGTATATATGTATCTCCATCATTATAGGTAATTAGGCATAATTTACTTGAATTGATTTGCAAAATGTAAAGTAATATAATCTTTGGTAAAATTGTGTTCCACAGCCCAAAAATTTCGATTAATTTTGCTCTTACTATAAGGAACAACATATTGGTTTTTTGATTGAGCATATAAAGTTTAATGTAAGGGTCGCGATCGACTACACATTTAAAAAACATTCCATGGTCTATTCTATAAAAAAGAATATTTTACGGCTAATGCGCACTACAAAAATAATAACGCTTAAGTGAATATGAGTCTTCAACACTACAACGTGTTATTATTCATTTACTTCCATTATGGGCTTCTTTAGTGAGATTAACGAAAATTTTCTTCCAAGAGCCAAAATTACTGTGGAATTTGTATTATAAATGGAAAACCATTAATTAAGTAATGTTAAGAAGTGTAACATATTTCATTAGTTCAAGGATTAACAGTAAATAACCAACTTAAGTTCAAAAACAGTTACATTTAGGAGATGAAGTCACAATAATCTCTTAGTATATTGAGAGAAAATGCACATTTATGGCCGAACTCGTCTAGCACAATATTCCTAAGTACATTACATTACTTGTACATATAAGTATAAATTCATTTCAACTGAGACAACATTTAAATTAATTAAACAGCACTTCCGTTGTTATACATCGACTATAACTTGAAAGTGTTAATCCGCTTAGATCGACTTATTTACATTACAATGATAATTTATTTTAATTCTTATTACCTACTCATAAACTTTACCATTGTACAATTATTACCACCAAAAATGGGAGAGGTAATAGAATTTATTACTGCACAGAATCACTTTTGTACATATAAACAAAAATATTTTAAGGAATAAATTCTACACATACACACACACATGCAGCAGAGAGAGGAAGAAAAAAGTGTATAAGGAATAAATGTATAAAGAAATTCCAGCGTTAAGCTACTATAAATATTATATTGAACAAGTCAGTATAATAAATAAGCAAGCACCATCCCGCCGAAAAAGAACAAGAAAACAGAGAGACGAAAGATTTCGTTTGGTAAACAACAAGACTTCTTCACTAAATACGGAAATTCTGGCCCTCACTATCAACTCGAGGCAAAAATAAATGACATTTTAGCTCAATCTGCACACATGCAAGCACCAATGGAACATGTTATAATTTTATATGTAACCGATCCTGCTGTAAGCCTTTCTTCGTCTATACATCGTCATCTTGTCCCTTTATTATTAACCATGTCAGGATTTGCATGCAAGTTATTATCCTATGTATTACTTATATAAGCATCAGTTCTCGAGTCGGAAATTTCTTCAGTGAAGAAGTGAACAGCAGAGCGTCTCGCAAAGGTTCATTGACATTCGAATTTAGGGGTTGCGCGCTTTATCAGATCACTGAATATATGTAATTGATGTATAAAAATATATAGCTGTGTCAACTTTTCAGACCCGACGTTTCTGTTTAAAACAATGTCGTAGTAATATAACGATATACTTAGTTAAAATACCGCAACGAATTTTGTAAAGTGGCTGCTTGAGGAATTGAACGTCTGCATTTTTCAATGCATATTTCTGTGCTGAATTCATATTGTCAATGTATACGTAGGAATACACAATGATTTAACTTAATTGCCTTGTTTCTTATTTTGTTCAATAATATAAACGAGATCAATTAGAAATATCCACCTTCCACACCATTTAATTGATGAAATGTAATCCAGGTCAGAAACGGATTTAAGAATTTGATAAATAAAATGATTTTGTAAACGTCGCAGTGTGCATCAACAATCACAACATTCCTGAAAATTTAAATAAGTTAATTAGTTGTCCAACTGATAGAACTGGTCACTATATTACATAGTCGAGTTAGGCTGGTGAAGCGAGACCGTGAAGAGCAGGTCGTTCGTACGTACCGTAAAGGTGTTGAAATCTGTCGTCGCCAGGCCTATTTTATTGTGATAATTAGGGAGAATGTTGTGAATGCGGCATTGACTTAGGGTTTACATAAAGGTATACACAGAGACACTCACACACAGGCCACATATTACATTTTCGAATACATTCATTGGATGCAATAAAGACTGGCACAGTATGTACAAGATGGGTCGTATGACACTCGGTTAGAGACAACCCATTCCCGTATGGGTCCCCCCTATATATGTAGAGGCACATAAATATAGAAAGTGTGGAAATTAACAGCCTATACCTTCTGTAATAAGATATTGTAAAACGCGTACTCCTATGGCGATCTTATAATACAAAAGTTACATGAAATGCAAAAACACGTTTACTTTCATCTCGTTGCAGTTATTCTTTTTCTATTAGCGCAGAATATATCTAACCTTATCTGATTTACAATTCCAAATTAACACTTAAATTCTAAGCAATTTTATTCGAGTAATTATTCTCGAATAACATTACAACGTCTAATCATGCATCAGCGCTGGCTAAGAGTTTATCAGAGGAAGATGTGCGATTTTTCGAAAACATCACATGTTATTATTCACACCGAAGTAAACCCTTCATACACAGAATGCACAAACATCAAACAACCATACAGAAAATAATATTTCCATAAAGTATAAATTGTATAACGTATTTCAAATTGACTGTACAACCAGCTAATATTTTCTAGAGTTTATCTGTATGTTACATCATTTTAATAGCAGGGATTTGTTGCGATAACATTGCTTGTAATGTAACCAGCCCATATGATGGACGAGGGAGAAATATAAAACATGAATATTAAAGTCTTGCGTTTTATGATTCTTTTAAATTATTTTCATCTAAATAAGTAAAGTGTCTATAGAAAATGTGTGTTAGCCATTTTATTTCCATTGCTTATCTATCATAATTTAGATATAATGCTGAATTGAGAAAAATATACTCTTATTTTTGCAAAAATGCGTGCGTCTGTGAGAACAAACGGCAAAGCCTCAAATGGACTTTCTCGGAAACGGCTTTATGGCTTCGAAGAGGGCTTTTTTATAAATACTGTATATATAGAAATTGCATAACAAGTATGCAGTGTCTGATTAGAGAGCGTACAGAAACCACCTACACTAGCACTCTTCATTACCTGATCACTGTAAGCACCAATTGTACATTAAGCAATACCGAACATAAATATACTTCGAAGCCATTTAACACCACACTAAACAAAAGACACCATTAAAAGTTTCTGCTTCACTATATAAACCTTAATCAGTGTACAATGGTCAGTTTTGTAGGTTGTTGGTATGTATGTGTAATTTACGAATACCTATGCAATTTAATTCATTTAAGAAAGGGTATACTATATACTCGTCTAGTGATTTATAAACGTGCCAAAAACATTAGATCCTCTTTGAATTGATAATAATGGCTGTGAACACGACTTTATACAGATACAAGTATATAACTAACCCAATCCCACAGGCATATATCAGTTTCATGAAGCATGAAGAAGATGTTATGAAAATCATGTACATCATCTGGAATAAAACAAGTCCATTACCTTTAATATTATTCAATCATACTACATTCTAGATGACAACTATACACTTGTTGGAAATATTTTTACGATTTATTTCATAAATTAACTCATATAAAATCGAATTTTATAACGTACCATTATCTTTAAAAAACTGATGAGAACATATTAAAATTCTAACATTAGCTATAGTTATATTTAATGATGAGATACGAAATTTTATGGCAGGATATGAAATAGAAAATTACTACACCTTATTATTTTGTAATGTCATCACGCATCACAATTTACTTCTTTATTTAATATTATATATAAAATGGTACTAAAAGCACCATGTGAAATTCGAAAAAGTTCACTGTCAACCGAAGAATTATTATTGCTTTCCTGGGATTTCAACAAGACTAGATTGTAAATTATCCATTTTCAGTATGTATGGCTAAGAAGTTAAGTGAAAATGTGTCACGTGGCCAACGTAGTACATTGAAAAATGCACTGTATACAGTACAAGAACTAAAGAATAAATAAAAATACAATACAAAATATGATTGCACTTAACAATAGCAAAAATAGCTTTCTATTGGGTGTGCATGTTGTTTGTAACCCCCTGCAGTTATCCCTTCTCAAGGTGACATGTTACCCAGCAGGGTATGCTATGCTTAGCCCCCGCCGTACACAAATTGATAGCGATGTTCGATCATAGCTGTCATCGCGATCATAATAATACTGTTACTACAATTACGGGTCTATACGGTCACATAGTCCGAATATGTGCTCTAATAAATGCCGTCTAATGCTATCGAAAAAGCTCTTCCAGTTCCCCACAGCACCAAAGCGCCACCCATTTCTCCATTCCTGGCGCATTTTCTGCCCACTTAATAAAATGTGCAACAAGCACAATCGTCACGTATTGTAATACAGTTAATAATAATTATTTTCGTTATGTGTTTTCTATATTATGATGGTATGTTAACCTCAGACGTGATGAATAGTAAATATTGTAAAATACGTAGCTTTTCATGTATTCTTCAGTCATCGACATGTAAGTCATCCATCGTCATCGATGATGATGATGATGGCGTTGGGCCAATACACACACACACACAAGGTCCATGACCAGTTCTCAAAATATAATTCCTATTTATTTTATATAAAAAAATCTCTCTCCGTTTCGACATAAGACAACTTCGAAAATAATCACTGTGTGTTATGTCAATTCGTCTTCCCCTAATGAATTATTAATATTTTTTCTGGATACAACACATTATTTAATTATAACTTGTCTTATGTCTACATTTTCTGCAATAACTTTTATTTAAACACATGGTATGGGTATTATAACGCTATTGTTCAAAGGAAAGTTTACATTTCTTCGCCAATTCATTGCAAATTCCTAAAAACAAGCCATTGTTATCGTTTCCTGCAAACAAGGTTCCGAATGTCAGTTTATAAAATTGATTGTTGCTTATTTTGTTGGCCGCGATTCATATGTGTGTGTGCGGTGAGGTGACGATTTCGATTTAATTAGGAAACCCGTACATTATATACGTATACCTACGTATTAATGTACTTTTCGACTTGGATATTAACTCTTCCAAAAAATGGGAGTTGACGACTCACAATGATCGATTATTTAATTATGACAACCTTGAAGATTGGTTGCTGTCTGCGAAATATAGCAAACATAAAAGACTACCAAAGTGCTAATATAAATTAAATAATCCTTTACTCAATTATATTTATTTATTATACAATGTTAGAACTTTAATTATTATATATACAGTAAAATATAATTACTTGTGTATATTGCAGTAATAACTCTTGAAGTTCTATTAGACAGAATACTTATATGTATGTCGGTATTACGTTGGGGTTGGTGAGGTCGGTAGGTATATCAAAATTCAACTTTTAATTATTTGAATCTTAAAAGAATAATAAAGTTTATAATTGCAAAACAATTAGTATAAAACCATGCAATACAACTAAGAATTGATTAGTTTTTTAATAACATGTCTTTGATTAAAAGCATTTATGGTTTCTGGAGGTATTTAATTATAAGGTCCACATAGCATACACGACAATAAGAAATTCTTCATATAGAATTGACTGTATGGCTTTAACTTTGACGTAGACTTAGACATTCAGAACATACCTAAGTTATGTAATCCAGAGTAGATAATTGTTTAATTATTAGCAAATTGATGATGTGACCGTCTTCTTAACGTATAATTTTATACTTCTTTGGATTGATGGATGAAGAGGCCATCATCAAATATTGATGAATTCATGATAAAACATATATTGAACAGTGCCGTTTTTTGATTCCACACCTTCTATGCCTTCACTAATGAATGAATAATCAACACATCGAATTAAATGAAACAAACACAAATGACATTAAGAAGAGAACTAAAAAAAGATATAAAAGAAAAGAAAAGCAAAAAATTACATTATACGCTATTATAAACGAAAAGAACAAAGTGGGTGGGCATATAAAAATGTTGCATTCAAATCATCATTAAGGTATCCAATACAAGATGCACTCGCAGGGGTGGTGTATACCGGTAACCCCCTGTGGTACCACTAAATTACTTTGATTGACTTTGAGAACTACATACTACATGCCGTACAATCTATATGCATTTGTGAACTAATAAAAAGTGCAAACGTTATGTAATACACTTTTATTATATTATTTATGAGTGCCTAGAGTACCATTAACATTGCAGAGTTCAAAACTTGACCGGAATTCGTGCGAATAAAGAGTTTATCAATTTTAACCATACACACCATCATCATTTTTCCGTACAGCATGTACTGGTTATTCATGTTTCATGTACAGAATAATTTCAATTATTTTAGTTTCACTTTTCTAGGCTAATTTTCCAACAGTTATTTTGCAATGAAAGAAAAAAATTCTAAGAGGAATTGCTGTAACCGGTTTTATTATTCTTCACTTTGTGGTTCATACACGGCACTCACACGTTAAAGAACACGATATCAAAACCACAATGTTAATTTAAGATTTTTTCTATAAAAATAAAAATGTTCCTTCGTAAATTAGTGAGTGATTATTTTAATTTCCATGTGTAATTTTTCTGAACACATTTAACAGAAAAATGCAAAAATTTTTATTCATAAAAAAGTGTTGGTTATGAACCTTTGAGTTTCAGTGAAAGAAAATTTAAATTTTTTCCATCCGTAATTGAAGGAAATTACTGAAATGATGTCGTCGTTTAAAAAAATATAATGGGACGAACTTTCCTTGGGCCGTTCGTTAGGTATGTGTATTATTAAAATACGATTTGGCTATATAGGACCAGACCAACTTGCAACTTACTTAAATTATAGTTTCTAGGCAATATTATGTCGAAAGATGGCCCTCCATCTTACCTGCTCCTCTTATAAAAACCACCTAAACATGTCGCTCACAGAATCTAATCTGTTTTATATCTTTGATTGGTGGCTTTCTATTTTCTACACACATAGTGTCAATATATTTGACATAAAACGCCATTTAACAATGCTTTAACGTTTCTAAATAACAGATTTCTTATAAGTGCTATATCTATTCTACATCTATATCTAGGTGTCCCGTTAAAGTTTAAATAATAACGATATGCACATCTACGTATAAAAAATAACTACTTAATTATTGCATAATGACAGAAATAATTGTAATTGTAAGTAGCAATTTTCTATGCAGTTTTTCCATTTTGAGTATTTCAACATGTAGATTTACTTATTAGATGTTAAAACGAGTGTTAAAATAAATGAAATGAGGAAGCTACGTTTGTTATAAAAAATCACTCTAGGTTATTCCTGATAGTTTTCCTTATGGGAAATTATGCAAACAAAAAGTGCGATGGTTCAATTTTGAATACATCACACAACTAATTACAGAAATCTATTTTCTCTCTTTAGATTTCAATTCTAAATATAGTCTTAAAAACCATTTGGTACTGTTACCATCCCTCATTATAATAATTTATGCAAACAATAGAGAAAGTTGCAAAAGTGCGATTCCTGCAAGCAAATTGGAAATTTCAAGAATAGAAAAAAGAAGGTGCAACTGAAGGCTATTATAGGTGGTGTGGATGCATTTAAAACACTCTGGAATGTAAATATTTTATTTTACTTGTAGCACAGCTAAGAAAAAGAAAAATGACTGACTTTAGATGAAATTGTACAAGAAAAATGTTGTTATATATCATAGAGTAATAAACGGTTAATGGTACACTGTATATTTTATATACATCTAGCCGCAAGAAGTTTTCACTTATCTGAGCAGGAAGTGTACTACGGTCAATATTATACAACTAGAATATCTATGTTAGTATTTCTAGTCTCTACATGATGCATTTCTTTATTTTTGTGAAATCTGCACAGCACAACATCAAGTTTAATTAATATTTTTTTGTGCATTTGCGCTCATATTAAATCAAGTGAAAAAAGTCTATAATTATGTATTTAGAATATCCTCTCAGCCTTAATGTATATTCAATATAATACGTACAATCATAAAATTATCTAAATTATGACAAATTTCATTGACTTTATTCACATTAAGTCAATATATCAGTTCAACATCATATCTCTAATTGCATATACATTCATAAAAGGAAAATACCACTACAAACTAACAAATAGGTATGTAGATGTAGATTTCTGCATCTAACATAACGTTCATACAAGAGATGCAAAGTTATTTTACGATATAGAATTATTATCGTTTATGGATTATATGTATACAAATATACATATTTACATATAAATTATGGGTTAGAGCTTCTTTTTTCGCTGCAAATTCCATATAAAATATCAAAGTTTGTAGATGCACCTACTGAATACGGCTTACATTGAGCTTAGAAATGAGTAGGAATTGCCTTGGTATTGTTTTTCTGAAAATCTAACTGTATCTCATTTTAGGAATTTTTTAACGTATTTAAATCGTTTGTTGTAAATTTTATTCATTGTTAAGCTACCTGTTACATATTTATTAATCAAATTACAATAGTTGGTGCTCGTATTTATTCCAACACCCAAATTGAAATTTCTAATTTGTTTTCTACTAGACACAAGTTAGATTTGTTAATCTGTCATGTTGAACAATATTAATAATTCCTATAATAAATTCTTCCAACTATAACCAGTGCAGCATTGTGCTCCTAATATACATAAACATGTTGTACTTACTGTTAGTAAATTCTACATAGTTATTTATAATTTCCTAAAATAAATCATGCATCACTTATAATTTCTTTTTATTTAAATTAAATATGCGTCCTCCACTGTATGTAGATGCATTAATTGTTTTGATAAAAATCAAGACTTTTTCTTTACTTCTCCATAATTCAATGAATTGCCCAATAATTTTGAATGTAAACAAATGATTTATTATGGTAATATTAATGCATGATTACTGAATGGGCAAAAAATTATGAAATGTGGGCGAACGTATATATGTAGTTTATTACAAGTATCTACAAGCAGAAAAATTAGGTCATAAACATTTGCCATTGTCTTTCCGTTGTTATTTTTCCTTTTACTTTTTAATATGCCTATCAATAACAATTCGTGTTAAGCATTCATATATTTATATATCCTTTTATTTATATTCCAATGCTAATAAGCCATAGAAACACAGTTTAGAAAAAAATTACCATTCGTGTTATTATAATGCGGTTATGTCAGTTCATTTTGCATATCGGCCAATAAAATGAAACATTTACCAGATGATTTTCTGTTTAAATGTCAGTGTTTTTATAAAATGAAACTAAAATTCGTATTCTTATTCGGCAAGATGTCCGTAATTAACCGTTGTATCTGACATAAATTGGCCACAATATTATGAAAAAATTCAATTATCAATTGAGAATTCATAAACATGAAATGAAACAATCTGTGAACGTTTCATTAGCAAAAACCCATCTTAGCTTCTTTCAGCAGCACAGTGGGATAGGGATTGAGTGGGGATCTCGGATTTGATGACAAAAAGATGAGGATTTGTTGAATTTAAAAAATCCATCTAATAGCGTTATTTACAGTTCAACATTTCTCCTTCGTCATACCATGAGATTCTAATAAAATTGAATTGATATTATTTGAGTGTGTACAAGAATAAAAAAAAACATACCTTGTCATAATTTTTTAACCACTTACAGTAAATAATGATAGTAGCGTGTTAAACTATTTTATTTACATATTATCTGACTTTATTATATGGGAGATGGTGTAAGAGAAGGGAAGTATGTGTATGCATTATACGGTACATAAGAAGGAGATCAGAAGTGAAAAGAACGAGACAAGTTCTTGGAGTATTGGAAAGAAATGGACATAGTATTCTTGGGTAAGTAGAAGAAGGAATGAAAACAGGAGGAATGGGCTACCTTGCGGCCATCACCATATATCATGTCGTCTGTGTTGGCTATGTTGCCACATTGAAAAGCTACTCTACAACAACAACTTTGCTCCATCCACAGCTATGGAAACCATGTGGAATGTGAATTTCACGTGTTGAGAGTTACACGTATAAGTATTTACGGTGAAAAAATTGGTGAAAATAACAGCAATTATTGACTTTTTTCTGAGCTTTTTTCAACTTACATTTTAGGCCATCATTAAATAAAAACTAAGGCCACATCAAATCTAAAGTCGAGTATTAGAAAAAAGTTATTATTGAAGTTTGGTCCTGTCTAATACCCCAGCTAGCAGACACACGTAAATTTGACGTCATTTTTTGGTCAGATAAGGTAATTGACGTCCACTGACTTAAATATGACGTATTTTTCACGTGATAATATGAACAAAATAATAACGTCGTACGTATCACCAATATTACGTCTATTTGTCGTAATAAATATGACATGACACAAGAGTCACCAATATGTGACGTCAGTATCAAGTATACAATAGGACTTAAGTATGACGTCGTACGAATCCCCAATATTTTACGACAATTTCTCGTGACTGGAATTCCTAAATGAAGACGTTATTTGATTCACTACTATTTGACGTCAAGGTCCCGTCATTAAATTGCCTAAGCAATGGCGTCATTTAAATCACGTTTATTTGTCGTCAATTTTTTATGATAAATTACGTGACCCAAGTATTACGAATATTTGACGTCTCTATGACGTATGCCACATGTCCTAAGAGCACGTCAGTTACTAACCATTTTATGACGTCTTTAACTCGTGTATATTTGTGACCTAAACTCTTTTATCTTTGAATATATTTGAAACAATAATTATAGGTTTTAATTAGATTCATTCCGAAACTGCGAAATAGTTTAAACATTTAATCCTATGATTTGAAAAAATAAAGTTTTGAAGAAAAACTTGTAGCATAAGTTTAAAAAAAAGATAGATCTCTTTAACAGGTTAATAGCCAAAGGGTAGAGCAGTCGACTTTCAAGCCAGGAGACGCAGGTTCGAGACTGGGAGACGGACATCCAAGAAACAGAAAAATTTCCGAATAATAGAACTTAAAAATAATAACAGAAAGTGTCAGACCAGACAAGAATAAATATAAAGCAAATGAAAAAAAGTGTCAAAAAGGCTTCTTTTAAACTTTTTCTTAAATTTTATACGTCTTTTTTTCGTGATAGTACGACGTCATTTCGTCTTATTTACGTCTTTTATTTACGTTAATATACGTCCTTAAATTACGTCACAGGGCTGTGACATTGTCACGTGATATTTTCGTCAAAATGACGTTAGAAATTTGGTAAATTTGACGTATTTAGTGCCCAAAATATGACGTCAATATCACGTGCTTCTGCTAGCTGGGTACACACCGATCTTTACCAAGAAAACGGGTCCAACTTATAATTATATTCCCCAAAAATTAATAACTAACTATAACTCTTGGAAAATATAATAAAAATGTTGTAGCAATAAAATTTGCAGTTATAATTTAAAAAAAGCTTTTTTCAAAGCTCATGAAAAAAGTTTAGTTGCATAGTAAAGTGGAATGTTTATGGCTTTTTTATATCACTAGGTATACTTATGGTTCAATTCTTGAGAACTAATTCTACGCTTTATAAATTTAATATAGAATACGTTTTCAGTCTATTTTCTGCAGAATTGAGTAATAATTCAAATGGAACGATGTAAAAAAATTCAAATCAAAATTGTTGAACTCTAACAATTTTGATGTTGTGAACATGTCATTAATTAAATGTTTCATCATTTCATAGTAGAATGTATAATACATAGTTGAAAGCAAAATGGTAGAGGTAGGTATACATATATGTATTATTTAAAAAAAACGAGGCATTTACATCTACAATCCACTGTTGAGGCTGCCATAGAGTCAGCTGTCTGAAATGAGACACACTAAACAGCAGAATAGATAATTCTGTGTGTTTTATTAACGGATCAAAATGGATTTACTGAATACACACAAGAAACCACCAACTAATTCTCTTTATATACAGCATTCACGTTAAATAACAGACCTAGATCACGTACATATCAAGTTTGAAATAAAACAAATAAAGGAACCTAATAAAAATAAAACGCATACTATATCTACATACATACGAATCCTGTATATAAGTCAATGTAAAGGCAGCAGAATAAAAATAAAAAACGTACAAATTATGTCTTGTCAACGTACAAATGCAGAAGATAGCTAAAACGATATTCACTTATGTGTGTGAGTGTGTGTATAGAGAACCAAAGTACCGATTCACAATTCTGCTTGGCTTTGTCCTGCTAATATTATAATTAAAGCGCGGACATTTTGACGGGTTTGAACAGCAGTAAAACTGTCACATCATGTTTTAATACGATTCTTTGATACTATACATTACTTTCAAGTATAAAGTTGTGTGTATATGCAGATGTAATACTTAGTTGCTAATAAAATATCAAACATTTCTCTAATCTGCTTTATTCTGTTATAATTTAATAAAAAAAATTATTGGAAAATGAAAGCACACCCGTTTAAGATTCTTGTATTGATGGATCGCTATTTAAGTTTATGTTTAGGTCTAATGAGCACATTGATTGATTAAACAAGGATTTTTCATACATTACCGTATTAGAAATTGCTTTTCTTTTAATCAACATATCTGCATAAAAATGTTAATACATGTAATTAAACTCAGACATTCCTTTTTTATGCACCAACAACTAACGGTACAAAATGCATAATAACAGCGAAAATATCTAATCCCTTTATGTAAGATTAAAAAAATTCTTTTCTTTTGTGTGTTAACCGAGTGTTAGATCTGAAATTTTCAGGTTGAATAATACTTTTAGTAGAAAATCAACCCTGAGTCGGTGAAGTGAACCTCTCCGGACTGCCCCATAGCAGACAGCCCAAAACTCATCAATTATCCAAACACTAATGAGTTTTATGGGTTTTCGTTTATACTCTCTTGTATTTATTATAACAACAAGAACAGATCATCAACAAATACTAATATACCTACTGGATATATTTTCAAAGCACATAAAAATAAAAAAAGCGTTTAATTTATTCATACTGAATAAAATATTATTACCGCAATAAAAACTATAGTATTAATTATTTTATTATGACAAGAAAAGCCCTTTTAACCAATTGAAAAGAGTACTTTTATTGTGTTTAGAGAACAAATACCTAATATGTACCTACCTACATCTGTGTACAGGTAAGAGTAACTTATACCTTAACAATAACATAAGATAGTAGAGATAATTTTCAGTTTAGTGAATCTGAAAATATATCATGCATTATGCAACAGGTTGCCTTTTTCAACGTTAGATCTAAACGAAACTTATAATATTATTATGATCTACAATTTCTTGTTCGCGGTGGGGTGTAAAACCACAGCATCCTACAGAGTTTGAATGAATAGACATCAGATTGATACAATTAACAAGAACATACAGTTTGTCGACACCTTTTCAGAAGATCCATTTTCTTTTTAACATCGACAGATATATAAAAGTCCATTGATATTGATTTCTTTTTTGTTGTAAATGTAATTTGATTTTGGAAGTAATAATGCATTATGACGTGTTTATTATTTTTTTAATTGCCTTATGAGCTTTACCCATCGACACAATCACCAATTATTATTCTTGTATATAAAACTGTACAATTTTACAGGTATACACACAAGTTGTTATTCTTTCTTTTATAAATTGCTAGCACAATATGGTTTATTATAGACGAATCCGCTTATTTTCAGATGGTGTGCGGCTCGATTTTATATTTTATGCACGAGAAAATTGCCTACATGTATGTACACTTTTGATAACAGTATGAAATAAGTAATTTAATTGATCCATATAAAGTAGCTGATATTTTCCTATAACCGGATTCGATCGATATAAAAATTTCCCGTCTTCTAAATGCACACACACAGATACGAATAATAATTTAACTAGGAATATGATTTATACTATATAATACAATAAAAACCAGTGTAATAATAAAACCATTAAGTTAGTTTATCGTGATTATCCCAGGCGATCTGGAAATATCTTCTCTTCGGTGTTTGAAGAAAAGACAGTCATAAGTATATACTCGTACCTACATACAAGAATAAGAAACATCTCCTGCAAAAGATCGTATAGAATCGGCATAGCAAAATGCGACCAACCGCTACTGCAGTTACCTTCGCCGAGGTTATTGATGTCTCCTTGATCATGTTTGTTACGCATATAATAATTTTTGATATAACTTTAACTTGAAAGTTTTTCTTCCATTTTTCCCATCACACATTAATATGTTGGCGTTTGTCGGATACGGTGCGACTTATTTATGATTGATTAAAAATTAATTTCAACAGCATGTTTTCCAATAATCGTTTATCTATGGAGAACATGTATAGGGAGGCCACTGTCTAACTATTCCTTATTCCTATGCCACTCTGATATATTGTTCCATTAAATATCTAAACTTTATAAGTAAATAATAATTTGAATAAATTAGAGGATCAAATGTTTCTCACTTATGTGTTATTCGAATTATTTTGAAAACAATTGTACGATTATGAATAATAACAGACGCACAAAAACATATGAATATGTAAATAAATTATTCAAATTTTTAATGAACATGTAGAAAAATTGTTGAATGAAAGTTCCATTATATACCTATATACCTATACACACACTCACACATTTTGTTTGTTTGTAGCCTTGATGGAATTTATTCATCACCCACCTGATAGAATGAAATAGAATTAAAAAAATGTCAAGAAAAAAGTTTACTTGAAAAACGAACAAATACACGCTGCAAGGATAACTAGAGAGGTAGATTTTGGAGATATTTCAGGATTTACTTGATACTTTTATGTTGGCTAATAAATGCATAGTAAACAGTTTTTTATCAGACTGGTTGGCAGACAAATTAATAAAATTTACTTAATCACTTTCTTATAAAAAATACAAAATATATGCAGAATGTTGCATACTCATAATGTGCACTTGCAAAAAAATATCCACCCAATCGGCATTAATTGCTACTTTCTTTTTTACTTGTCGAGGAAATGTCTTATAAAAAATACACCATTTCATACAAATCATTTTGAAACACACATGTGTTTAAATGTGTAATAAATATATGCGTATGTGATTTGTGCCCTCCTCTTGAAGAAGATGGCAATGTCCAGTTTTAAAACCAGAGTTGTAGAACATACTTTCATTGCTTTATGAGTCCAGTTTTTAAGTTGGTACAAAACAACGTATTTTAAAAGGTTAAAATTTACTTTCTCAATAGAACGAGGGTATACACCTATATGTTGCTTAAGAGAGGCAGAGTCAGTTAAAAATTATCCAATATTTACCAGTAATGATACATTTGTGCTAATTAAATTAGTAAAAGTCTATCAACTAATATTAATCTTCAGCAACAAATCGATTCATTTCCATTTCTAGACATAACATGGGAGGAGATATTTTTAATATTCTCAATTCCATTTGATTATAAAATGCAATATATTGTGAAAATATCACGATTAGTTTCGTACATTGTACTTTTTTCTACATCTGTCTTGATTTTATCACAAGAATGAATCGGTCCATTGAATAATAGAAAGTTTTTTTTTGTGAAGGGTCAAGTTTCTCATCAAATAGCACACAGAATGTCATTTTTATTAATAATTATAATAGGAAATTTCACATCAGAAAAACTGCTATTTGAATTAAGGAACTATTAACACTTCTCACTTCTGTGATGTATGCAATAATTTACCGATAAATTAATAGTTTTCGAAATCACTTTCCTCGCCCTAAATGACTCGATTGTAAAATTTCTGTGTATTATAACATATAATCTTTGAACATGTTTACATATTAATTGGATGTTTTGCAGATATAAAAATTAAATTTGGTGAAAGTACGATTTCTCGATGTAATATGTATATTTCTTTGTAAACACTACCAACTTTGTATACATGCAAAGTTATTGTACTCGGATAATTAAACTCTTTTGCGTGATTGTATCAATTAATAATGCGATTTTTAAACTTACAAGCCTGTGTGTTAGAAATGCAAAAAAAAATGTTTAATCAAGTTTTCCTTTTCAATAGGAATACGTAGATCTCGTACTGGTTTCTTACAATCAAAAGGAAATCAATGTATGCTTATATGCGAGTTGAATGCAAGAAAAATGCTGTATGCAACTTTCAAGTAAATTCTTAAGCGAATGCATTGCATATAAAATAAATGTTAATGCGTATTTTATATATAAATGGCTGAAAGTGGGTCACATGAAAAAGATTTGCATTAAAAAAACTAAATAACGAACCGATTGGCAGAGTTGAAAGTTAATACTTATACAGGTGGTTTGTCGCTTTTGCTTAGAATATATAAGCAGGTTAAATAAATAAATAATTTATGTGATTCGGAGCTTTGAATAATGATTTATCATAATCTTTATGCAAACATTGTTATAATTTTGTTATAATTTTAATAAATTATGTATGGATTGCATGTGTAAGTACATAAGTAATGATTATTGTGAAATGGACAAAAAGGATTGTACAAGATAACGGAAATATTTACGGTTACACCCATTTTTTTGACCATTACACCAACGTAATAAGAAAAAGCTCCTCTCTGACCAATACATATTTTCTATAGTCAAAAAAGTGCATATACTTGAAAGCATAATTATGGGATTAGTTAAAAATCGATTAACTTTTTCATGCACTTGTTTACAGTAATCAACCAATTATGAAAATAAATAAAGGACTCGTAATTATAATTATATTTGCATTTAAACGATTTTTCTAAGCTTAATTCTATTATAATATGAGAGGCCGTCAATTGGTAGATGATAGAAAAAAGCATCTTAACTCATAATATCTTCATTATCTCAAATTAATTCATGTTTTTGAATAATTTTTTTTCTCTTTTATACAACAACACAGCTGTATATTATAATAAATATTATTAAAAGAAAATATTACTGTTATAATTAATACATTATGCAATAAATAAATGAATCCATTTATTTAGATTCCACTACAATAAAATAATGCAAAACGAAATACCATCTACGTATGTTATCTGTACCTTATAGCTAATTCCCATGTGCTTCCTGATTATTTCACAGTTCTTATGTATAATTAAATAGTGGCCATATTTTTCAGTTAAATAACTAGTAAGTTCAAAGCTACACATTGTATCAAAGTGTGTGTTGTGTGGATATAAATGTGTGTGTGTGCTACATCGCCATCGTGTTGAAAGTAAACATTATTTAAATTGCCAGCGGGTATATTTTCAAGATCTTTCATTTTGACGACGAACCAGACGATATTATAAGGATATAATGGACACTAATTTCATTTTTGTGTATACCAGCTATTAATTTCTTTTTATGAGTTATTCGTCAAGCCATTTGTTCACCTTTTTTATATACACACATGTAGAGGACCGGGATATGTACCGGGTACTACTGCTACACGTAGGTACCATCTACACCTTCCATGCTTCGAAAATTTCTCTCTTGTAATTAATAAAAATACTTTTATAGCGTTTTGGAAATACATTAAAGCAATAAATAAAACACTGTAGGTAGGTATAAGGATATGTGTAAAAAATGTTGATTTAATAAAAGCCTTCGAAAAAGTTCTTTAATAAAAAAAACCAGTTAGTTATCTACTGTATTGTGAATGATATAAAAGACGAATGCCCCAAAATAGGACAATTTGAACGTAAATGATGAATTAAGACACGTAATAAAAATATTTGTAGTGATTGTGCGAGTCGTTGACCAAAAAAAGGAGGTGCTAATAAAACGCCACAACAGCATCTCAGTTTAGAGATAGTGCAACAATTAAACAAACATAAGGATAAATAAAAGTAAAAGTGTAACCACGAAATAACACTTTAATTGGACAGCAGGTATGACACGGTGGGTTACCGCGAACGAACGAGATATGTGACATATTTCAAGTGCTTGTAGTAGTACTGACAGCTGTAATAAGGACGTTAATAGACCCAACAACAGAACTGACCAGAACATTTGCTGTATTTATTTCCAACTATTGCAATGAAATAATAGCAGAATTGTATTATATCTATAAAACAGCATTTTATTAACAATTTCGCCCATATTACAAGTAATTTAGAAATTCATTCAATTTTATTGCAATTTTTTATTGCACAATCTTTCAATAATGCAATAATCTTAATTGTTCTTTATAGAGGACTTGTTTTTGAATAAATGTACATAATCTACAGCATACCTATATTGTGGAAAGAACGTTTATAAAATATAGTCAAATATAAGATTTTAAAAAAATTTCACAAACGGGTTATTCATTAACTGGCTTTCTGGTGTAAATTAAAAATTAATATATGTAGCCCACTCATATAATATAAGAGGCGAGACTAAAAAAAGGCAATGCTACTTGTTTTCGTGACGGTTTGATGACACTGAATACACAGACACAGTTTCACCATCCATCTGTAATACTTTCTTTATTATTGATACGAAATATCATCGGCGCTTTTATTGCAGAATTCAATGGAGTTGAAAGTGTAATTAAAAAAGGAAGTGCAATTTAATAAAAGAGGAAATGGTGTGGCAGCAGTAATCTTTAATGTCTGCTCTTGAGCACACTTAAAATTTAACAGATTTTAAAACGAAAGTAAACCAGTTCATGAATAATTTAACAAATTTTATTTGCCAATTGGCAAATAATGAAATATTATAATAACAAAAAACCAGTTCCAAATCGTTCGTGGCTAATAATAGATGAAAACATTTTCACATCTTTCTATGTTTGGTTTGAATAAGTCTCTCGGAATAAGTCTAGAGAGGAAATAGTAAAATTAATAGATACGTAGACTATAATGTGTCGTACAAGAGTTCTAAATGAGCGCTTTTGATAAATACGATTCAATTAAATATTCCTCTATTTAATGCATTATTTATATATTATGTGGTGGTAATTTGAAAGAAGTCTGACGATAAACGGAATCGCCGCATAGTCTATAAGGATGAAACGAAGCTTATTTCTTAAAACTTTCATTACAGGTATTGACCACCTGTAGAGATAAGGATTTTGACCCATAAAGATAGTCAACATCCGAGTAAAAACACATGGAAATACTTATACTGAGTCATATTCCGCCACATTATGTCATGTTTTCTTCGCATATTCAATAACAACAAAACAGCGATTATATTTTCGGTTTCCATAACAAATCAATTTTCGCAAATAAAAACAAATCTCATTCCATTTTGACGAACCAAAAAAAAAAACGATTTCGATAAAAATCAACGGTACTCTTTGAAAGATCGATAAAGAATCAATAAGAACGTGCTTACTGTAAAATACAATTATTTTTTAAATAGTAAAAATATTTAATCCTTTTTTTTCTTGTATTTAGATTTTATAAATTCACTGTGCATGCGTAACTAGTTATAACTGTAATTGCTTATAACTATAATTAAACTTTTCTAAACTACCGTTAATGTATATTGGAAAAAAACAATTAAATTTATAGAAAAACTCTTACTTCAGTGGCCAATTAGATGCCTAATACCTAACACTGAAATAAAAATGTTATATTGCATAACAAAAATTCTATTAAACTTTTATAACAACTCGACACACTATTATTGACTAAATTTCCGTTAAATGCACATTTTTTCTGCCATCAGCACTCTCCGTTCATGTGTGTGTGTTCAATGAAACGCCTCTAGACCAGATAATAATTTAATTACAACACTCACCTTTAAAAAACATTTTCCTTCTGGTTCATTTTCGGCCAACGAAACATTGTAGAAACTTTGTTCAAAAATCGGCTCATTATCATTCACATCATGTATTGTAACAAACACTGTGGCTGATGAGGATAATGGTGGAAAACCATTATCCGTGGCCACCACTGTCAACTTAGGCACTGGATCTGTCTCACAATCAACATGTGCACGAGTAGTCACTAAACCCCGATGTGGATCGATCTGGAACCACCCGGAATGGCTCTCGGCCGTTTTCACAATCGAATAGGTAATCAAACTGTTATTACCCTCGTCCTTATCACTGGCAAACACTTGTATAACCGATGTGCCCGGATCAGAGATCTCCATAACATTCGCATAATAAACATCCTCCTCAAATTCCGGTGCATTATCGTTAATATCTGTGACCTGTAAATTGATTGTTCTTGAGGCGTGCAACGGAGGGGTACCAGTATCTGTGGCTATCACATTTAATGTGTAATTGGCCTTCATTTCACGATCCAGTGGCAAGGAAACTATTACAAGATAAATGATATTGTCTCTGGTCGTTAAACCAAAGTGTCCATCTCCGCCATTTAGTGTTACATTTATATTGGAATAGTCGGTTTTCAGGTCGGGATCATGAACGGAAATCCGGGCAACAAATTCACCGGGTTGTGCGGATTCGCTGATTTTTGGGGTGGCATCCTCACTGAGAAAGATCACATTGATGATTGGCTGATTGTCATTCACATCGGTTACTTTGATTGAAACGAATGCGGTCGTTTCTAATGGCTGCATGCCATGATCTCTGGCTACTATAACCAGTTCATGGAGCTCTTTTGTTTCGAAATCTAATGGTTTATTAACTGATATTAGGCCGGTAATGGAATCAATATTAAACATGTTCTCTTTATCACTTTGCCGGCGGTTTATCGAATACTCGATTTGTCCATTTTCGCCCGCATCTTGATCAGTTGCAAACACTTGCAGTACACTTGTGGCCGTGGTCGCATTTTCTGGGACGGTGGCAAAGTACCGGCTCTGATTGAATATCGGCTGATTATCGTTCACATCTTGTATGGTAATGTTGACGGTCATTTCGCCGCGTAACGGCGGTGTGCCACCGTCTAGTGCCTCTATAATCAAACTGTATGCATCTGTTGTCTCCCTATCTAAGAATCCATTTATTTGCAAATCCAGGTAAAGAACACCGTCACGTTCACGATGCGACGACAATCTGAATGCATTATTAATATTACCAGAAACAATGTTGTACCGTTGCGTATTATAAATATCTAGATCGAGATCTCTGGCTGGATGCAATGTACGCTTTACGTCTCTGGGTGTATTTTCAGGAAACTCGATGGTCATTACGTGTGTCGGAAATGTTGGTGCATTGTCGTTCTCATCTAAAACTTTCACAACCACTCTCACATTATCACCGCTTATTGGTATTGCCACCAATGAGTAACTGGCGCGCGTTTCCCGGTCCAAGGGCACTTTAGTCCGTATTTCGCCGGTTGTCTGGTCGATTTGGAGGTCGGTATCCACTGAACTGCCAACAGGCACAATCAGATAGGGTGGACCGCTGTCGGGGGATGTACCGTCGCCTATAAAGCCGATACGGGTGCCGACGGGCGCCCCCTCGGACACCTCCAGGTCTCGGACATGTTCCGCTCCTGCAGTGACCAGAAGCAACAGATTCACAAACCACAGGAACGCCATTATGTGGCTGAGAATTGTCATCGTTCGCACATCCTGCGGATAGAAATATATACAAGTATTAATAGATGTACCTTAATAACGTATTGTTGGTTAATGGGAATACCTTGAGTAGGTATTCGGAAATGTTATGTGGAGGTATGCAAATCAAGCAATTTGCGCTTTAATGAAAAAGTGCCGCACACTGTTAAAGAAGAAAATTTACTTAAGTGAAAATATTTTTCTAAAAGGTACACGTTTAAAGAGAAGTCTTAGAGAGTTAGAGAAGCGTATGATGGGCGCATCATTTGAGTATATCATCATCGATGCATAAATTTCGAGTGTTCCTTTTCGAGTTATTTAATTTCCTTATTTGGAGGAGGGTATAATGGTGAGCCTGTTGGTACCTAAGATGCATCCCTTGACATAGACTTGCTAATAACCAGAACAAAAGCGCTACTATTCCACCTGAAAACATGCCTCATACCTGTTCGGTTCGCGGCCACTCTCTAAATATGTTTGTAATGGTTCCTCAATTTACCAGATTCTTTTGAAGGTGCCGTTCAAGATTTGTTTATTAATTTAAAAGAGTAAGTTTATCTTACAACAGTTTAACTGATATTATGTTGTGAGCTTGGATATAACAAAATTGAAAAAGAAATAAGATATTCCACGTATATAAGTGCCTATAAAACACTGTGGCGAGATGGTCAAGCGAGAAGAAGTGTATAGGTAGGTATTTCATTTTCTTTTTTATCTTGAATGCACTGAACTAGATTGAAGGAAAGTTTTGCGTTTGCTGAACGCAACTGCATCGAAATTGATATTAAAACGATGTTAAAAGCGGAAAATCATGCTCACTTTGAACTACATTTCTAACGATTTAAATACCAATGTTAAAGTGCTTTTCAAATATAAATGGCTCTTGGGTGAAAGAAGTGTGTTAGAGAAAGAATTGTTCGGTCTGTTGTGAGATGATGTTGTGAAGATGATGGTGGTGCTAAAAGTACGAATAGGCTCGTTTTAGAAATTAGTTAGTGGATCATGATTTCTTTGTAAGAGCTACTTAAGAAGGGCACGGCCGCGGCTAGTGACACTAAGATCACCGACTTCACGTACCTGCTGCAAAACGGTTTTCGCACTACTCTTGCACGCGCTACTCGTATCTTGTATAATCCAATGTCGAGGCTGACATCGACACTTTGTCCGCTCTTTCACATCTACTACGATATTCGAGACCAACAAAGACACAGTCACTGGAAAGAAAACACAATATTGCGCCCTTATGCACCAACAAAATTACACAATTCACCCTCGATTTGATATCATTGAGTAAATGATTGTTGTGTCGCGATCATCGGTACTTTCACGATGTTGTAAACCGCCTCGTATCTTAAAGAGAACTAACCAAGAGCAAGTGGTACTTGAATGCCCCCCTACCCTGCATTCCAAACTGCCTCATGCCGCACCCCGCGAACCTGTCTTACCTGGATGACCGTACACAGAGGTACGGCGGCAAGTTTGAAACGAGTACCACTCTTTTCGTTCATTGTCTGACTTACAGAAACAAACTATTGTCTTGTCTATTTGCGGACAATTTCAATGATGAGCGTACAACTGAAATACGCAATCTGTACCCTATAAAAATTCATTAAATAGACGGGCCATCGTTTATATCCATCGTTTTTTTCTCTTTATTCTTTTTTTATACGTTATTAATTTGTTTATTGTATTTGTTGTATCTATACGAATTTTTAATGAGAGTTACAATGTTTTATGCGGATTTTTGAATTGTCCATACCATATTTCATGTGGGATTAATTAAGATGAAGAGATATTTGTATTGCCAAGTGGGGTTTGTGTCCTGTGTGCCTGTTGGGGTCTCCAGGAAATTTGCAACACTCACTTCTTCTTTATCATATTCACATGATTATAATAAATCCTGGACTTATACAGATGCAAATTTATATTATAAATATGGTCGACTAATATGTAACATGATTTCTTAAGCATATTATTTATTCATTTTTTAAACTGTCTCGGTATTATAAACCTCATTATTCAATTTACAAATTCTTATATATACACATATGTAGAAACAGTGGTGCAGAGGGATTTTTCAATTTTGATTCCAACATGTTTATTTGATAATTCTTTTAATCCAATATTGGTATGCATATAATGCCTACAACAACAACAACGTAGTTTCAACTTTCCGAACGGGATTAAGTATTTTTGCAATTATTATAATGATATAGCATGATGGACAAAAGCCGAAAAGAGTTTGCTAATTGCTCAGGTTATTCATATTTTGTAGTACAATGTTCTAAAGTACATGTTTAAGTAAGTTAATCCCTGTATGCATTTTAAAATTGAAAAAATTAGTAGGTATAATCTTCGTCTTTATATTGTATATCGATGGAGATATTACACAGCCCTTCATTTAACTGTATAACAATTTTTTTTAATTCAATACCAATGTGTTTAAATTACGATGTTTATTGAGATGTTAATAATGAAAATCATTGCAATTCGCATTTCTGGTTTATACAATAGGTGTAAACTTACTTTAGTATTTTTTCAAAATCCCGTATAATATAACAATGAGGCACTCTTTTGCTAAAGCCGACACAATATCATTGAAATATGTAAGTAGGTAGATGTTGTATTATGTTCATTAACCAAGCAATACGTGCTTCAAATATTTCTTAAATTTTGTTACGCTTATACGTAATTAGCATTGTATTTATATTTACCATTATTTATACCTACCATGCGTGTGTTAATGTGGAAAATTTACAGAAAACCTACATATACATGAGTTAACATTTTATTACCTAAGTCACATAAAATTTTTATATGTCTCTCCTTAAGAGAACGTATACCGTTTTTTCATTCATAATCATTAAAAACAATATCTCCTTCATCGTAATTATAATCATTATTATACGTTTTCAGCATATCGGTTACAGCATCCTCCGATGCAAAGCCCATAAATGGTTTCACCATTGGCCCAGTTATATGCATACTAGTGCCTACAGTAGTGTCATTAGAAGTCCCGTTTGTTGTTGATAAGTTGTACATTTCCTCAAAATTTACAAAACTATCTGATCCCAGAACACTGCCCAACTTGGTTTTGTCGTTGTGGTTTCTTTTCCAATTGCCAGTTTTTAAAAAGTCGTCCATTTCGGTTTTTGAAGCTCTTCCCATAAAAGGTTTTAGTAATTCAGATTGTGCTATCCACTGGATGCCTACTTTCTCGTCATTTTCCGTTCCACTTTCTTCTGGAACCACTTCCACAGGGCGTTCGGTGATCACTTGTTGTGACGTTACAATTACATCGTTTTCTTGTGATCCCGAAAAACTACTTCTTGACTCTACATGTTCGGGAGCAGCTAAAAAATATTTATCAAAATTTTGGAAACCTTCAAATGCAAACAAGACTAACTTTTCGTTTTGATTTGCGCCTTTTTCGCGGTACTTTCTAATTTTCGATTTTTAGCATTTTCTTTTATCTGTTGTTTCATTTTAACCAAAAAGTCTTTTAAACTCGAAGCACCCACAGACTTTTTAACAGATTCCAAATTATTTAACGTCGCTTTTACCGCTTCATTTGGTCTAAACTGCGTTATTGCTGGCAATTTTTGTTCTTCGAAAACTACTTTATCAATAATATGATTCTCGACACGTGGATCTGACACCCCCAGAGCATCCAACAAGTGGCCCATTTTCACATACGCTGGTTCCCTGTGCCCACGACCATCATCTTCATTCACATCCACTATTCTAGGAGCTAGTAAAATCGCCTGTTTCTTCCTCGATGGCAGTTTTCGCAATTGCGGCCGTTCAACGTGAATTCCTTTGTGGTAAGGCATAATCACTTTTGGCAACGTATAATGTGCCGTGTGTAGAACGTTTTTAGCATTTTGTGCCATACTTCCCAAATGCACCATCGCATCTTGACCAGATTTCACACTCTCCCTCAATACTGAGCCCACCTAAAACAAATATTATGATATCTAAAAGAACTGTCATCTAAAACAACATCTTTTCTTACCTTTTCAAATGTGTTTGCAATGTTAAGTGGATCCGTCGGGTTTACATCACCATTCAAAGCGCCGAAATTTATGTCACCAACAATGTTCTCATCATTTGGTCCAGCATCTCCGAGTTTAGCAATTTTGTAGTCCGATGGAATGATGAGATTTTGTGGGATTATCCGCATGGCTGCTAAAACAGTGTTTTTAGCGGACCCCACCAAATTTCGGACATGGTACAATGGTGATTTTTCATCTTCGAACGTTTGTCGTGTAACAGCCCCAAAGTTGTTAATTGTTTTTGGCACATCCACTTGCGCTTTTGGATCTACGATGAGTCTTGTGATTGGTATTATACTTTTTCGAGGGGCACGTTTAGCTCTGAGGCGTTTATTTGACCATTCGTCGTGCCTTGACGAGTATTCAATTTCATGTCGAAATGTGTCTCTATAAGGAAAATCTAATAAATGAGGCATGCTAACAAGTTTATCGTCATCAATTGTTGGATTTTCTGATAAACGAATGTAACCATTTTCTTCATAGGGCAAAAAATCGAAATCACTATCATGATATGCGACCAATTCATGAATAAACACACAGAGCAACAATTTTGTATATACCTAAAACAGTTAAATATTAATTCGATAATAATTCACACAGAATAATTGTAGTTATTGATTAACCATGACCAGATTGAATATTGTGTTTAATTTGAGACTATCAACTAATTTGCATTTGTAATAATTTAATATTAGTTTCAAATAGAATGCATTAGCTAAGCAATTTTAACGTTCCTGTTTTTGTTAAATTGTATTTTGTAATGATAGGTAATTTATAAATAAGTGATAGGCATTTTTATGATTAGGTAACAATTTATTTCATATTAATCAATAGGTAATCACCTACAATTGTATTACATAGTTATTTGTAAAATACTATTAATTAATTAAACACTAACTGGAAAGTCCATTTATTCTCTCTTCGACTTAATTTACATTCATAGGTTTCAAAATTCAAAATGAGTGAATTCTCAATATTTTGAATTCAAATTTTATTTTTGATACCGAGCTGACATCTACTGCTATTATGTCCTACTAACAAAACATTCATACAGTGTTCTGCATAGTTTTTGCTGTTTTATTGGCTGCATACATGAAGGAGTAAAATTCATATACTAATTTCAAAGATAAAAAATAAATACATATCAATAATAATTAAAGAGAATTTGCAATCAACAAAAAATCAGATAAAATATTGTGTATAAAGTGATTATTATGACTTAAAGAAAGCACAATCATAACATAAATAAACACACAGCGTTACTGTTGGTTGCATCCAGAAGAAACCGAAACATAAACAATAAAAATTTACAACAAAGTCAAATCAGAATCGATTTTTAATAAAGCTGATAAAGAAAATTATGCAATTTTTATTTTAATTCATTTCATATCAACCTTGAGAATTATCTCTTGTTTAATAATACGGGCCACAATCGGATTGGTAAGATTTCAAGTTTGTAAACAAAGGCTTATTTTATCACATACAAAGAAATGCAGTTAAAAACTAAAGCTTTCCTCACAGAAACTATAAACCAAATACATGTACCTATATTTTCTTTAACAATAAAACCAAAAATATTTTAATAAAAAATAATTTGAGAATTTTATAGAGATCTCCATTACTATATTCTCTCTAAACACTTCAAGGTTGTCTCGGCACTCGGTCAATTTCGTCTGGCTTTCGGTATATGAACATGACGTCACAAGTGACGACGGACGCTGCGTCACAGCATTTCTTCCGGGCACCAACAACCAATAAACCTTCGAATCTTGGTCACGTGTGTAGTTTTAGCCAATAAGTTGTAAAGATGGTTTAATAGCTAGCTGTACTGACAAGCGTAGAAAAAGTTTCACAACAGCCAACGCCGCCATTTTGCTTGTACGAGATCGCGTTCAAATTCGTATGAATTTGTTGTATATGTAGTGTCGTATGTAAATTGAAGGGTTCTCATTTCACCAAATGTGGATGTAGATGTTGACATTTTAAATCAATTTTTTCAGTGTTTGTTAAGAAAAGTGTTAAAAACTTGGTTTGTGACAAGTGATAAAGGTTTTAAGACAATTGTGTGCGGTTCCGACGGAAAATGGACGATGGTGAGAGGCAACCGTGTAGTATAGTCGACCAATTGGACTAGTCGATGTTCATAATGGCTGATGGTTGACTCTTGTTTGATAAATATGTGCCTTGTGAGATGCATCGACACTCGAACTCTCGGTACATCGACTATTTGGCGCCGTTTCTTTTATATTTTTGCATATAAAACATGTGTTTTGTGTTTAAATTGCAATAAATAGTGTGTTTCTGTGCAGTTTAGTTTCGGTCAGCCGTAGCATTGGGCCAGTGTTTCGGCTTTGGCTTTGTATACAGTATACAGGAGACTGCACCGATTTTATTGCTATGGCCGATCATCTTGTTGATGGGCCACCAAATGCTAAACGGGCAAAATTGGACCCGTTTCAGGGTCCCTCGGACTCTTCAGGTGCGAAAACATTGTATTTGTGTTTTCGTTAAATGTTTATTTTGTTGTCTGGCATGTTGTATAAGATGAACGCGGGAGAGGCGTTCCTCTATTATTGCTACTTTTGACATCTCTTCACAAACATAATCACTAACAAATAAATATTAAACAGCTGTTTTTATATAGTTTAACCACTTTTTTCATATAATTCTCACTTGGAATTAACATTATTTAATTTTTTCATACATAATTTTTAGGTTACCTCTTGAAAATCCTTTTTATTTTGGTTATGGTTCAGTTTATCTTTTTCGATGTTTGAACAATTTTCTCACTAATACATTTGCCAACCAGAAAACATAGTCAAGTGTTCAACTCATTAGAAGTTTTTAAAAACCCATTCAAAAACTTGGATTTTTAACCAAAAAAAAAAACATTCCCAAGTTTCACTCGTCAACGAATTGATTAAAAGCCTTCCAGAACGTGAAGTACACTTTTCTATATGAATCCATCCATTATGTAATGTTCATTTCACTTATCAAATTGCTCTTACAACTAGAATCTCTCCTCCAACGTAAAAAACCATCGAATTCAATTAATGATTGATTTTTATCTGCAGATATATTATCCAACATGGATATGTACGATTTGGAGAACAACTTACCCGACGAGCTCATGTCCTCCTCATCGTGGGCCTTGTCGGACAATAATATGGGCAATACTAAACCACCGGCACAAGGACCTGGACCAGGTGGTCTACAAAATGGAATAGACAATGCCGATGGTAATAATTTACGATCAATGCAAATAAATCATATAATTCAACAGGTATGTCTATATATGAATTCATCTAAAACCACTTTCTATATGTTGTTTTTCTAATCATCTTTGTAGCAGAGCAATAAAGGGTTAGTGAATAATGCGTTAGCATTAGCCGGACAATTGGGAAATAAGAGTCCCAATCTACAATCACCTCCGAATGTATCAGTGACGAAAGGGAATGTTGGCGATCAAATGACATTAGGAAGTTTATCATCTAGTATTTCAAATAATGCTGGATTTCAATCAATCGCCAATAATGGCAGTTCGCAACAGATTATGAGCTCTATACAAGGTATTAATAATAGTGGCGGTGGCAATATGATCATGACCAACAGTAGTAACATAAATACTATTGGCGGAATGGCTGGAGGTGGACTGGTTGTGAGCAGTAGTGTTAATAAAAATACAACAAATATGCTAGCACCCGGACAACAACACCATCCCGGGAATCATAATGTTCAGCAGGTGAGAGAAATTATGCCACTTTTAATTTTATTAATATTGCGAGGTTCAGGGATGGAAAATCTCTTTCTATGGTTTTCTATTTAATCTTTGCCTCGCTATAAAATACTTGTAACATTCCTCTTTGGATTCAGAGTTTCTATGCTCCTTCCAGTAGAAATTGTTACAGACAATTATGATTTTTATTAATGTTTTTTTAAATTGAATTTGAATTAAACAGTTTCCTAATCATCGTTGCATTTGTATTGTAGGGTTTACAAAACGGTCCGATATTAAATCGACTGGGAATGCCTCATTTGGGCCAAAGAGCGCCTGGTCCTCATGCAGTTCATATGGGTGGACCAAGAGTGCAAGCGCCCATACTTATGGGTGGCCCAGTTAATCAAACAATGCCTGCAAATGCTCCGTACTCATATCCAAACCCAAATGCAGGTCCTCAGGGCGTACAAGTTGGTGAGTTCCATTGAATATTTGACATAGCAAGTTTTCAGGATTGTACAATTTACATCATAATTATACAATTTAATCAAACTTGCAATATCACATTTGTCTCATGGGTTCAATTCCGATCTATGCTATTATATTATTAGTTCGGGTTTTCTATGTTACAAACACAATATGTAAAAACATGTTGTCACTTTGGTCATCTCTTCATGTCGATTTGCATTTACAGGTAGTGTAGTGACACCACAACAGAAACCGATACAAGGGCCACGTTTTGGTGGTCCACAAGTGGGTCCAGTGGGACCGCCAGTGTGTGGTGGTGAAGGTGGCATGGTGCAGACACAACCGCCTGCACCGTCACCAGCTCAGCCTCAGTCTGGTGCACCGACTGGAACGCAGCCAGGACCACAACAAGCTACACAAAATCAAGGCGGACAGCCAGCTCCAACAACAGGTATGTTTATAGTGTAGGAATAAAGAGAAATGGTGGCTCATTTGACGGGGTTTTGTTCGCTTGAATAGATCCAGAAAAGCGCAAGTTGATTCAGCAACAGTTGCTATTACTACTTCACGCTCACAAATGTCAACGAAGGGAGTCACAGGCGAATGGTGAAGTGTGGGCATGTACATTACCGCATTGTAAAACAATGAAAAATTTATTAACTCATATGACAACTTGCAATGCTGGCAAAAGTTGTACAGTTGCACATTGTAGTTCGTCCAGACAAATTATAAGTCATTGGAAAAATTGTACACGAACAGACTGTCCTGTTTGTTTGCCATTGAAACAAGCTGACAAAAACAGGAACAATCCAAATGGTGAGTTGAGAATAAAAAATTCTTATTAGGGTAGTATTTAACTTTTGTGTGCGTTTAGCCGCTGCAAATCCGCCACAAACAAATCAATCAACAAATCCATCAGTGACGGACATGAGACGAGCGTACGATGCACTAGGCATACAATGTCCAACAACGGGAGCTGGTGGTGCACCAACAATACTACCAACACCACAACCAAGGCCTGGAATACGATTACCCTTGGCAAGTGGATCGAATGTGCCCAATTTGGGGAATAATATGAGCGGTGGTGTGCGAGTGTTGGCGCCGCCAGGACCAGCAGCACCAACCGTTGGTGGTTTACCATTGAGTAATGATTCAACGCAGAATGCAACACAGGGAACAGTCAATCAGACATCGGCTAGTGTACAACAAACTGTAAATAGTGTGATGTATGGCCTAGCAAGTGGTGCAGAAGCAGCGAATCAGGGCCTTAATCAATTATCTGGTTTACAACCAGGACAAGTGACGGCCTCACCAGTGACCGGGACCAAAGAATGGCATCAATTTGTAACACCAGATCTCAGGAATCATTTAGTGCATAAATTAGTACAAGCGATATTTCCAACACCTGATCCGCAAGCACTACTTGATAAGCGTATGCATAATTTAGTGAATTACGCACGTAAAGTGGAGGGTGATATGTATGAAATGGCCAATTCACGTTCGGAATATTATCATTTATTGGCAGAGAAGATTTATAAAATCCAGAAAGAGTTGGAAGAGAAGAGACAGAAACGGAAAGAACTACAAATGCAACAAGCAACAGTTGGACAACCGAATAGAGTACCAAATATGCAAGGTTTGTTGAGACATTTTTTTAAAATTATTGTGTTTTCTTAATATGTACTATATTTAATAAATTTCGTGTTTTTTTTTGTTTACTTATGTTTATTTACTTGTTAGGTGTACCGCGGCCTCAAGGAGTTCCCGGTGTACCAAATAGTTTAGGACAACAGCCACAGGCTGGCTTACGTAGTGGTTCTCCAGCTCTAAACGCAAACAATATACAGTTAAGTAACGTACTAAATACAGGAAATCGTGTTTTATTTCCACCACAGACACCAAATGCTCAACAAAATACGCAACAACCGAATGTGGTTGGACTGTCCGGTCCAAGTCCAACAGCTTCCAATCCCGGCTTGTCACCATTTAGTGGCAATCCGTTGTCTCAGGGTAGTACAACATCGACACCGAACCAATTTCCGACAACTAGTAACGGTCCAGTTAGTTTACCGCAAGTTTCACCAGCTGGAAATACGAATCAACAGAATCAGTTTAATGATATGTTAAAAACGAATCGAATGGCACCGTCACCATCTAATTTCGTATCACAACAAACTCTACAACAACAGCCACTATCTCAGAGCAATAACACAACAAACGGTCCACCTCGAATACCGTCATCTGGGGCAGATTTGGTGTCTACAACACATCAGCCGATTGCCGGCCCCAAATCTGTTAGTTCATCTAGAGGAGCTTCCCCTGCACCTGCTACTCCAATACAATCATCACCTGCGACGGCAGCTAGTTTAGGTAAACATTTTCATTCATTTTTAAAGCAAATTGTTGATACGAGTACAATAACTTGCTTGATTCAGTTATTTGATTAATTCTGATAGCATTTGATAAAATTTCGATACGAAAGGAAAACTGGTGAAACAGTAAAAAAAGTAAAACCGAAATTAGATTTCGTTATTTCAATATTTGATATTATTGGAGGATAATTTTTATAACGAATTATTATTTTATAGGTAAAGGAATGAGTAGCGCTGAAAGAGCTGCTCTTAATGCGCCACGCCAATCGTCAATGTCCTCCCAAATGGCTGCAATTTCGGCAGCGGCCAAAAGTGACGATGAATCGTCATCGCCATCAGGCGGTGGCATTAAAGGGAAATTAGACCAAATAAAGATGGAACCAATGGACATAAAACAGGAGGATATGGGCCAAAATGATTCACAGAATGAGGGTGGTAAAGGAATTAAGCAAGAAATAAAGTCTGAAAATATAAAGACGGAAATAAAGAGTGAACCGATGGATGAAAACGATACGATGGTGAAAGAGGAGATTAATATTAAAGAAGAGCCTAATATGCCGGATAGTTCGCAAGATATTAAGCCATCTTTATCGGACAATGCGATGGTTTCTGCTGGTGGATCGGAAAAGAAGCAGAAATACAGTAAGTTTTTTGTTTGTTGATTTTGTTTTAGATTAATGTGCAACTGTGTTTTTTGTTTGTATAGTTTTCAAGTCGGACGAATTGCGACAAAAATTGATGCCAACGTTAGAGAAACTTTATAGACAGGATCCAGAAAGTCATCCATTCCGACAACCAGTGGATCCGCAATCGTTGTGCATTCCCGATTATTTCGATATTGTAAAAAGGCCAATGGACTTATCAACAATTAAACGTAAATTGGACATTGGCCAATATACAGATCCATGGGAATATGTGGACGATGTTTGGTTGATGTTTGACAATGCTTGGCTGTATAATCGGAAAACAAGTCGAGTGTATCGATATTGTACAAAATTAGCTGAAGTATTTGAACAGGAGATAGATCCAGTTATGCAGTCGATGGGTTATTGTTGTGGAAGAAAATATACATTCAATCCTCAAGTTCTTTGTTGCTATGGAAAGCAACTTTGTACAATTCCTAGAGATGCCAAATATTATAGTTATCAAAACAGGTATGTGCTACTTTTCTTTAATGTTTTGTATAAAATGACCGCTTTCAATGAACGATAACCACGTACATACACCTCCGATACATTAATGTGTCTGGTAGAATAACCAATTGGGTTTTTTTTTGCAAAATGCTGTCTGCAGTTTTCACCATTATTGCATGCTGCTTGGTATTATAATACATATTTAAAGAAAGTGGAGAAGTTATTTTTGTCCTTAAATGGTATGACTGCAGTCAATTTGAATGCATTTTTATAATAAGAAAAGGGATAGAGACTTTAAATTAGCTTCCAATGAAAAGTTTTCCTCATGATGCATTTTATAGAGTTCCTTCTCTAGGGGAGTTTTAATGTGACTTTTTATTGTGGTTTTTACGATTCAACTTACTAACATTTTCTATTACAATCATCTCAGGTTTAGAGAAAAAAAATTTATTGCAAAACTGTCCATTTAGTCGTGATTTATATTGTTCATTTGGAAGATGTATGCTTATGTCGTTTATTTGAATAGTCAAAGCAAGAATTAAGACCCGTTTACACGCATCTTAATGCTTCTAACACATTTGTTCATTTATTTTCCCGTTTTCCTTCACTTCACAAAAAAAAATCATCTAACACATTTGGCTTGGTGTGCTATGTGTTTTTGGTGCGTACCCATAATTTGTACACACAGTCTAAAAGCATATGGACTTGGATCCGACAGATACACCTTCTGCCAGAAGTGCTTTAACGATATTCAAGGGGACACAGTCACATTAGGTGATGATCCATCACAAGCTCAAACGTAAGTTTCATATGATGCATATTAAATACTTTATGTGAAACAAAAAAAATCTTGTGATTTATTTAGGGCGATTAAGAAAGACCAGTTCAAGGAGATGAAGAACGACCATTTGGAAATGGAAGCGTTTGTACATTGTACAGATTGTGGTAGGAAATTGCATCAAATTTGTGTATTACATATAGAAGCAATTTGGCCGCAAGGCTATACATGTGATGAGTGTTTAAAAAAGAAAGGTTCCAAACGTAAAGAGAATAAATTCAATGCAAAGAAATTACAAGTAACGAACTTGGGATTATATATAGAGAATCGTGTAAATATGTTTTTGAAAAAGAAAGAAGCCGGAGCTGGTGATGTGTCGATACGTGTAGTTTCTAGTTCGGAAAAAATGGTCGAAGTTAAGCCGGGTATGCGTAGTAAATTTGTGGAAAATGGTGAACTAACTGGTGAATTTCCGTATCGTGCAAAAGCGTTATTTGCATTTGAGGAGATTGACGGTGTGGATGTGTGTTTCTTTGGTATGCATGTGCAAGAATATGGATCGGAATGTCCACCGCCGAATACGCGACGCGTTTACATTGCCTATTTAGATTCGGTGCATTTTTTTAAGCCGCGACAATATAGAACTGCCGTATACCATGAAATATTGTTGGGCTATATGGATTATGTGAAACAATTGGGTTATACAATGGCGCATATTTGGGCTTGTCCGCCATCGGAAGGAGACGATTACATTTTCCATTGTCATCCGGCAGAACAAAAAATTCCTAAGCCGAAGAGATTGCAAGACTGGTATAAAAAGATGCTCGACAAGGGTATTATTGAAAGGATTGTTGTTGATTACAAAGTGAGTTTGAGATTGTGATAAATTTTTTTATTGAATGTGGTTTTCATTGGATTTTATTTTTTGTGTGTTAGGATATTCTGAAACAAGCTATGGAGGATAATTTACGTTCAGCAGCTGATTTACCTTATTTCGAAGGTGACTTTTGGCCAAATGTACTGGAAGAGAGCATTAAAGAATTGGACCAAGAGGAGGAAGAGAAGAGAAAGCAAGCAGAAGCTGCTGAGGCTGCGGTAATTAATTTCATTTCTCTTTTTAGATGTGTTATTAAATTTTTTTTTTGTGTTAGATTTTCTCCATGTCTGAAGAAAGTGAGGTGGGTCCTGATGGTAAAAAGAAAGGACAGAAGAAAGCAAAGAAAAGTACGAAATCCAAAGCGAATCAAAGAAAAAATAGTAAAAAATCCAATACACCACAAACTGGTAATGATTTATCAGCGAAAATCTTTGCTACCATGGAGAAGCACAAAGAAGTTTTCTTTGTTATACGATTGCATTCTGTACAATCTGCTGCTAGTTTGAAGGTAATTGAATTGAAAGTTTCTAAGTGTTCATGTTTTATTTGTTGTGATTTATTGTTTAGCCTATACAAGATCCTGATCCATTTATAAACTGTGATTTGATGGATGGTCGTGATGCATTTTTAACATTGGCTAGAGAGAAACATTACGAATTTTCATCATTACGTCGTGCCAAGTATAGTACAATGTCAATGTTATACGAACTACATAATCAAGGTCAAGATAGATTTGTCTATACATGTAATAACTGTAAAGCACACGTCGAAACACGTTACCATTGTACGTTTTGCGAAGACTTTGATTTATGTACGCATTGTTATGAGAAGAACGGTCATCAACATAAAATGGAGAAGCTTGGTTTCGATTTGGACGATGGAACATCACCAAGTGAACAGAATAAAACCAATCCACAAGAGGCGAGAAAATTATCAATTCAGGTAAGTAAAATTCAATGCAGTTTTTGTTTATGAAATGACAAATATTAATTTGGTTTTTTTTTTGTTAATTAGCGCTGTATTCAATCTTTGGTGCATGCGTGTCAATGTCGAGACGCAAATTGTCGTTTACCAAGTTGTGCAAAGATGAAACGTGTCGTGACACATACGAAAGTGTGCAAACGAAAGACACATGGTGGTTGTCCAATATGTAAACAATTGATAGCATTATGCTGTTATCATGCTAAACACTGCCAGGAAACTAAGTGCCTAGTACCATTCTGTTCGAACATCAAACACAAATTGAAGCAACAACAATTACAACAGCGATTACAACAAGCCCAATTACTTAGACGGCGTATTGGTGTGATGTCTCGGACAGCGCCTCCAGTTAATGCATTACCAGCTAATACAATGGTGCCAATGGGCAATACTGGGGTGCAGTCAGCTGTACCAGGGGCTGTAAATTCATCTAATAATTCCTTCAATTCTGGTAAGTTGAATAAAAATTCAAATAGTATATTAAAAAACGAATTGCCTAAGGCAAATTTTATGGCAAAAGTGGCGTTGCAAATCAGCAATATAAACCACGATTGCGATAAAATGCCTTATGCGACGATTTCTTTAAGCAATTTTTTGCATTTCAGTGCATTTTTAAACATTTTATATGAAAAATCGAAAATTTATTTAATTTCAGTAACTTTTTGTATTTTACGATTGCATAAAACATGTAACCAATAAATCAAAACAAGCTCTTGTCATTTGAAATTTATGTCATAGAGTGAGAGATTTACAACTTCGAAATAAAAAAATTCACGAAGTTTATAGCCGGTCGAGAATCAAGATTATGATTCGCATAAGCGGTCGATAATATGGTTGTTATGGTACCGAAATGCAAAATAGTATATTAAAGAATGAGTTGCATAAGCCACGATTGCCATAAAATGCCTTATGCGACGAATTCTTTATGCTATTTTTTGCATTTCGGTCCATTTTTAAAGATTTTAAATGAAAAATCGAAAATTTATTTAATTTTAGTAACTTTTTATATTTTACGATTGCATAAAACATGCGCCCAATAAATCAAAACAAGCACTTGTTGTCATTTGAAATTTATGTCATTGAATTAGAGAATTACAACCTCGAAATAAAAAAATTCACTAAGTTTATAGCCGGTCGAGAATCAAGATTCGCATAAGCGGTCGAGAATATGGTTGTTACGGTACCGAAATGCAAAAAATGCCTTACGCCACAAGTTTTTTTACGTTATTTTATCTATTTTGGTGAAAATATTGCTTTTTAAATAAATAAATTATTTAGTTATTTTATCAAATAAATTTTTATGTTGGCTTACCTAAAATGACATGACAGTTATTTTACTGCCAAATTTTTGAATTTCAAAATGGGAAAAGTCAGATCTACCAACACCAAATTTAAAAAATGCACTACATTTTATCGTACTATAAATTTCACTATCGTCGAGTAATGGCAGCCAGTTAAGAACGATATTGAACATTTTATGACACCAAAATAGATAAAAAAATTATTATTTGCAGTTGATTTTAATGTATTATTCGTAGGTCTATCAAATCCTGCAATGGGCATCCAATCACCACATCAACCTGGCATCGGTCTGAAACCGGGCACACAAACACCACCGGCCAATGTGCTGCAAGTGGTGAAGCAAGTGCAAGAGGAGGCGGCCAGACAACAAGCACCGCACGTCGGCTATGGTAAAGGAACGCCGGGACAAGTGCCTGGTCAGAATATGCCACCGCCACAAATACGAAACATCGGAGGACATCAGGGCAATTTGTTGCCAATGGAACAGTGGCGGTATCCGAGCGGTGTGGCGCCAGGTATACGACAACCGACTGGACAGGTGATGCAACCAACACAAATGGGTCAACCACCAATGCAGAATGCAGCAGCGGTTCGACCACGTGGCGGTTTAATAAATGCACCGGCTGGTAATATATCACAGAAACAGCAAGCATTACAACAATTGATGCAAACATTACGATCACCGCAATCGGCTGAACAACAACAACAAATCCTACAAATATTGAAATCAAATCCGGAACTAATGGCCGCATTTATTAAACAACGTCAGGTAATAATTTATAATTTGAAAGAATTTTTTTAGTAGATGTATTTATGTTTTGTATTTGAAAGCAGCAGCAGCAACAACAACAGCAACTGCAAGCTGCCGGCGGTGGTGCACCGCAACAGTTACAGCACATTTTAAATCAACAGCCACCGAATGTGGGCCAACAGCATCCGAATCGAATGCCAATACAGGGTGGTTTAATAAATCAAGCATCACAAGGCTTAAATCAAGGTCCTCCACAACAGATGACCCAACAACAACAGCAATGGTACAAACATCAACAGTTGTTGGCATTACAAAGGCAACAGCAGCAGCAACAACAGCAGCAACAGCAACAACAACAGCAGCAGCAACAGGCGCAACAACAGCAGCAAGGCTTCCAACAACCGCCAGCGCCGCCATCCTATCAACAGAGATTGCCTGCAATTCGACAACCACATATGAGCTATAATAATTCGTTTGGTGACCAGCAGTATGCGCCGATGCAGGGCTTGAAGCCGACACCGCCACCAGTGCCGTCACCGCAGGGGGTGATGGGTCCGCCCCAGGGCCAGGGTATTTCAGTGCAACAACAACAGCAATTGATGAGTGTTCGTAGTCCGCCTCCGATAAGGTGAGTGTGTTGTTACGGATGAGAATGGAACGGAGGGGCTAATTGAAGTTGTGTTTGTTTGTAGGAGTCCGCAACCGAGTCCGTCGTCACGACCGTCACCGAGTCCACGAAATCAGGCTGTGCCGAGTCCGCGTGGACCGCAACCTTCACCGCATGATCTCACTGCATCCGAAATGTTGCTAAGTCAAAATCATTCAAGTGCATTACATCCGCATGCGTCGCCTGCGGGCCCCGCCAGCCAAGAGTCGGTTAGTGATGTGACACCAATGACGCCACAGGACCAATTAAGTAAATTTGTGGAGCAACTTTAGTGGTGCCGGGCTCTGCTGTCATCGTCCCGACCAGCAGACTGTTAATATTTAATGGTAGTGCGTATAATAAAACTAATTTAAAAAGACACACACACACAAAAATGGACTATATAATTGAAAAAAAGTGTAGCTAATGTAAATAAATATATAATATGAATTGTTTAAAAACAAATTTAATGAACAATTAAATGTATTTGTAAATATGTTTGATAGAGAAGAGAAATGAATGAGAATTTGTATTTGTAATATATAAAATAATAATGTAAAATTTTTAGTGAATTGTTTACCTTAGGTGTGAGAATACCTAAAGCAAAAAAAAGTATTTGGCTTTGCGAGGCTGTGTTCTTAAACTTAAAAAAAAAACGGATTGTTACCTACTGCGGAGGTATTAGACTTGGCATAGCTAACGCACTGTTGCTCGTTGTTTTCATTTTTTTTATTATTATTATTTAAACTGTTTATTTTTTCTATTGTACGTAACTTATCATAAAGAAAATGGAAGAATTATGATGAAATATATACATAAAATATTATAATAGTGACGCTGTATAAAGTAGCATATAAAAAACTATTTTTACCGAGACTGTATGTGTCGTGTCGGTAGCTATTGTGATGGTGGTTTACCTCCAATTTTGAAGTTGAGGTGCCCCTGTTTGTTTTTCTATAATAATATATTTATAATTTATATATATATGAATCGTCTCTTGTTTTTCATGTGTTTTTAAACATTCCACAAGCGTGTGGAGTGGTGCTGGCACCTGACAATCCAACCCCGCCAGTGCAATACTTACACTACACTCCATCCCTAATTTATTACTGAACATACATCAAATTTAGATTAAAGTTTAGTGTTAATTAAGTATTATATAAAAGAGAAATAAATAATATAAAAAAATTTTTAATTGTAATATTTTTCTTTGCTTTCGTCAGACCATTTTTTAGTCCTTTGCAGATGTTTTTGGAGGAGATTGCACCTACTTACCTTGAGGTATGCATGGTGTGATATTTAATGTTGTTTTTATTGCATATAGGTCCAAAATTCATGGTTTTGTTCAAGTTCGCTAATAATTATTGTAAGTAAACGTAACGTAATTGCTTCTTTAACTATTTATGTTAGTAAATACAGGCGAGAGAGAAAAATTGTACACTTTTTTTATACCAGTGGTTTTTATTAATAAAGACATACAGCATTAGGCAACATTTATACATTATAATAATATAGGTTTTCAATAAAATTTAATATATACATAATTCAATATTTTTGTACAAGTGTATATTTTAAAACAAAATGAACTCATTATTATTATATGGTATTTTCCTATCTAACCAAATATATATATAAAACTAGTTTGTTCTTATAATATTCAAAATAGTTTCGAAATATCCTTAAGTAAGATGGTGCTCTCCACTCGAATTAAAAAAAAAGCATCAAAAGTCTCAAGGAAACATATTTTTTCATAAGTACGATGTATTTAAAAGAAAACAAATTTTGATTAAATAAATTACACCATTACAAACAAGAATATAATTACAAAAAAGCCCGAACCCAAAGTACATAAAATAGAACTTTTAAGCACAAACATTCAGAAATTCGTGCTTAGATCCCCTATGAGAAGAAAAATGCAAGTTTTGGAATAATCAAGATATTGTAATACACATCCATGTTACATGTAATTTTAACAATAATTGTGTTCCCTTAATTACACAACAAGATTATGTATAGTTTGTTGTTGAATTGATCACTTTAAACCCTCTCAACAGACGGAAATTTAAAAATTATCAGAGAAAGAAGCACATTTACAAACAGTGTTTTGTGTTTAATTACAATAACTGAACACTTGTAGCCAAGTTAAAAAGTGTTGATAAAAAAGCTAATCATATACAAAAACGTTAAAATTATTAGAAGAGTGTAAATCTCCGTTCAGACTTCTTCACAATCGTAATTACAGATTTTTAGGTCTACAATTTTTAATCATACTTTTTATCACCGGCCGCATTTGGCTCATCCTCTTCGTCTGAATAATTCGTTGGCTCTTCACCAGGTTTCAATAATTTCCCAACCAAATCGTACTTTTCTAAAACAGAAATTTGTTTGTGTTATTTGCACAGGTATGCCATTACGAAACAAACACTCAACGCTATGCTTGTCGATATTAGATACCATAGCCGAATTTGTGTTATCACCATACATATTTACATTTACGTCTAAAAATAGTCACCTTTGAATTGCGCTTCCCATTCCCTTACAGAGTCCATTTCGACGGTATTCAAATCGCTCAAATCATCATACTCGTCAGCATTTGCCGAAACGGAGAATGTGGCCAGACCTCTGGAAGCATCACGTCCACCAAATGCAGCATATGGTCCACCTAATAAAATACCATGTTTATACATATAAATGTCCAGCCAATTGATATACAATTTTATGCTTGTTGGTAACTCATATTCTAATAATAAATTTAATGGGCCCCAAACCGATCCATTATTCAACGAATTTTTTTTCGTCCAAATATTATCAATTGAAATGAGCTTTTTGGAAAACTTGTACTTTATAATAATTATGTGTTTGTTGTAATTAATAAATCAAGTTATTCTTCGTTAACATATCAGTGACATCATCATGACAATTACATTTTTATGAGTTGACTTTACACAGGACACATTAAGCGTCTATTTCGCTCACCGGGTCCATAAAACCGCTTCCCTTTGGTCACATCGTAAACGTTTCCATTAACAGCAACTAAGACGCGTCCATCCTCTTGGGTGCCATCGTACTTCTTTAATTCTGGGACAGTGAAATCGCGCTTCTTTAGTTTCGGTAGTTGCGGTTCGCTTACATGTTGGATTGGCACTTTGCGCGAACTCTTAATAATTAAATATATTAGAACGCCTATTATCAATACCAGGATGATGTTGACTGGACTTTCAATTATTTGATAGAAAATGTTTGTAATCAAACCAGTCTCAGCCATGTTGTATATGTTTCGTTTACAGCACTTGACAAAATGACAAGAGAGCAAGCGAGTAGAAAACAATTACACAATTTGGTTGTTTATCACAGGTCCAAAGTCACTAATTTAATATGAAAACAGGTGGCAGCATTTGTCTGTTCAAAAACTGGCGCCAATTATTTAAGGTTCTTTGTGATTGTACATAGTTCTACACAATTGCGCACAGAGACACATATTCATGTTCAAAAAATTGTTATGATCTTTAGGGTGTACTAAATAATCTTTGTTATTAAAAATTTACCTTATTTAAAAGTCGGTTAAATTTAAAAATACTACATGTTTCATCTTGTGGTCGTTCCTCTAAGTACTATTTATAAAATGAACAGTTTCCTACATTGGCTATTTTGTTATTTCTTGAGGAAGTAGTTCTATTGTTCATATTTCGGTAGTTCAAAAGTCAAAAAGTACATATTTTGAATTGCTTTTAAATTTTTAATTAATATTGATTATTTCAACATTTGAGAAATTTGGATTCGTTTTTAACGATGGAACATACCCAAATGGCAGCTGTGCAGCTGTAGATCTTTCAATTTTGGTGTATGAAGTGTCGTTTGTGCCATCAATAAATGTATTAAATTACAAAATATGCATGAAATTACACAAATTATAATTTTGTTGCTCATTCGTAGCTGCGAAATAATAAGGGAGTTTAAAAATGATTTACAAAAACGTAATTCATATATCTAATTATATAATTTTTCCAATCTGTAAACACTTATGTTTATCTCCCGTTTGGCAACTCTTTTAATCTATTTTAAACGGAAAATGAAACCAATATGTATACCTAAGATCTGAATTTTACTTAAAATTTTCACTATTATAATGTATTATACAAAATGACAATACCCACACCACCTTCACCAAACATACTTAATAGAACAGTTAAACATAAAATAATATAAAAATATAACATAACAGTATTCGGCTAACAACTTTAAAATGTTGAACAAAAGTAAAATTCTAAAAGCAATCTCCTGATAAACTAAAAAAGGAATGCATGTTTTCGTAAATGTGGTGTTTGTCTTTAGGTCTAATGTAATATTCACACTCAATATTTGTACAAACTTTAAAAGAATACACTTATATTGTCTCAGATAATTGATATAACAGTACATTTCTAAAAATACAATCCAAATAAAATGCTCAAGTGTGAATATAACACTAATACAATTGTTCAAGATCTTAAAGTTTGTTGACTAGTCATACCCCAATAACAGCAACCGCCTCTTGACGTTCATCTTCCAATTCTTTTCCAGTAGCCTCCAACATTTTCTTGCCGAAATCGTCGATCGGTAAACCTTGCACAATTTGCCATTTACCACATTGGATAGTAACTGGGAAGGAGAAGACCACATCCTTAGGTGTACCATAACTGCCATCACTTACAACGCCCATCGAGACGAATTTCCCAGGTGCTGTGCCAGAGAACCAGTCTCTCATATGGTCACAAGCGGCCTTGGCGGCTGACATAGCAGAAGACATTTTCCTAGCATTGATAACAGCAGCTCCACGTTTTTGAACAGTCGACACGAACGTCGTACGGATCCAGTTGTCGTCTTTAATCGCTTCTGGAGCACTTACTTCCTTCCCATTCACGTTCACCTTAGCGTGAAGTGCATCGGGGAATTGGGTGGACGAATGGTTGCCCCAGATGATCACATTACTCACTTCTCCCACTGGAACTCCCACTTTGGCCGCAATTTGGGCTTGAGCCCTGTTTTGGTCCAATCTTGTCATTGCAGTGAAATTCTCTTTGGGGATTGATGGCGCGTAACGGGAGCACACCAATGCGTTGGTGTTGGCCGGATTACCGACCACCAACACTTTCACGTCCTTCTTGGCGTGTTTGTCCAACGCCTCGCCTTGGACTTTGAAGATTTTTACATTGGCAGACAGCAGATCTTTGCGTTCCATGCCCTCTTTGCGGGGCATAGCGCCGACGAGGAAAGCAGCCGATACGTCTTTGAAGGCGACTGCGGGATCGTCGGTGGGGACGACGCCACGGACTAGAGGAATCGCACAATCGGTCAATTCCATAACAACGCCTTCAAGGACACCCATCATGGGTGGAATGTCCAGAAGGTGGAGGATGAGGGGCTGATTGGGGCCAAAGACATCCCCTTTGGCGATCATGTACAGAATTGAGTAGGCAATTTGTCCGGCAGCACCGGTAACAACAACACGAATTGGTTCTGACTAAAAAATAACGTATAATTTGCATAAATCATTGACGTGAACATTAAGTTGCTTACCATATTGATTTATGTATGAGTGTATTGCAAGATTAACGAATACTAATAGAATCTGGGGACAATAATCGGGTTGAATTACGACAATGTCGAGTATAGGACGTCCTATGACCTCCCAGCTGATTGAAGTGATTTTGAAGTGGGGACTGATTTAGGGAGTTGAATTTCTGATAAGAGTTCGGTTGCATCACTGCTGTATAAAAATGCGGGATATTCAAATATAAAAAAGGAGCGCTATATTCAATTAAAAGTAACTGTTCCAGTTTATGCTTATGAATATTCTAATTAGCTGTTTTACTTTTAATAAACGAAATGTAGGACAGTCAAGAAGAGAAACAGGAATTTAGGATCCAGTTAAATCAACATATTCTTCTCAATATTGTTCCAAATTTGAATAAACAATTTTAGTCATAGATCTTTGACCTTTTCTGTAGATAAGTAGCACTTTTAATAACGTAAGTAAAAAAAATTAAATTTAGATACTTGTATATTTGAATTACAAATTGTTATAGTTAATTGAATTAGGAATATTGATGGATGTTATTTCCAAGAACTCTAATCAGCTTATTTCCAATGCTAACACATTTGTTTCACAAGTACATTTCTGTTTACACTTATTATATTTTTACTGCAATCTGGATCTAATAAAATTTATTATTTCATATTGTCATAAATTTATCGCAAAAAGCAATCATGATAAAATGTTTTACCTACAATACAAGGTTTCCACAAAAACTCTCCAAAACTCATTAATATAAATAATCATCTATTATAAATTTTTTCAAAAAATACATTTTTCCTTTTTTAAGACTAGCAGAGTGTATAATAATATAAGAGAAAAAAATCAATCTTGTGATATTTTACGTAAATTCAAGCAAGTAAAATGTGCAATTTCACAACACAAATCTTATGCATATAGAAAAATTTACAAAGTCAATCGAAAATGTGGCAAGATTTGTACTAAACATACACTAATAATTAATTACCTAAATGATGCAATAAATAAATATAAATACTGATATACATACAACTTCAATAGGGACGGAAAATATCACAAATATTACCAAATTTTACGATTGAGCTTGTTTGCTTTTCATCTTTTCAAATTGCATTATCAACGAATAGGTGCCGGGAGTTTCTAGTTCGTCATCGGAAACATCACAAAGGGCTGCTAACGATCTAGCTGGTTTCAAACTACACGGAGCTGATGAATGACTTTCACGCAAATCCATCTCGTCTTTGTCATCATTACAACTAGTATACAAATTGGCCATGGATTTGGCCGACTTCAAACTATCATCACCGCTCCCAAATTCGAAATCATTCTTTTCCTCCAATTGCAACGATGCCATCAAGTCAGGCTGAGATTTTCTACGTTCCTGTCGTAATTCCGCTTCCCGTTTCTGAAATTCATTCAATTCCCTACGCATTTTCTCTTCAGCTGGAACGAAACCGTTCCTGGGCGCTTTTCCCTTTTCCACAGCAATTTTAGCCGGTTGATCGTACGTCCAGCCGTTGGTTGGAGTCTCTTTGGGCAGCAATGTTGGGGCACTCACTTTACCACGCATTTTTAGGAACTTTTGCATAACGCCCCGTTTAGTGGCATTTGGGGTGAAACGTCTCCAGCCGTTGGTCTTGGGATTATTCGGTGTACCATTCGTTTGGGCCGGTGGTGATGATGTTGTGTGCGTTTCACTCGATGTTTCACTGATATCATTGTCTTCTCCATCACCGTTGATCACTTTTTCATTGCCATTCTGGTGCAACTTTTCGTATTTACTTCGCAATTCATCCTCTCTTTGTAATGTTTCTTTTATTTCCTTTTGAATGCGGTCTAATGTATTGTTTCCTGTCATCGTGTCTCTAAAATATAACTAAATTTAGAACACCTGTTGATTTTTCTATTTGTGTTGTACAGTTTTATTTTTATTTGTACTCACAGCACAATTCAATCACGATTAATCACTGGATTATATACATATTATATTAATCATTATCTCAACTTTGGATGGACTACCCTTCCAGAGTCGGCGATAAAATGCTCACGCGGCAAATTGCGATACAAAAATCAGGTAAATGCACGGTAACGAGTTAACAAAACACACTGTGCGAGCAACCGTTATCTTTCGCTTTTACGAAATGTGGATGAAACAGAAACAGGACATGTGGCCAGTGGCGTAGCCATATGAAACGCCTTCCTTCTTCTCAATGTTGTTTTTTGTTGCTCTTTGGCCTTTGATGGTCCAAAAATTTCTAGGTTGGTTATAAATGCAGCTTATTGAAATGGTGGATTATTGGAAAAGGATACGGAATACATACAATACAAACAGAAAACATGAACTGCAAATGTTTGTTTTTAAATACGTCTATGTCTTTCATGTTATCTTTGGCTTCATCTTCTGGTGTCCAGAGTTTCAAATCGAATTAGAGCAATAATATTTGGAAGGTTCTAGAAAATTCATCGTTCAGATAAAAGTCCCTATCAAATATGAAAAACAATCAAAAATCCATCAAGGTAATGTAGATAAGAGATATGTACAACAAAAAAAATTATCGAATTGTTCTTGTATGAGATGAGGAGGTCAAGGACCACATTTTTTAATAAAAAGTAGAACGCTTCCCAATAAAGCACCGTTAGAAAAGAGGTCGTCACTAGATGGCACAGCGAATCTTGACATTGTAAAATGACATTTTTGACAGGTTAATAATAACAATACATTTGAGGCGTATTTTTGCTTATCTTACTGAAAAATTGTAAAAACATGGAAAATTCTGTTGAGGAACATGTACCAAATCCAGCTAGCACAGAAAACGTGAAAGTGAAAGTGCCTAGAAGAGTTTTGCACTTCAGTGATGGTATTTTAGAGGAATTCAGTACAGATGAAGAGGATGAGGTAGATTCCGAGGCTAAAATGAACAAAGATGTTGTTGATCCTGTATGTAACAATATCTAAAAGCATATTCGTTTACTAATGTAACTTATTCTTTAGGCAACTTTAACGTGGGGACCATGGTTCATGTACAAGGCGTGGTCTGCTGGTTCAACAACATTATCAGCTGTTGATGTGGTTGGAGAATTTTTCGCCAACTTATTTGGTATCACAACACCAAAATATTATTTTGAACTGGAAGAATACAAAAGGCGACAGGCAGCCAACAAAGCAAGAGAGGAACATGAGAAAAGTTGGGGCTCAAATGACAAAGAAAATGATACGGTTACTGTGCCCTTACAGAAACTTGGCGAACGTGTTGCTCCAAGCAAAGATGATCCAGTAAATGTTGTATAATATTGTCCTTCAGATCACTTCCCAGTGCATTTATCTATTGTGAGTGTTATTTAATATATTATAGGAGTCAATGCATTTTTTAGTGAAAATATTTCACTGTGCAACAAAAATTCAAAGCCCTTTCATTTTAAAGAGATAAATTTAACTTAAAAAAAGTAATAATGTATGTAATAGGTATTGGGGCCTTGGAAGATAATCGTTTATATTTGCTACAAATATTTACACTAACTAGACTGAAAAATATTTAATTTATTCAATGTACATATGTATTTTTGTGTTTAAATTATAATTTATACATACATAAATTTGATTCTATTGCAATTGAATATTGTGAAATTGATATTTTTAAAAATAATATAACTTATTTGAAATTAACGAACCTGCTTTCAATCCAGCATCAGCCTTGTCACAATTAACAATCTCCCAGTGAACCAATTTTTTTAAATCGCATTTAAATTTAATTTTCATTCGCTGGCATACTGAAAATGTATATGTAAATGTTCTAAAATAGACCATTTACTCAGAAAGGTAAAGTAGCAAATGAAATATTCGCATTATGATAGCAGAATGCAAGAAAATTGTACTTCCTAAACGATTCACTGTGAAGCAATGACGTCACTACTTCAATAATACTAAAATGAGCAGCAAAACGTTGGCGGCGTTTAAAAAGTCTCGCTAATTATGAATGAAGAGATGAAGCGACTCTACTCTTGCGTAGCGTATACTGACGACGACGAATAGTAGGACTAGGTCATGGTTCCTTATACCTTTTTCTTATTCCTTTTTGAAAAAAAAAAACCTTTAAGTTGCTGGCAAGTACAAGCGCGCCGCGGAACAGCTTTTAAATTGCTCTTTAAAATTCCAACTTTGTTTTAGTACTTTACAGTAGAGCACGAGTTGACTCGAGAAATCTCTTTTTAAAAATACATCCACTTAGCGCTCAGCTGACTGCATTTTGCCTCACTCTTCAACACTTATTTACAATGGTAATTTTTACTACGTTCACTCTCATTTTCGGAGTCTCTCTTTATAGAGACAGGGCATTTTAAAAGCAAAAGTATTATTTCCTGAAAAGGGTTATTACATCCTCATTCCCTTTTAGAACGGGTCTTGAAATGAAATTACACCTTTCGTTTCCTTCATTAACAGCCAAATTGACTATTTATCGATAAATTGAAACCGCTTCGTATCTACAATGTGCGAACCGCAATTTAAACTGATTTAGGAACAAGAAAAACACCAAGTTAATCACATCAAAAGCTAGACGCACACTTCATTGGCAATATAATTCTTAGAAAAGGTGAGCAGGTGGAATACAAAGCGCAAAGAGCAATATGTACTTGTGGATGAAGTGATGTGAAATTCCGAAATAAGACAATATCGTATGCTGCTACAACTTCTCTCACCTAGCAAACCGGGTGAAAGCTCTCCACAAGAATTCGGTTAGAGAACAACAAGAGAGATGCATCTGATCCACAACGCGGTGCTAATTAATCATTCCTCGGCATTGAGAGCGTTTCCCTGTCGTTGGGGGTTATTTATCACACGGCACTAGTGGGCGGATGGCGTAGGGAGAATGTCACGTTAGTCGGTTGGGGTTTGGGGGCTCCCTTTCGGTCCCTAGTCCAGGGTAATTACCCGGCGGATGCTGAGGCTCCGCCCGGACCAATAGCAGGCCACTGTTGTACCCACCCTCATGCCACACGTATCGATTGTATTAGGGCGCAAGCGCTGAAATGGGGCGCCGGACACTGGCCAGCTGCTCTACAATGCTCAGGGAGGCGATACAATTTGGGGGGCTGGAAGCAGGTAGAATTTGCAACCCTTTCAGTTCCGTAGCACGGGACTGGACAGCGGCCAAGGGTCATGGGTCATTCGGGTCAATTCTACCTGAGGTCGGATGATGTGCCGTTTGTGGGGAGTATAAGTAATGTGGAATTTTGAATGTGTGGCAAAGGGGCTTGCTGCTCGCACTGGGTACGTGAATGGTTAACATTTATTTACAAACAAATTGTGGGCCTAAAATATTATGCGCGCTGTATCATATTTCATTTTTGCTTCGTTTGTGTGTTGGGATCCCGTTGCGGGTATAAATTGTCAAATGTATTCTTCCTTCCTCTTCTTTATATGAAATTAAGAACATTTTTGGAATATCAAGACGCAAAGCGCGCTTTTCTTGCAAAAAGGATAGTTTTGGGTTTATGGTTTATTTGAAATGTGGATTATTATATTATGTTATAAAACTGATTTCAACAGTTATTCCTAGTTATAGATTGTATAGTTTAAGAGGGCAACTTTTCAATTTACGATATCCTTACCAAAACTGGAAATGTAAATTATTTCTACCACATATATACAGTCAACAATTTTATTACCATCAGGCATATAAAATTTTAATCCCAGGTAGTCCGCCGTTCCAGTACGCGAGCAATATGTAACAATTGTATTTAAGTGAAATTTGCATACAATCCAGCTGTATGTTGTCTACCTGGCAGTGCAATTGACAAAAAAGGGTTTTGATTTAGAATAATATGTAAGTGGAAAGGCCTCTCTCCTCGCCACCAAAAGCACGTTATTACAGATGTTCGTTGAGATAACACACATCGCATATAGGTACGTATACAACAAACGCATGCATATTATAAGCCATTAAAAATATAGACTGTGCTAAGAGTGTTCATATAAAGCCTGTATGCGGATCACAGTCTGAACGCATCAGTAAATTATATATGCGCGGTACGAGTACATAATTTGGTTACAACATTTGCATATGGCGGCTGCAGCACCAAATTCTCTCTAGGGGATGATGCGGTCTTACCACCGCCAGCCGGAGAGTATACCTAATGTGTACTTTATCTGTTATAAGGGATGGTCTTTGGGATGATGGAGAGGATGCTTGAAAATGTGTATGTATGATGTGTCGCACTTATACTCAGATGACATTTCAGTCACTGGTAATGGAACATCAAGGAAAGACTCAGCTTTATATAGGTATAAGAAAATGGTCACATCCTCACACACCGTACACCTATATAGAAGCAAATGTATATGAAGTGCAAATTAAATTTCGGCATGCCATTTTTCAAATGCGGAATTCACACTTTGGCATTGATATATAGGATATGGAATGGTGGGTTATTATTTGTATATCATTGCTATATTTTGACCTGGATGTGATTGAAGATTTAATACAGAAGATTTTCTCTTTTGGAATATTGTTGTGTATAAGAATGGAAATAATACCAAAATACTGAATTAAAATGGGAATTTAATTAGGCTCCACTGAAGCCCCTGAAAACGATTCTCTTTCTGTATAAAGGGGCAATTTATCGACTAATGAAACGAAATGAAAAAACAACCACACCACTGCCAAAACAAATATTTGAAGATATTTGCCAAAAGAATAGGTGTACATAATAATACAGAGAGACAGCGCATCCAGATATGAATATTAGCAAACATAAATTATTAAGTTTGTTTGATCCACTATACAAATGGTAAATAAGTTAGCATAGTAGATGGGCTCAGGTTGTTCATGCGTTGCCTGATGTGAATGTATTGATCTATATATGGAGTCATCCATCAGTGTGTATCTTGAGATGGCAAGTCCTCGGAGAGATGACGTTCTCTCTGCACGTAGTGTGGTCCTGCTTGTTTCTCCTCGTATTCCCTGTAAACTAAATTTGTTGAATTGTAAAATGGTGAACTAGGCTGCGACAAGGACTCACCATTAGATGTAGTCGAAGTTGTCGTTTTATTCGCCCGCCAAACTTGACTGCAGATTAGTGCCATCACTTTGGGCAAATCCGTACCCGCCGGCTATTTTTTGCAATATATCTTCTCTTTATATTCCTGCACATCTATTTGAGGAAAATGAAAAAAAAAGAGTGTATAAGTATAGTGTCGTTTATAATAACGCCATTCATGGTGTACGTTCTTATTGAGCGAGCAATAAGAATGAATTAAAAAATTATCCTGTCATTAAACATGCATTAAAGTCATGTAGAACATGAACGTAAACGAGTGTTCATAATAATTCACTTAAACTCGTTTTCCGCGTGTACCAAAACCAGTTGGAAAATGTCCGAATTATTAGTGACCGCTGTCCAGCCCAGCACGAGTTCATAGTCAGCCTAATTATATAGCGTTTAGAATTTTTTAGAAGTGAAGTCGTCTGGACGGGTACATGCTGGTCATCTAATAAATCATCCTGTGTGTCCAGTTGGCACGCCCTAAACATACCTTGTTTACCCATAATATTTGCCCAAGGTTCATTTAGTCCCTGTTTGCGCTCCTAGTCAAATATTAAAGTACGCAACACAAGGGTACAAAATGACATTCTCATTCTCGTTCTCTATTTCGAAATGGATTTTATTAGTTTATTTTTGTTCTTATTTACATGTTCTCGTGCTGGTAAATTGTTACGTTATTTGCTGTTGTATAGTGAAAGCGTGAGTGAGGATATTCTTTGTTTTGTAGTTTGTATATTATATACATAACGTATACTCAAGCATATTAAACAATTTTCTTAATTCGCCCATGTTATATAACATTTTCCGAAAGGAGAAGCCTTCCTTTTATATTTATATACATGACATTTAAAAGTTTATGGGCAACATTATAAAAAAGCACTGGCGATACATGTCTTTCAGTTTACCCCATAAAAACCCCTCGATTAAGCTTTGATCTATCTGCATTTTATGTCGCAACATTAACAAGAAACTCGTAAAACTCCTTATGGCTATATGGGAGAGGCAACAGTCATGGCCACGGATGTGAATCACATCTATTCAGTGGGGGCGGCAAGGGAGATTGGGGATTGGGGTATAATATTCCTCATATCGTTAGTAGAGAAAGTAAAATTCCGCATACGGTCACTGGGGAGATAGCCATAAAGTGTAATGTTGCCGTCGCTCGGGGTACTTTTCCTTCTTCAGATTAGGTTGTTTAGGAGGGGACAAGCGCCGATAAAGGACTTTCAGACTCCACCCTGTCTAAATGGGATGTATATGGACTGTGTGCGAGGGTGACTTACATCATCGATCTTCCGTGGTCATTTTCGAATTTCATTCGGATACGGCGCTTTCGACAAAATGGTAGTATCTAAATGGATTGCATGAGATGAAATAAAATAAAGGGGATACGATATGCGTTTCTTTTTATTTCGCAAATTTGAATATCAATGTTCGAATAAACGAAAAAGTGTAAACAAAATCGTTATGTTTTATATGCGGTTTCGTTTTGTTCGTTTCAACTGTACAAAACTATAGGAGACTCCCGCGTTTGGAGTGGTTTGAACCATTTAAAAAGTTATAGGTATATGCTTAATATTGGTAATTCATGCACCTTGTATACACAAAAGAAAATTAGAAGGAAAGCGCAATTCGGGGATGTTATTAAATTCAAAAGCTTACATTTTTAAAATAACTTAATAACCCCCAAGGCATTGTTAACATTTCCATTAATAAGAAAGGTGTCAGTCACCCTCGGTGGTATTTTGATATCGCCCCTCTTTAAATACCTTATATAGCCCTCAAGATGTTGCGTATTTGTTACCCGGTCTTGAAGCAAACAGCAACCCTTCCTTGTAACTACCTACATTTTAATATTGTATCTAAATACGTCTTGTACGTACAATCCTTTTGCATATCTCCAGCTTCCGTTTAACTATGGGATAACAAAATGGGGTTAATGCATATTCAATCCCGGTTTGATATACCTACAACGGTATAGTTTTTTCACACGACGATTTTGAATATTCCTGATCAATACCTTGTCACTATAAAAAAGGGTAGGTAAATCTAAAGGTATTTTGAATATGCACAATTGATTTCAGTTACGAGATATCGAACACAGGGTCTGAGATCGAAAATAAGCAAAAGGGTTACATACATATATAGAGACGTATTCAAATATATAATTTGATTTATACAGTTACGTAAAATCCAAGTAAAAAATAATGTTGCGTGATTTTCAATTTTACCTTTTCCATACATATACTTTATATATGGGGGGAATATAAGGAAAGCACTACATGTTCTGCTTCGTATAAAATAAAATCAATCGGCAGGTCACGTGCAACTAACGTTTTAGGTTTGTGATATTTTACTTTAGCAGGAGCTCAGGGGGTTTGTTATTATTCAGGAGACGTACTCTCGACCCTCTTCTTGAAGACCTTCGAATAAACTCTCCCACCTCCTCCATCCAACTTCTGAATCCAATCCAAAGCAACCAAACACACTTGGAGAGTGTGTGTACGTCTTCAATTTAACCGGAGACCTTCTATTTTACATGTATAAACCTAGACATTTAGACGGGATACTATATGGAAATAATCAAATATATTGTACGTAAATAGTTGTAAATTACCCCCCACAATTTACTGGCAGTTATTCAGAAGTTGTTCGTTTGTTCTTGGATTGTGAATATGTAAATATCTGTGCGATACAATTGTGTTTGATGATGATTAGTTAGTTTAAAAGGCAGACCGCCAAGATCTAATGGTGATGAATATTAATTTGCACTTTACTATTGCCAACATCGATTCTTTGCTGACACTCATTCGATACAGATGTGAAATTAATTATAATTCCCATCAACATCAACACCCATAGCATAGCGAAACTTGCAACAATTGCAATAGTTTACCCTTTGATCTTGTTTCCCATCCGGATTCATTACTGTCATAGGATTATAATAAAAGTTTCATCGAAGCGTAAAAAATACATCTACCTGATAATAATAAACTTTGCTCTAGGAGCAAAGGAACGATCTATTCATTTATGTATGTATATACATATAGAAAGATATTTGTGAATATACAATACCTATACATTCCCTATTTTCAGATAGATGTTTAGTTATTACATGTACCATCATTGGATGATGTGTATACCAATAAATAATACACGCTTTTCCAGAGACCTAGACGAAGGGGCAAATTACGAGCTTATACATATGAGATAGATAGCAAAGTATAATCCAATGCTGTGTCTTTGACTAGATTTTGCAATTTTCAATGTATAAAATGTGTCAGTCAAGTTCTTTTACATGAGCTCTATTCGATTTAAAAGCAAATATAATTTGGTTTGCCCTCATCATATATAAAACATGAAAGTACATACATATATAGGTACACCTCCACACAAACACACATATTTCCATATATATATCTCGAAATATCGGGAAATGTGAAACGCGTCAACAACTTTATTTGATACTTTGTTTCCATGTTTCATGCATATGACAAGTTTATTGCATATTTGCAACAAGTATTCAACGTTCCCTTTACTGTACAGCGTATCTTTTTTCCTTTGATTTATTTTCTTTTATTACATAAGCTTACGTATATGTATAAGGTATACGTAAGTACATGTTTACAGACTCCACCAGGAAATGAAATTAAAATTTAATCGGTCACTTGAAATTTTCATATTCTTTGATCCCCCATCTCTTTGGTTGCTTTTCAGAATTGTTTTATCGTATTTTCTTTCGCTCGTTTCTTCTACTTTCACACTCTTTTAGACTGTTATTATCATCTCGACGCTAATTATGCTAATGGTTTTATTACAATGATGTGACGTTTATACGAGTATTATTGTTACAGAAAATTGGCAGTGTGTACCATCAATTTCGCACCGTACGAAATCAATTAATAAACACATTCGAATTAAACTGTCACACAAATGATCGTATCTGAATAGAGGACTTTTTTCGAGAATCCAGATACACATCATTATCGTACAACAATGTAACCACAAATGATGGTGGAGCACAGAAGCAATTCGGGTACCAAACCAGAATAATCCATCTTATGTGTTTCAATAGGATGAGTATTTAATCCTCTCTTTGTGTGGAAAGTGGACCAGTTGGATAATGGATGTGAAAAAAGTTTTCCGCCTTACAAGCGGCTAGTCGGATTCGTTTGGTTTACTGTGAAACTACACTGTTTGCTACCTGCGAAATTATAAAACTTCAATATTATCGGATATTGAAAAGCTTTAGTTTTCCAACACAAACATGCTCCCGCTTGTTATATACTTTTTTATTTGCCTTTTTGACTTACTGAAAGTAAACATCATAAATTTAAGAGTAATATTGGATAAAAACGTACTTGTGCAGCAGGTAGAAAGTGCATCAAGAGAGGAAGTTTTACATTATAAGGGTACTTACAATTATTATTAGTTGAGGAAATTTCTATCTTTTAGACTGTATTACAGCGGAAGAAACCGAAACTTTTCTATCGCACTTAATAAAAAACTAATAAGTCTAAATTCAATGTAAGGCGAGGAGAAACTTTAACACGGTATAATCGAGACTTAATTTGATGTCAGACATTGATTTATATTCAACATTTTTCCAATAGTTTTATAGTGACTTACTTTCAGTTTGGAACAAGCACGCGGAAGCAACATTATATGTATTTTCAGCACATTGACAATAAAATGCATTTAATAATCGATTCGTTTGAAACGCGATCATGACTGCATATAAGGAGAGACGAGAACTGAATTAAAGCTAGTGAGCTACTCCAGTAACAGCATAATAGTTTAACGGTTACAATTCGGGATAAAATTACATATTATAATTGATGCAAAAAAGGTCACGTACCCATCCGGGATGGAAACACCAGCATCCCAAATCGGCATCAGAAGAAATCTTGACACAGTTCGTTTGCTCCACTTATTTTTTTGTTACGCTCATGTGAATAATAGAACGGTGTCATATTCTAGGGTGAAAGGGTTACCTGAATACAATGAAAAACACCCTGAAGACATACTGAGGGTGACGAACGCATATTATTATGGGGTGAGAAAGGGTTACACATCAACAAAAAAAAACTATGCAAAAAAGGGTCCCACATTTTTCCTGTATTGTTAGGTGGAAGTTTTGATATATCGCGATGGGTAAGGATGTGTATATGCAAAATTCCCCATTTTTTTTTATTTGCAAATGGTAAAGGGTGGTGCTCCACACACACACACATACAGATACAATTTTAATATATGGGATTCTCTCCTCTTTCTGGCTTTGTTAGAGCTGTATGAATGCCTAACTAGATGTATTCAAAAACACCAAATACACGAACTGTCACAACTTGAACGGTAATCAATAAAGAATTGATGGTCGGATGTACAACCATTGATTCCCAATGTCTATTGCCTGTGTGACATATACACAAATCATAAAATATGAATAAATATCGAATATTTTATAGTGTTTGCTTATACGCGTCACTTAATTCGCACATTTTTCTCAACTGCTTTTTGTTCTTTATTCGCAATAAAATGTTCCATCACGACACCATATATAAAACATATATTGGAATCAATCATGCATTTCCGCTTCGTATACAATTAGCTTTTGGTTGTGGAATAATATTTTCCATTGATCAATTATTTAAGAAGCATTATTTTTTCACCATCAAAAAAAGGCAGGAATGCGAGTTGGAAAAAGTGCGTCCATACTCCATCAGTGAAAATACATTATATGAAGTCATCGTATCCTTCTCTTTATTTTGTATAGAAATAAATTTTCCAATTTCGCTCGCCCTTCAGTTAGGATCTTGTGTAGTTTATTCCTGAAAGAGGGTTTGCAAACTACTTGGGAAACTAAATTAAGGCTTGAAGGAGGCATCTGTGACCACACCCTGGATGTTGCCAACTCAAGGAACATTTGCATGTGACGTATTTTATTGCTCTCATCCAGATAAACTCAAGCTGCCGTTTAGAATGTGAAGCAATAACTTCCCCTGTATGTGTTTGTTGGAAAATGCTGTCTGTTTGTGTGTGTTGGATGGGGAACTATCGATATACACACAATGCTATATATAGGAAAAGTTCGATTTTTGATTCAGTTGAAATACCACGTTTTGTCGTCCTTTTTAAATTGCAACATTTCGTTGGCATCCTTTTTAAGAGCGCATACAACCACATCATTTTATTTTGCCGATTTATTGCCGACTATTTTCGATCCACTTCAATTATCTGGTTTGTTGTACACGATAAAAGTCTACCGCCTTTTCATTATGCCAAATCGTAATTTTGTAAATGCACACTGTCATGTCTTTTCTTACTCTTATTTCAGGACCTTCGTACAATTCTTCTTAAGTCCTCATTCTTTATATCCTGATTCGTGATTTTGTTCACTTAATTTAATTGAACAAACTGTACTGTGAATGCATCAAACTTGCAAAAATACCTATTCTTCCGCATACTAGCTCAACAACGAAAATATTCTTTTCTCCAAATATAAAACATTTAGCTGAAATGTTCACACATCAAAAATGTTTACAGACAGTTAAGTTTTATGAATGTGTGTTACACTTCGCCTTAAATTGTATCTCTACTTTACGGATACATGTGTGTGTGCCTGTCTAGAAACGTGATTTTTTTTATTCCGTCAAGATGTGGATCGAGGCAAAAGGGATGCTGAGTGAGAATAGATAAGGAAGTGTTTCCCCCATCACACACGGCACCGTATACACGTTTATATCTTGAGCAGAGATAGCCATAGCTACGTCTCCGAAGGGTCTTTGCATATCGTTCTAGCCCATTTGGCTCTCAAACTCTGGCATAGAGGTGAGAGCGCGCTACCATTGGAAAGATTTCCAATCGCATCTAGAAAGCAACGATTTAATCCCACAAATTTAAATAAATCCTTCATCCTACGTTGGAGTTTTTCAACAGTGATGCCCAGAACCTTTAATGAAATCAGACTTATCTGATGCAATATTCAAAAGTCCAATTACAAACATTTATACCAATAAAAAGCTTAATTTTAGAAACGTATGGCAAAAAATATTTGATTCCTTTGTCCCAAGATTGAAGATGATTTGTGCTCCGCACACATCTCTATACGATGGACCATTTGACTGAACAGAGCAGGAATATAGGGGTATGTGGGGTAGGTGCAGATATGGCTGGTGGTATGCTAGTTCTCCAGCGTTAGTATCCACAGCATGACATTACCTCACACTCGCGATGCTGAAATGTGGTGGCCTGAAACCACCCCCCAGCTAACTCCGGATAAGCATTGACATTTCGGGCGTGTTGTTAGAATGTGACAGGCACATGTGACGAGAAGGACAGCACTCTTTACGAGGTGCCCGCGGGACATTTTCTGCTTTAGCTTTACCTTCTCTTCGTCTCATATAAGTCCTCCTTACTTACACTCTGATTAAGTTGAGGATTTACCAAGTTTCAGCAAATACACTGGGTAAAATGTGTATACGCTTGTGTGCTGAATAAATTGCTTTATAATTAGAATAAACAGTGTTCGTCTTTATGTATGGCTGCTTTTGCATATACATATATTCATATGTGGATATTAGGTGTCTAGTGCCTAAATAACAATTCTTTTCTCTATATTGTCATGAGGTGCTTTGGAAAAATATAATACATCTCTAAAGGTTACACCGAAAGTTGTAATCTGTGAATTTTGATAAATCTTCAATTTTGCCCGAATTATTTCCAAAAAGCTTATTAACAACGTCCCGAAAAGGCGAATTGGTATAAATAACTACAGTAAACTTTTTCACAATTATACAATTAAATTGTGATATTTATTTTCTTTGTTGTTCTCACCTAAAAACATTGAGTGTCTCTGTGTTACAACAGAAGAATCTACATGAAACATACATACACAAAGGACACTTTGTGAAAATTATATAAAGTTAATAATAATAGCGTCATTGGTGTGTAAACTTAAGCCATCTTGTCTTTATATACACATATAATATAGGAGAGAGTTTTGCTAAAGCTTCAAAGCCTTCTTGTAAACTAGAATAATTGGAAATACTCGCGTTGTTGGCATACACTTGTAGTTTGCAAGCAAGGCAAAACATAATTAATACTTCGTTCGTAAAAGACACATAGCCCCCAGAAGCTATTGATGATATACATGCTATACACACTGTGATGGTGTATTTGTGAGAGAATCTCAAAAGACACCACTGTTTTATGAAGTATTACTTTCTGTTCCAAGAACAAACTATACCTATACAGCAACATTCTGCACGTAGTGACTTTATAATGGTTTTGTTGTTATTAATGAATGATTAATAGAAAGAACGGGCCTTCATAAAGGTGTCCTTCACTATGTGATGCTGTGGAGTATAAAGTTAGACTCGATGACGCTTTTGTGCGATTGTATATATTAAACTTTTCAAATCATTCCACTTTCTATTAGCTTTTGAATTTGTCACTTTGCCGGAAATGAAATGTTTCTTGGTAAAGATGAAAATGAGTATAAATAAAAATCTGTAATTGTATTAATACCTTCCCCATCGTTCCCATTTCCATTTATTTAATTTCACTTGCAAATATCCCAGCCCTTGTATACGTCGCAAAGCTCTTAAAGCTCCTTATACGCGACATAGGGAATGACCATTGTAGTGTGCGTGGGCATTTGGGCCACACCCAACCGTCTTCGATCGGTTCTGCCCGGTCGTTTCGTACGCCGGGGGTCGTCATTCCACCATCAACCCCTCTTGGGGATGTGGGGCTTCCTAATAGGGAAGGTAACCACCAGACTCGATTTACGTTGAAATGTATTTAACTACACGTTGCAGAGAAGCCCTACATGCACACAGCCAAAGAGATTGATTTGCTCCTTCTTCAGTAAATACTTTTTGTGTGAAAGAGCGCGTCTTTTTTCCACTGAAAATTAATTCACTTCTAATTTAACGACATTTTAATAGTAGATTGTTTGAGGAAAATATGTACATTGTTTGTATCCGGTGAGGGTAGATATAATATTTCCAAGAGAGGGAAAATTGAAATTTTAATTACCTAGTGTTAGTACACCTTGTGAAGAAAAAGGGGGTGTTAGATTAGGCTTTTCATAAAAATCGTCACAAACAGTCAATGATGACGAAAATTATTATTACAGTCGACAATTTTTATTCACGCAAATTCGCAATTAGGGGAGACGAAATTAATTTCATTTTATTATGTCTCGTGATAATTTTAATTAAGTGCAATAATCTTTATTTAAGAATGTACCTATATATTTAATAATTTCACTTAAAGAATATTTTCGAGAGGAGAGCGTGATTTTGTCGCGATTAAAGTATTTTCTTTTGTAATAATTTGCAGCCAGCAGTGAACAGCACACACACAGAACTTCCACTATTATTCCTTGTTAGAAAAGGTCGTTTGTCAGAATTGCTACTGCTGCATTCTCGCTAAGCTATCTCAATGATTTTGCAGATACACATCCAAATTTCCCCTTTTCTTTACAAGACATCGCTGACCCCACGAAGAAGACGTCGCACCAGCATTTCCTTTGTTATCTCCAAAGTACGTGTCGTGTCAGACTGTAACTCTACCTTAGCGATACCCCATTCCATCCGATCACATTCTAACGTTGACGCGTAACAGTAACCACCCTCTATATGCTTTCTGTTTGATCCGAGACATTTCCTGAAAATTGGTGAACCAAATAAATAAAGGACGGTGTGAGATTCGCTTAAATGTCTTCAACGTGAACACTTGTTCCACTGGCGGACTGGAGTTGATACCTAAAGGCATATAAACCAGGCTCAAAGACTTGCATATTATTTATTGCGTTCCAACGCCAAACACTATACACACATACTGTAAATGTATGGGTATATAGTGATTTTTTTGTGTACAAGCCAATATTAAAGTCCATTTATTGGATGCCGATATAACAAAGAATGTAAAGCTATTGCTTTGCTATCATATTTTGATAATACGTCTCACAAACTTTGTATATGACTAATCATATACCATAGTATGAGGGTATATTAGGTTACGGATCTTCCATAAATACAGCAGTTTATATAAAAGCCGCCAATGTGATGTGTCTAATGTAATACAAACATTATTAACAATAATGAGGTGAAGTACATATAATTCAAAAACAAGTAAAAATAGGATGTTCCCAAAACGAGAATGTAATAACAAGAGTAAGCATTAAGGTAAAATTTTCATGAGGAAGTGAAACTATTCAAATATTTAGTGTCAATTCGTGGAAAACTTAACTGGAAAGTCGACAAGAAAAGCAAAGCAAATATAACTCCTTTAATACCAAATATTAGCCCTTGAATATAACTTATTCAACTTAAACCACTAAAATGAATTTTGTATAAAGCACAAGTCTTCCAAAACCTTAAAGCCAACACACATATTTATAGTGAGTACATGCCGCGCTCTTTGGTGCGAAACAATATTTTCCCAAGCAAAAACTTGTAATAATATAATATAAAAATAAATTTCCCATTTATCATTCAAATAGGCGAGTGATTGTTGCTACATGAGAAATTTCGGAAAATGTTGAATGATTATGGAAAATTGAATATGGTTGAGGCAGTTTTCTTTCACAATACACACACACTCGGGGCCGGGGAGCGTTGTACAAAGCGGTAAGCTGGCAGGCAGAGGAATTGCGAGAGTCAACCACCCCCATAGAGAAAACACCCACAGCCGGGGGTCGAAGTTTGCAAATACCACCGGCCCCCGGCTCTGTTCACACAAGCCGAACTAATCCCAACGTCGCAGGGAAGTAGGAGCCATAATCTTCAACTAGTACTATGTGTATACTAAAGGGAAAATATACGACCCATGAAAGTCCCCTGTATGTGTGCGTGCATCAAACTACACCCCCGAACCTTGGCTCGCTACCCTAACCAAATTTCGTTGGAAGATATCAGTTATTGATTATTTTGAAATTAATATTTATCATGTAATTTAATTTCAAGAAGGTATACATAAGAAAGTACGCGGTTTATATTCTCAAAGGGGACCCGATACTTTTGTTTAAAATATCACTAAAGTGGAATGATAATTAAAGAGCTCTACAACTTTAGGGGATAATATGATTTGGAGATACTGAAGTACTTGCGAGCTGTCTAAGTCATAATTCTTTGTCCCATTTCTACCTAGTTCATAGACATTAGCAAGCAAAGTGGGTACCGAAGTGTACCTCCATGTGGAATTCTGCATAAGAGTTAAATACAAGACATTTCCCCATAGTAACTAGTAACAACGCTGTGCGGTTGAAATAACTCAAAGCTTTACGATGCAACGCATATCTCCATGCAGTTGACGGGCAACATAAGGCATTTGACGTTGGAAACTAGGCAGACTTAGACGGTGACGAACGGTCGTCTGTATGAGTCAATGCTAAATCACATTCCAAACAGCAACCAACATAATATCTGTCAAGTATGATAAGAAGCATTCGTGTATGTGATAATTAGTCTTGGCTGAACGGGGTAGACCAAATATACAATCAGTTCGAAGTGTGAAAAAGCGCATTGAATGGTGAGGCAGTGCTTGAGTTGGGATGCTGTGCATGTTAAACTTGGTACACACATATATTATAGAGGCCATTGTTTTAGTTCTAGCGATGTATTAGCAGTCGGAAGTCGTATTCGAAAGCACAGCGGTAGTTAAACTGTTTATTAAATTTTCACTAATCAAACATCTAAAATATCCAAACGCAACGGCTGTCACCGGAGTAAACAATGAAAAATTCAGGCCTGTTGTCGCTACTAATTAAGGGGACTGGTCTTTATTCCAACCCATACGTTTGTTATTGATTATTCTGCTATTGACTAACCGATCACTTTTGGTGTTTCCCCAATTGAATGGCGAATCTGTTGAGAGTTTAGCTTGTGAGACTTGTTTTGGGTGGGAATGAATTTTGCAAACGTAGCCAAAACATGTCTTACTGTTACTTGATGGTAACAGGATGATTTGTGTCAGAGTCCGCCTTTGCATTGTTTAATTGCAAGGTTACAATCGAGTCAATATTGGCTCATGTCGAATTAATGGACACATTGTACCTGGTTAGATGTGTTAAGTTGCTTGAAAAGTTATTTAAGAGGAAACATAACATCTTTACCAAAGAAATTAAATGTATACACACTTAATTTGCATTTAATTTACATTCCAAATAAGTTAGATAAAAAAGCGGTTTTTGTCTGCATGAATTTATATCTACCCCTCTTATAATATTTAGAAAACATGAATTTAAGCTGAAAGTGAAAATTAAAAATTATAGACATGAAAAAGCTGCAACCTGTTGAATGCTTCCATAATTAGAAAAATAAGCAGTAAAGAAAGGAAGGGTAACAAAAACAAATTGAGTTAGCAGCAAACACTTTACAGACTTACATTTTAATATAAGTCAGCGTCATAATTGAATTTCTGTCTCGGTCTTTCACATTTGCAAAATACTTCTATTATATATTATAGTCTACTCAGAAATCTGTAAAACTATAATTTTGTCTCAACTTGGTGCAAATGTCTACATTTATATGCGGAACACTTCCCGGATGAAAGAGTGCAATGAAGTTACTATATATAGGTACACTTGGCGGTTTGACTTTTCTTCTCCCTGCTAAAGTCTCTTTATGTTTAAGATTTTTTATTTCGCATTATACAAACTCATAACTATTGCATTATAAAGTGTAGAAAAGTGCCGCACGTACTCAAGTACCTACCTACCTACATTTCTTTTATTTAAATAAATCTATGTGTGGGAGAAAAGTGAGTTAAATCACAAGTTACACATTCACATGTACCACAGTACATTTTCCATTTTCCAATGGTAATAAATGGTGCTCCGAGGGCATTCTTAAAACGGACGGACTATAGCTGTTTCACAAAGAAAAATTGATAATTCATTTTAGTATAATTTCTCTTCAACGCTAACGTATACATTTTTGTTTATTACCCAAGAGCATGAAAATAAAGACACTTAGAGTGAGGTGTACTAAATTTCTCTTGAAATCCACCTATGTTAATTTTCAGTTTTACATACAATGTAGCTACAAACAATAATAACTTTTAAAATACATAAACTCGTTAAGTGATTACCATTACGACGTAATTTGAGCATCATTATTATTCATTACCGCGGTAGATTGTTTTATTGGTGTAGGTAAACTTTGTGTTGTTTAACATTAAAATTACTTTGGCATATTAAAATTAATAATTCCTTGTTTAGGTTCGGTGTGAGAGTGCTTTATAAATATGGATGTTGGTAGGTATATACACGATGTGCACGTAATGGTATTATGACGGTCAAAAATTGTGCAAACCTCGTCCTGATTTATGGGCTTTGCCGCATTGTCCGGTTCCGGGTGAGGAGTTCTGTGGGCTAAAATCGAATTCGTTTCTAATTCCATATGGGCATGATGGATGGCGTGTTTATATGGCGAGTGGCCGACGGCATAAAGGTCAGGGGAGGTGTGCTGGTCAGCGTAATACACGGCAGGGCGCGACCCCCCAGGTCAATTGCCCGGCACGAACCCTTTGCCAGAAAAACTGACCGGTTTTTCGAATACAACTTTTTGATTGAGTTACCAACGCGCCCTACCTCCGCACTTTTATGTCCTTACTTTGTGGTCAATGTTGTGTCACAACCTTTCAACAAACGTAATCATGTTGAAAATTTGATGCATATATGTACCCATAACTCCATACAAGACTGATTAAAAGTTATTAAAAACGTATTAGAGATGAAAGTAAGAAATGAGCTTGGAATGTTTTGTCGTGTTATAAACTGATTGTCTTTTTCATTTGAATTTAAGGTAATTAATGTAGGTATAAAGTTTCAAATACTTGTGCATAACATTCATTATAACTGTTGTATAATTCCAGTGTATAAAAGCACGGAACGAATGTACACAAAGAAAAATCGACGATAACAAGTACAAGTGTAAAAATAAAATACAATTTTTTAACAGCTCCTTAACTCAAACAACAAGAGGGAGAAAAAATCGCGTGTTAATTAAACAACTTGACAAAATTAATTAAAAAGGTTAAGAATGGAAAAATGGAGCTTTTTGCCAACATTCTACTCTTCGCAGCTATAAGCGTCTCTGTTGGGATATATTAAAAGCAGTTTTCGCAAGTGTATACATATTGTAAGTGTATGGAGAATCACATTTTCAAGATCCACACACAGTACACCGATGTGATGGTATAGTGTCTAGTGGGCGGATGGTGAGATGAGGCTTAACCCCCTCAAACAAATGTTGTCAGATTCCAGGAGCACAAGCAGGATCCGCATAAGAGCATGCATAAACTGAAGCTGGGGAAATTGAAAACAAACAACTTCCAACACATGGAGCAGGTGAGTAAATATGGCGGCGTGGCCGTGACGCCATCACAGAGCTACCCCCGAGGGTTGTTAGCGACCACAGTGCCTAGCAACCCGCCCTCGCCCTAGCAACGGCTAGCCACTAGCCGCGGACACTTATTGATCAAGCGGGCCTGTTCCACTCCCGGTCCTTCGTTCCCCGCTCGCTCACATCCACCGCCGCGTCGCGGACACTTGATACATGCATATCCGAGTCTAAAGGATAAACTTCTCCCCATGCCCTTTTTGTCATTTGCGGGGTTGGGGCAGCAACATCCCAGCACACTGTGATGTGTATGTGCTATACAGCATCACGCAACTATGGACCCAACCAAATATCCCCGAATATCGATTCAAAATGACAATATTCTGAATTTATAAACGCCACAAAAATGCTCTAGCTTCAAAAACTCTTCACTTTATTCAACTTGTGAAGCAAAATCTTGTCTTGCTATATTTTATTGTAGGTAGCTAATTGAAAAATGTGGATGATATTCTTGTTCAAAAATTAATTATTTTCTCTGAGTAAACAAAGGTTTTACATTTTATGTTTCGGGAACTTGTATAAGGATCGATGATCCTTTAAATCAAAGTTGTATTGTTTAACCGTATAGATAATGTATATGTTATTGAAGTTCTTGATTCTCTAAACTGATCGTTAAACTGGTTTAACAAAATAGTTTTAAAAATGCATACTTTAATTTAAATTTTTTCGTTTATGTATAGGTAGTTTTCAAGTTTTATTATAACATTTTGCGTTGTTCATGTTATATTCAGAGCTGTATTTTATGAAGTATTTTAATGCCTTTTTCTATAAGTATAATAATAAATGCATAGGAGAAGGATTAAATAAAATAGCAGCCTCATAACTTTTTAAACCCATCTACCGCGCCATTTTGAGCGTCTTTACGGTCGATTGACCAATGAGCAGTTGCTGACTTCTCTTTCACGTTGTTCAATAATTGAACGCATGCCGACCACTGGTCATCACTTGAGGCGTAATTGGACCAGTTCAGAGCAACATTTTAACGAGTCAGAAATCTTGTTTAAAAATCACAATTTATGAACGCTTGGACAGGTATATTAAAAGAGGAAATCGCATTTTCCTCCTTTTCTGCAAACAAAACAAAAGACCGTATTTTGTGCAGATAAAGCTTTTAAAACTCTTAACACGAAATGCGCATAAAAATCATGTTCCAGTTTAATATTTTATTTGATCATCGTCTACGGCATAAAGAGATAAGCAAAAGAATTTTAACACTCGTTGATTCAACCACTAAAATTTCTTCCTACACACAATTATCTGTCTCTTTCACTTTGTAAAATGTTCATTTACTGGCGCAGTGTAAAAACAAAGACAAGACGTTTAGAGAGTCTTTCCCGAAAGAAAGAGTTGATTCTTGAAGTCATACGAAACTTGCTTACTTATATTCACGGCACGTTCGTCGGGGATTGCTAGCTACTCTGCCATTTTAAAATTCATTACAAATTATATCAGCTGTAAAAATGAGCTTTTTTTCACGTTTATGACAAAAAGTTCATCAGAGCAAGCATTTTTAGGTACATAAACTACGTACAAGATAATAGCCGCCGCGAAAGTTCAACTTCCCCCCCGAACTTTGTTTAAAGACTATGATGTAATTAAAATTGTTTCATAATATTTTTATAGGTTTTTCTTTTTAGGTAAACATTCTCCTACTTACCGCATTAATTTAAAAAGTTTTTACTAACGATATTGTCTTATGAAGATACAAGTTCTTTAAATATTTTGCTTCTAATAGTCCTTAATTCTCTTAGTACACACTTTATATTAAAACAGTCACTTCCTGGTTGAGTACAGCATTTAAACTAAATAATAACCAGTCCATATACCTTTATTTACCCCGTTCTTTAATATACATATATTCATGCCTGCAAACTAAATTCAATATATACATATGCGTTCCTATTCAGCATATGCATATGTAAACGTGGTTCACTCTTTAACCCTTTCCTATTCTTTTGCACGTCTCTCACTTCCGTCAACGAAGGTAGGTACAAACCTCGTACCTGAAGGAGTGGAGGACCCTAATAATAACTTTTATTACATTTTAGTTTCAATAGACACTTGAGTTCAATTTGCTCATATTGTCACAAATTCAAAACAATGATCACTAATTGGTGCACTAGAATTTTAACTTTTTCAACAGGATTTCAAGTTTCTGTTAAATTCGTAACTCTAATACCTTACATTTTACATTTTGATAAACATAACACGATGTGGATGTACAAATGGATAAAAGGTTAATGATTTTTAATTTCAAACATAAACTCTATACACCCTATATCCGATAGAATGCAAATACATTTAATATCCACATCCCCAATATAAAAAGATAACAGATAACTAAGGTATTGTGTTTATGCAGACACCGAATGTTATATTGAATAACCTGGATAATTGAAAGGGTTACCGGAACCTATATGATTTATGCGAAACTCAATGTGTCAGGTAAAGAGTTACTTTATAATATTCAAAAAACGTTACACCCAGCAATGGTTAGCTCTTTCCAAATATTAAAATAAGGGACCTTAAAAATAATATAAAACTGAATTTAATTTCCGGATTAACTTGAATGTTTACTTTTCCTAAAAAGAACTGAACGGAAATCATGAACTCACATTCTAACATAATTCCGAGTGCATAAAATTAGTTTGACTGTTACAAAAATTACGCCCGTTGCGAGGTTCCTCATGCATACATCACAAGGGCTTTACTTCCAATAGAAAAATTTAGATAACATTATATTCAAATTACAAATGACAGACCTATAAGTGACACCCTGGTGGTACAACTGAAGTACTCTTAATGGCGACTTCACTGATCTCGATAAAACGGCAACACTTTCAACCCCCCGTGCTAAAAATTTTATTTCAAGTTCAATGTCGCCCTTTTCAAATTTCCACCGTTGCATTTCTGTGAAATTTAATTTCACATTTTATGGGGAACCAATTTTTTTTCTTGTTTTTTAAATTCTCTTTTCTGTTGAGAAATATTTGAATATATACAATATTTGAAAACAGTAAAATGTCTTCGTTATAATATTGCTCAAATGCGGAATCAAATCAGAGCATTTTATTGTGAAATGCAGAATGGAAAGGATACGTGTAATATGGATAATAGTAGAATGATTTGAAGGATTTTCTACTCAAATAGATCTGCTTCTTTTGTAGTTTTTTTCGCATGGATTCCAATAAACTAAAAATAGGTTTTCCTTGATCCTGCTTATTGTGGATTTCGCATTACCATCATAAAAATTGATCATAAAACCAGCAACAAAAATAAAGCTCGTCAATTTCGGCTTATGGGGAGTGGATAATTGCATTGGCTACGGATACAACATAAATTTAACCTGTTTTACGGTCAATAATTTACCATTTAGAATAATTAATTAGTCGAATGAGGGGGTAAAAAAGGAGCCTAAAGGAAAATTCTGTACCTAATATGAGATACCTAGTTAAAATTTAATGTAGAATTTTATTTTCTACCTATGTACAAATGATATTACCTAGTGTAATAGCGTAAGAGTTGCATTGTATTCAACCCTTCTCTATTTTGCGAGACATGTTTGCCGTTCACAAAGTGTTACCAAACAGATCCCCCAAGTTACAATAGTAAGACAAGACAAGAAGGTTTCTCGGCAACTAATTAAACTTTCCAACTAGCAGGCTTAGCTCTGCCCGTAGCAACGTGAACACTCACACATCCCCACAAGTACAACACACACATAAGTGTTCGTATATAGCCCAGCCACCCTTATTTCACATAAGATTGTAGGTGTGTGTTGGTATTCCCTTGGAAAACCACTGCCACACAACCAGTACACCTCCTATATGCCTCCACCTCATCCCCGTCATCCTCATAGCTGCAGGATACTGTCAGTTCAAGATGGAAACGAGCTTCTGGGGAGAGGCAGCTCAAACTATCTAAGTCAGCTACCCCATACCCAACTTTAACAACTGTCTTATATGTTTCTGAATTTCTATTTGACGTGATAATGGAAAGTGTGGGGGTGTATTGGGACTCGTAATTATAAACTATGACAGCAAATTTTACTGACGCAGTGGTTAGGTGCGGCCCGGGAATTTGGTTGGGGAAAAGGTTCTTTTACCACTTGAAAATGCCATAATGTTCTTTTTTTCGGTAATAAAATGACATCCTCTTTAAAACGTCCACATCTATCTAATAGCAAAAACTGTTTGCTCTCACCTGTAAAGTGATTTAGAAGTAAAACTTTGCCCTATAACTATATCTATGTGTATACTATAAGAGCGTAAAGCGCGCGTACTTTTTTAAGATTCCGTGGCGCGAAGTGTGTAAATAAATAGTAAATTATCCCGTCTCGGCGCTCGGCGTCCTATTTTTCAACAGCGTGTTAATGAAAATCTGAAGTAAGTCAAGGCGAAGGCTGCAATTAAAAATCGATCCCAAGTCTGCAGACCTGCTGCTCTCTTTTCTTTTATACTTTACTTTCTCTCTACTCCGGTAAATAATGGCACATTCAACAGATTGCTGCTCATCAGCATTTTATTATTTTTAGAAGCACAACTTCTTTAGCACGCTTACGAGAACTTCAAATGAATAATGCATCATTTATAAAGTTCATTGAGCTTTTACACACCGAAACTTCTTTATAATTTATTTTGTAACACTTTATTTTAGACTGCCGTTCGTTTTCTCTTTTGACGACTTTCCTCATCATTTCGGTTTTCGGTTTTTCATAAAACGGCCGCCCCTAATACACTCAGCCCCAAAATGTAGGTAGGTATACTTATTTTGCGTTTCTGTGTATAATACTTATACACACGAACCAATCAGTGTGTTTATTATAGACATAATAGAAACTAGAGTGAACGTGAGCATGAAAATTTGAAATTTCATATAAAAGGGAAAGTTGATTAGGAAAATTTATTTCATTCAAAATGGTTGCCAGTTTATCAAAGCATTATATATCCGTATACAACCCCTTGTACCAAGTTGTAGCAAGTGTGGCCTATTCAGGTAATAGCCAGGGGTGAGTGAGGAGGCACCCCCTTCGATCCCCGAGTCCGGGGGCCAAAGTAATTTCGCAGAACCCGCAACAACTAAAACCTGCGACTAGAAAGAGACTCCAGCATGCATGGGATGGCAAAGGGCGGCGAGGGGGGACGACGACATTGTGGTTGAACCTAGAACAGCATACAGCGCCTTAGGAAAGCAACTTTACTTGAAATTAATTTAGGTCCAGGGTTTTTGGGGGCGGAAGCTGGGTGGCGGCCATGTTGCTAGCGTGTGGTGGCAACGTGTGTGCCTCTGTATTTAATTAGCGCAGTGTTACTCGCTTAATTACAGGGGCAGGACTGGGCTGGAATCCATTATTATAGCACAAACTAACTTGTGGAAACTGTTACATGTGGTCGTGATAGTGTAAGGGGGCGGACGGGACCGATTACACCCACCACTAACAAATTTCGTCCCCTTGCAGCCCCCCTTGTGCGCCAATCTTCATACGATATGGCACATTTTCTTACCTTTATACTCAATTTATGTGAAATTCAATTGGAAACTCGCTCCTATTTGAATTAGATTGATAAAATTTTGTATGTGTGTGTCTAGTATTGATAATTGCTACCAAGAGCTATATATTCAGAATTAAATTGAAGACCTTTAAATTTCCATCATTCATATACGTTTAAGGTACACACAAAGTCAAATTCGACTCTTTAGTAATTAGTACAATGTTAAAACTATTTAATGTACAAGTTGAGATAAAGAAAAGTAAGGTGGGTAAGGTACTGAGAGCACGATGGTGCATGTGCGCCCCCCGTTTTAAGCTGATATATATTAAAAGTCACTTTAAGACGCTTTATGCCCAAATAATTATTAATCAGTCATGCAAAAGGGGTCTGTGGGTTTATTTAATTTTCACACCACTCTAATTATTAATCAATTATAGAAGTTGTACAAGTCGTGAGGGTTAAGAGCCTTTAATACATCAGTCTGCTGGTGTCTAAGTTATGTTGAAAACACAGGAATGGCGGTTTAAAGTGCAGGGCAAAAGTAAGTATACGACGAGGGACATTAAAATTCGAGACAACATCAATATTTAATTCTACAAGGATGCGTGAGGTTTCTCAGAGACTATCAATCATTTACAAACATTCAAGGATATTGAACACGAATTCTCAAGTGTTTTCCTATAAGTAGTTTTAAAATTCACTTCTTGATACTCGACATACATACATGCTCAAATTTCCACCTTCGTTCACATTTTTCCTCGTACCTATCAAGCAGCACCTTCGCGACGGTGTAAGATATGAAGTATTATAATTGAGCTTCGTCTATACAGGAATTCGATTCCTTTTTCCAAGCTTATCAATCAAGCGTGATGCTGAGTTACGTTAACAATTTCAAAACTGCATTTGCTAGTTGATGTTTAATACTTGCGCATTCGCCATATTTTCAACTTGGAATTCACAATATTCAAAGATTGTTCGCGTAAAAGTTCAAGTTGAAAAGTTAGTAAACATCAAACGAATTACAAAGAATGAGCATTTGATGCAGTTAAGCGGGCGGCAAACTTGTTAAGGGAGGCTAATTTTAATTTTATTGCGCTGGTTAAGAGCCGGAATAATTATAATATTAGGACTTTAACTTTACAGTTTTCCTTGTACATTTTCTGCATGTCAAAAGGGCTGTACTGTATGTATGTGGCCCTAATAAAATGAATTAACGATAGCACCCGCCACTTTAATAAAATTAAACGTTAATGGGACAATTTCAACTCCCACTTACACATTAAAAGTACAAGTTCTCCCTTAAAGGGAAATCTAGTCCGACAATGTTTTATTTTATGTTGGTTATACGGCTGCTAAATTAAAACACATTAAAGTCTCTGCACCTAACAACCTAAATTCGAGCGATGTGGCCTTAAATTAAGTCAATTTTCGGTTATTTAGATTTTTTGATATCAGCGCCTTCGCCATATTATTAAATCTAAACCAATTCACTTTTACCATTCAAAGGAAAAACAATTAATGTTTGAAGAAATAATTGAAACAACCCTACATCCAACATTTAAATTCAATATCCTCTATAATATTTCGGTTCGACCCCAACTACAACATTTCCAAATTGGATTTAGTACAAAAGTATTTTAAGCGAACATAATTTCCGCATTGGCTGAATTTCGTTCCAATTTTGTTTTCAAATTATATGTATGGTGGATGAGAAGTCAATCTTTAGTTCCTTTTCGATGACTAACCAATTCCCCAACATCATAAATTTTAGTAGCAAAGTGAACCAACCCTCTTTCGTGTATGGGGATTTGAATTGCGAGGGTTATATGTGACTTTGGCTTGAAATTCGGTTCCATTAGGGATCGGACAGCAAATGGCAGTGACCGGAAGTGAACCGCCCCCACATTTCCGACTCTGACCGATTATTGTCTTCGGTCGCTTCCGAATTACTGTATTGGCCAGTGAATATAAGGACAATGAAGAACGTACCTTATATAAAAGTATAAAATTGACGAAAGCAATTCTCGTGTATATTCTACCTTCGACTTTCCACTTAATAATAAGGATAATGAGTTTAAGAAGGAGCTTTTTGCAGCAACTAATTTAACTGTACAATTTTGAATACAGTCACAAAGAGGGACGGAAGTATTATGTATGTACAAACTCCTTTTAAAGAAATGAAGATGTCTTTTTATCTTCACAATAATATCCTATATACTTAACAAAAGCTGGTGTGTAGGTTTTTGTTAAATTGTGTTTGACTTTGGATGTAGGAGAACTCCTCCAAAGATAGTTAATGTTTCTATTTCCAAAACGCGCGAAACCAATTGTAAAGAGAAACGTTTGCAATTAATCTCCTTACCTCTGGGAAAGATATCTGCAGTTGCCCAGGCAACGCAGCCCTCCAAACCGTACTTCAAATACTCCATCAACGGCACTCTTCTCAACACAGCCACGTATTTAGAATACATAACGTATTGCCACCCATGCCATACCAACGACAATCGATCGCAAAATTGTGTGTTTGCATCGAACACAACAAATATATCCACCTACTTGGGGATGTGTAATATGTTTTTTTCGACTTTCTTCAACAAAGCTACAATTGCATTAGTTCTAAGCAAGATGGTGCACTCTATGCAATAATAATAAGCTTTTAGCTTTTATTAAATATTCAAGTGCATTCATATTGTCATTAAAGACTGTAATATTTATATTGAGTATTTTATCTATCAGGTAATGGTAGACGAATACCAGAAAATCCTATTTATGATAGTTTAATAGGTACACAAGTTAGTCAAAGTAGCTAAAGTTGGAAGAGTTCAGAATTAAGTGAAATTTCAAAACTAATCTTTTATTAGAAGGACGATCCAACTGTATACTGTGTACTACAGTGTACATTATTTTCTTGAATAAAAGTTGGGAAATGAAACTTTTAATAAAAAGAATATTTCACATTCCTTTGTTGAAGTTTAAGAGCTTTCGAAGCTGCATAAATATTGGAGAATGGCCATCCGACAGCTACTACCACCCAGTGGCCGGTAGTAGAACCTATAGTTTCACTAATGTCTAGGATCAGGCATTAACTCGAGGAGCTTTTACGTAAAAGCTTATACCTACTATCCTGCAAGCTTACAATATTTGTGCAGTATTAATAAGCAGAAGCTTTTTGCATATAAGGAATTGTTTTTTTCCTGAGCTTTTATTAAAGAAACTATAACTGTTGTAGTTTTATTATTATTATTATGTAAATATTATATTCGTATACCTATAACACTAATCTTTATTTATGTACTATAACGTAAATTGGAATAAAGCAAAGCTTATTTGAATACAGTTTTGATCATATTTATATTAAATGTACCTAATTGACTGACTGTTTCTACTAAATATCTTTTATTAGCAATTACTAAAGCGCTTTGTTCAATTATATTCATTTCGATAAGTAATTTTTTATATTTATTTGACATTTAATGTTATTTTATTATATTTGTATAGTATCGATCTTTAATGTACCTAACTAGTAAATAAATAATCGTGATTACGAAATTGCATAAACATATTTTATTTATGTTTACTGCAAAACAAGCATTAAGTGTTTTTGTAAATTATTACTATATCTTTTATTTCATACTACTTTAAGTATTTACATTCTTATACAGGTATCCATTTAAATTTTACCTGTATGAAAAAGGTAGAATTGGTTGCATAAAAATTGCCTATGGCATTAAATAAATGTGCTTATGGACTTTATGGTATAGTAAAACCTAAAACCACGTACCTATGTCTATTTAAATTCCTATAATTCTTATTCAAAAAAAAAAACAGAAAGCATCGGTGTTAATTTAATTCAGTTAGTAGCATTCCATAGCTCCTTATCATCCTCCATCCACCCTCACCCTTTTCTGATTGATTTCATTCTCCTTTGGCGATTTAATTGTGGGGACAGTTCACACAATAAAGCGACCATACATGAATGATCGACGGTCCTATTCTTAAACTTTTTGTGGTACCATCAGATTACACAATTTTTTTATAGATGAATTGTTGTCATATATAGCAGGAAAGAAAAAGATTTTGCACAAAAGCGAATCAGAGCAAAGATCCCGGTCATTGTACAAACTTGAAGTAAAGAAAACAGAAATTCTAGAAAGAGATTTTATTTTTCTATATTAATATTAACATGTTGACCTAAAACGACTAGATGACGTACTGTCTGGGCATTGGGAGGAGAGCCCTTTCAGTATATCTGATTAAGGATCTGACGGGCCAAGGGTCAGACCTTTCTTCTATTTGTTATTTGTCCTTTGGCTTTAGATGTATTATCTGTGTTCTTTATATGCTTCCCTTACAAACATAGCAGTTATTTTCGTATACTTAAAAGTGCGATATTACCTAAATCCGCGAAAAGATCCATTAAAAAAATCATGTTGAAATTTGAATATTTGATGGCCAATTTTTAATTACGTTAAAATGTGTAAAAAGTTCTTTCTAAACTTTAGTTAAAACCTTTTTAATTTCAATAATGGAACAAGGCATTGATATTATGTAGGTATCGGTTGGTGATTTAAAAAACACTCCATTATACCATACCTACCTAATATTCTGATGTAGCCTAAAGAAACGTTCTAATCCCAAATCTGTATCCTGCGGTCACGGTATTACACGCAGCTGGATACACATATTGACCTTACTGTCATTTAACAATCATGCAAGTGTACGGAATTACTCGAAATGTACAAAAATTCGAACAGCGTTCCATTTATAAATTATCTATGGAGATTTGCAAGTCCAAATATCAGCAGAGAATGCAGTCTTTGTTCGCTTTGGTTCCCTATAGAAAATTATTTCGAAACATTTAAGCGTACAAATTTATTTTACGAATTTTTCATCTATTATTTAGCGCGCGCTTTGGATCGATAGATTCTCTACTATACATTAAAATAAAGGATGCACACCGAAAACCACCTGTCCAACTTATTAGAAAGTTAAATTCACATGTTTGCGCCACCAGTGTCTATAATTCTATAACAAATCGAGCTTGAAATTGGCGTGTTTCTATCCTTACGTAAATATTGCGTAGGGGTGAGAATCTATTAAAAAGCGTGTCTTATAAAACTGCTATCATGGACATTAATTTCAGACCCTCATCAGAACAAAATAATGTTACGAATTTGGTCGCTTGCAACCTGTCCGATCTACGACCCCCTTGACGGTCAGCGATGGCCTATTTCTATACGGTTATTATTAGATCCCCCTAATTCCCTCAAGACAGGAGAAAGTATTACAGAAATTAAAAATAAAAAACGTTTAATTTTCTTGAAATAAATAATATAAACAAACCCATTAACAATGTGATACGTCGAGATTTTATCAGCCTTGTACCACCCTTGACAAATGAACGGCATTATACAATAAAATATACAAATTTCCTTTGCTATTTTCATGAAAATCGTGTGTGGATGAGGGTGAGTATTGCGTTAAATGTGGTGGTTTTTATGGAATCGGTGTCAGTGGTGCCTGGCACCCAGATGATGACCGCGGGACATGAGAAACTTTAGATTCACGCGAGTAGCCAGGGGTCACGACACGGCGGTCTGTTTGTGGGGGAGTTATGAACGTCGGGAAGTCACCAAGTGGCACCAAAGATATTCGTGGACGACTTGATACTGGCACGGGAATGGCCAGAGGTCACAAACACACTCCATTATCGACCAAACTAGATAATGTCTTAGATTATGACATGAAATCAGGCATGCTTAAATGCTACAAAAATAGATTATTTACATATTTCGTGTTGTATCATTGTAAAAAGGAAAAGAAATTCAACGAATTGATAAATATCAGATGGATATATGCGATTCCTTATGGAAAATTTTTATTTATGTCACTAATACATCGTACAGCATATTTTATCATTCTGCTAAAAATATGGAACATTTATTTAAATGGATGGAATTTAATTGAGTCGGAAACGAAATTTTGAGAGAAAAAGTTCACCAAAGCGCATACACACCATATATATATATAAATACAAGACGAACGTTTGTTGCATACACCTCTAGAGATTGATTGACGTATGAAAAGATGTATTCTGATTGTGAAACTTGGTAAAACCAGCTGAAGAATGGTCAATGTATTATGCACTTATTTTAAAATATTGGCCAGTCTGATCGCAAAGCAATGGACCGCTTCCCATCCACTATCCACTCGTCGTAATACTCGTTTTATATTCTCTCTGTTTAATAAATGTTGGTTGTTCAATAAGCGTTTTCAATAGAATTCATTAATATTTAATTTTACGATCATTAAAATACGTATAATACTGTAATTTAAACTAAGTAATGCAAATTACCGTAAAGGTGTCCAAATTTGCAGAAAATTACTATAATATCCTGGATTAACAAAAGTTCTTGTATTATTGACGTGGGTGGTTCGACGTAATCTATATTTAATGTCCTAAAATTACACATATTTGTTATTGAATTCTAAAGAAACATATGACCAAAAATAGGGTGGTCTTTATAGGAAACCCTCAAAAAGGCACGATTACGACATTTAAGAATTTTTAAGTCGCATTATTGTAATTCTATTGATCCATTGACAATATTTACTATTGTACATGTTAGAAGTTCGAAAACATAAAGCACCACATTTTCTTGTGGACATGAATTCTCCCTCGTATTACCCTGCTAAAATTAGAAAAGTTATAAAAAGACTGGACGCCAAGCTCATCAGACGCTAGCCAGAAGTATAATAAAGATGAAGATGAGGGTGTTTGGAGTTCAAAAATAGCAATGTAAAAAATAGGGAAAATTTTTTAAGTGGCGGCACTTAAAATGTGTAAACTTCAATTTCAATGTTATACTCATATATATTCCATGATTGTGTGTTCCCATTTCAACACTAAAGTCATTGAAATTGTTATTTGTAAATTTGTAAAGCGACCGGTGTTGTGTACCTACAATTTACTGATAAGATAACACAAATAGCCCGGCTATCTATCCGGACGACGAACTGTTTCATGTGATAACACAACTAAAAAGGCAAACAGTTGATAACAAAGTTCGGTCCACTACAAACAATACACTTTTATACCTAATAAAGTGTCCCTCCACAGTGGAAACAAACATGCATTTCCGTTTAGATCGTAAAAAAAACTGCGAACCACCCTCTGATTGTGGGGTGAACATTTGCACTGCGATGAAAATTGCCCAAAAACGAATTACTGCACAGCAACAGGTGCATATACTTGAAGGACTTTTTAATAATGAGCAAAGGAAGGATATTTGTTGTTTGAATGTGGTCACACCTTTTTTTTTCTGAAAACGATGATTAAATAGCTTTTGACGAAAACATCGAATTTATATCAGGATGCACTTATTGTGATGATTGATGTTTGATAATTTGACAGTTGAATGTTATTCATTGTTTCTTTGCTGGGGGTTGATATTTTTTGGTGGACAATAGGGTGGACTGAGGCTACAAAAAGGGAACACGTGACCCATTTTTTTCTTATAGGGGATCCGCATTCATATTGACCTTATACAATCCTAATGTCCACTGGCTGTTTATAGCAGATGTAGATTAATAACAGGGATGTACAAAGTCATATAAAAATTTTTGTCCAAATGGGAAGTTGCACGTCTCTGTTTGGTTCCCACATTAATTTGCCTTTATCTTGCCGCTATCTTGTATAGAATTACAACATAAAGTTAATTTGAAACAACGAGCAATTATGTGAATGCAACTATAAACCTGTGTAATTGCGCTTATTGGGCAAAATAGTAAGCAAATATTTGTACAGCCCTGACAAGGAACCAATTGTGCCGTGCATAAATTCATACGATGAAAAAAATACAATTGTCATGTGCATTAGAGGTCGTCCAAACGTGTAGCAATCGTCTATCGGCTGATTATAATTGAAAGGCTTTGATAAACCAACTGTGTAGCTGTCAGTTATTGTATTTTGATATTCGACTACCCCTACGCAATATGTTAGCCAAGGCCAGATAAGGTTGCTGGACCGCTTCACTGGACAAAAATTAATAACAATAACGAATGGAAGACTGAACCTTTGACCCTCATTTACATCGATAGAATGATGCAAACATTAGCGTAAATTTTTTTACGATAATGTTTTTATTCAAGAATACACAGAAAAGTGAAATTTAATTAAATCTAGTGCTGAATGACAAGATAAAAGATTAACGACTTCCGCCGTTGATGAATTTTCCAATATATTTGTAATAGATTTTTTTCTCTTCTGTGACTATATACAAATATGAAATATTGTATTGGGATGGTATTCCCGAAAAAGTTGAGCTTATCTTTTTATATGGCATTGATAAGATACATTGGACTTTTGTTGGATGGGAAACAAAAGGATGTGGTGAAATCATAATGGATTTACTTGTCTTGTCTTGTCCACTGTGTATCACTTGGAACTGTATACGATATACAAACTCAAATAATACAGATTAATCACTTTAATTCACATTTAATTATGATAAAAGCAATTATTTATACGCTTTGTTCCATTTATGCAATTAGAAAAATTTACTTAATTTATTTAAACACAATGCACTATTATGTGTCTATTGTGAATATGATGTTGGGGTTTGTAGTTCGGTGAAAATTTATTCGCTATCGTAAATCACTTTTTATTATTTATTTTTGCCATTTATCTATTCTATTGTTTAGATGAGGAATTTAAAGAACATCAACAGATAAATTTAAATAAAATTGTCCCCACATTTTTTTCATTATATCTATACCTTTTTACCCTTTATGCCCGCATTAGTAAAACTAATAAAGGGCTTCTAAGGTTCAGGCCAGGTGCGACAAAAAAAAACTCTTTTTTCATAATGCGGGGTCCTTAAAATCGTTTGTATTTTTTTGTTTGGCATGTGCTTCATTAAAAAACTGCCCACTGGGTGACACTTAATAAAAATTACATAGTGAAAAAATCGTTTAATTAGGTGAGAGGATGTGAGAATTAATGAAATGTGAACGTAGGACGATAAATCTGTTCGGAGATGATTTTTATGAAAACCAGCAAAAATACGCCCTTTGAAATATGAATACTATTCCAGAGACAATTCTAGATTCTACATAACCGATCTGACCCCCTAACGGTTACAAATATTAATAATTAGGCATATGGAATAGACGTTACTCTAGGTACTTGTTTAGCATAAATAGGCAAAAACTAGATACTAGATTAAAGAAAATATATAAGCTACCGTGAGAAAAACGTAAAAAACTGTGGGGTGAGACCTGCTCTCCTAAAAAATATGCAAAGATTTTTTTATTCATCTGCCTCAGTATGTGTGTAAAAATAAATGGGCAGGTATGACAATTGTGCATTTTAAATTAAGAAAAAACCTACCCCAGATCATGATGAAGCTAAGAATACTTATGTGGGAAAAAGTTACCCCCCTCAAAACTCAAAAGGTTTTTTTTTCACAAACAAATTTTGTGCCTGCAATGCAAAGTGATTAAAAGATTTTATTTATAATGTTGCTGTTTTTTCGAACATTGTTGTATGCAAATTGGGTGAATGTAATAAAAAATGGTCGATAAATCGTCGGTAATTTATCACAAGGAGAATTTTTTCTGTATGCAGAGTAGCGGTTTACCGTTGCTGTATATAAAAAATGCGTTAACATCTCTATAATTGCTGTTTAATTCTAATAAAGCTACCGCTGCTTGTTTTTTTCGCTGCGTGTTAGTTACAACGTGATTTATATTTACCGAGTGTAAAACTTTAGCCGTTAGAAGTGAGCACAAAAACGTTTTATTAACGAACATTATTAATCAGAATACATTAATGCATTATTTCATATATCCAGGAGAGGATTTTTCTTTCGACTCTCTCTCCCCCACACCACCAAATGGCATACAATAAAACTCACTAAACATATGAAAATCACAAAAGTACATTTAGCTTTACGCACGCAATTGTGGCGAAAAAATAGGGAGTTTATGACAAAACACACTTACAGTCTCCCAAATTGTACATGAATATTGTATCGTGTATTCGTCACATCCATGTCTGTGTATGGGAAATTGGGCATTCGATGTAAAACGATAAAAGAAGGGAAATGAAGGGTCATAGGTTAACTGCCATACGGCCGGACATTTGCTGTATTCCAAAAATATAAAAATGACCAATGCCCCATTGTGTGTATGTCACATCGCTATTGTATTCATGATAGAATATTTATTTGCATAAGGGTCAGTTTATTTTTTCTATGCATAGTATATGCAAATATGCAAATCGAATCAGAATGCATAAATGCACACTGTGAAAGCCTGGGATTGAGTGAATTTAATTGCAACGAATAATTGCTTGTTAGTGAAATTATTTAAAGCTCGGAAAAAACTGGTATATACGTTTGGTATAAGAGAAAAAAAGAACAAACAAAACGACTCGAGCTTTTTTCCAATCCCAGTTTCGAATATAAATTATGACTGTAAAAAAATCGTTTCTACATACTATAATACAGTTTGGTAAGGCAGTAAAAAACAATAGTAAGTAAAAAACGGTTTTATAATAGATGTTTGTATCAAACCTTTTTTGTGTTGTTTTTATCATTACACAAGATATACCGAGATATAACCGATTCTGACACCATAAAAAGTTATCCTCATAAAAAGTGACCCTGTGTGTTTGGGGTGTCCCTTTGCGCGACTAGTTTCGGTTGAATGGTACTGAGGGCCATTGTTTATACATGCATTTGCGAAACAATAGTCAATTAACTAATTTAAAGCAAAGCCAATTGATGGTAATAAAACGATATGAGTTTCTCACTATAGTGGGTTAGTTTAGACCGGTGGCAGAGTATTAGTTGTCCGGCGTTAATTAACATAAATCCGGTGCAACTTCACGGATGTAGCGATTACTAGAGCTCCCTATAGTCATGTAGGTATACACAGAGGGACTTCGGCCAGGGGTCAACTATTTAGCCTTTGGCGACTTACTCACTATACGTAATTAATCAGGCGATTTTTTTATTGCCTGCAGGGACTTTATGAATTTGTTTAATTAAGTTAAGACGTCAATATCGTTTTTCAGTTAATTAAAAGTTAATTTAATTCTTTTTTAAGTATGCAGATAGTGTCAATATACACATATATGTATTTATAGATTGGTTTCCTGTTTAATTAATCATAGGTCGTTAAAGATATTGTATACGAATGTATGATATAAAAGGCTTCTTCATAAGTGGCCACTTTGCTCCAATAACATTGAATTGGTTGAATTTTCCCCAATTTGCGCATGATTTTCTCGTAAAATGGACAGTGGTCACCAGTCGTGTGAGTGATAAAGTTAAGGTCCACCCACGAGTATCGATTTATTTGCATTATTGCTAGGGGGTTCCAATTAAATGTATAGAATTTGTTTGAATATGTATACGTATATGGGTCATTTATTTATGGTCGGATTCATAAATGGGCAAGCATTTTAATCAAACAAATTGAAGTATCTGCTTCGAATAAAAGAAGTGAAATATTTAGTACCGGGCACTAGGGTCCAACTACTCATCTTTTCTGTATATGAAGGGTCACGTGCGTCCGCTTCTATTTTCTATTCTCTTGTTGAGAAGATAAGTAATAAATTAAAAAAGACAAGTTCGCCAAACAGATCGTGTTGGAAAGTGTAATAATGTAGAAAACAAATTGGTGTTTTAGTAAATTTATGTTTCCATTTTAAAGCGTTAGAACTGAAATTCAGGACATCAGGTGCAAGTCATAATAAATAGCTGCAATATATACAATAAGTATTTACATGATGAAGTCTGTCATTAGACTGTTAATTTTTGAATTGTTTAGATTCGCACACGTGGGTTGAAATCACGGTTGGAAATTGTAAGAAAAGGATGTTTGATGTCAACTCTTTAGATATTGGCAAAGTTTGCGAGTTCATGTCGTGACACGTGATGAGACCCAAACGGACCGCGTGACACACGAACTCACTACCATTTCCTATTCTATTTACCTTTTGTACAATTATCGCACTTTTTAATTGCTTATTTATTGCACGGATATAGATTTTATTCATTTACTAATTGGTATAAAACAGAAAATGGCTTATTGTTCAATTTTAGAAAACTCCAACTTTCTGATACGATATTTAACCGTAATGTCAGCATCTCAGATGCTTATGAAAATTTTAATAAACACACAATTAAGGTGAAGTGAAGTATATGCTATTCCAATGGCTTTTTGTTACGTAAAATTGGAAACTGCATCAAGAGTTTTTCATTCCACATTCGAAACGAAATCTATTATAATCTTTATTGTAACTCCCTTAAAAAGTAGGTAATCATTTTTATACTTAAGTAAATGTATTCGTACGTATAGAAAGTTATGTCCAGCTATATCAATTCCTCGACATAATTATACTGTTCCAAACAGACATCAACAACTCACTGTGGATACAATCGTGAGAGAGCCGCGAATGGAAAGTGTTGTAACCTATGAGAACTATACATTCGTTAACTTATGTTCCTTTATGTCGTCTATACACAAACATAAATTCTTTCTCTTATGTGTATCGTCTTTTAGCAATTCTCTTAATATTCACATCATCACTAAGCTTGAAGAGTGTGTTTCTAAAAACTAATTAACGCCTCTTAGCGCCCATTCTTTAATCCTTCTCTATTGTCAATTAGATAATTGTCAGCTTTTACCATGCAACGGGGCTCTTCATTCAAATTGATGCTGTAGATTAGGAGAAAGAAATTTAACGATATAAGTGGACCTCCATATGATTCACCTGTAGATTAAAATCTACAGGCAGAAATGGCAAACACAAACTGCACATCGTGAAATGCTGAAATTCTTTCATTGATGCATCAGACAAGATGAATTACTCCAATCTCTACACGAAAATCTATAAGTATCTGTTTGTATCCAGCATAAAAATAAATTTGTTTTACTTTTAATAAAACCTTATGGCTTCTGTAATTGTCTCACAAAAACGGGGATTGAATAAGGAAATCGTGTTTGCTGAATAATTACGACCTATACATTTATAATTTGAAACAGTTTGTTCGTTGTTTTATTAAATAGAAACAATGGCTATGAACATATTAAGATGGGAAAAATGTGTACGACTATCGAGAATATGAGGACGCTGGTCAACAATGAGATCCTCTCATAATTAAGCGCAGGAAATAGTTCAAAAAATAACATTGGTGTGTATAATGGACTTTCTCACAGTCACAATGGACATATCCACACATTGTAGTAATTTCCTTATTCTTTTGTTGTTTCAGATCTTGTAGAATTTTACTTTTCTAAATATTAATATACTTTCTTGTAAAATAACTTGTTAAATAAAATGGTGTGGGAGTGTAAATATTTGAATTGAATTTATAACATTCGTAACCTAATTTTTGATTGAATCAAACGAAAAAATGCGAAATGCTTTTCCGTATTAAAGAAATTAAAGTCATCATAAATTTTTCAATTGCCCATACAAACAAATAGACGAATATATCGGCTCTTGAATGGTTCATAATTCTCTTATTATGTAAAATATTACAATGTAGGTAGTTGGATATTTGAAGAGAAAACCTGTTATATGCGATACTGGCACACGCGTTAAATTTATTGCTTGTAATTACAAAAGTTTTTATAGAGTCAATTATTGTATTTTGTTAATGAAGCAAGGGAAATGAATTTTTTTTATTGCGCTCCTACAACAATACATATGTCTATCTGATAGAGGTAATTTAATAATTCCAGTATACAATTAAACAAAACTATTACACTTAGAGGCTAGTAATAATTTTGCACATGATGGAATCATGTAAGAGGGAAGAGTTATAAGACAATTGAAAAACTACATTCACATGACACCACAAACAGACAATGGTCTCGCATTTGATGATGATGAAGACGGACTCCCGTGTAACAATGGTAGCCGTGCGAGTGCTCCCACGCGGACCCCGCCACGGGAATGACCACTGACCCCTGTAGTTGTTTTCCTGACCCTTACCACTTTGCCACGACCTCCGGCTCCGGACATCCTGACCGAGACACGCAAACTGAACTAATTCCTTTGTATACCTAATGATAATTATTGTGAAATGAATATGAAATTGTAATTATGACGGGAAATAAGAACTAATCTGTGCATCCATCAAGACATTAAACATATGTAAGACTCATATAGAATAAGATGTGGACAAATACCTCGACAAATACACACACATATAGAGAGAAGAAAGAAAAAAATTAGCATCGGCTTTCTCCAATTATTAAAGTGTTTCGTTAGGAAAAAATCTCCTTTGAGGTGTGTTAAATGCTCCCTCATTAAAGAAAATGTGCAACCTGTAGAGTTTCTTATTCAATTCAGCTTCACTTACAGTATTTTATGAGATTATGACAATGTTGTTTCTTTTCCCTTTGAGTAATAACTGTGAAATGGAATAAATTTTATTATTATGAAATAAAATAATTTTCTCTTTGGCGTTTTGTTGTCCTAAACATTTACAGCGGTAGCTGAGTAACACGTGTAATCAATGTTTTATTGGCATTTATTTTATTGCTTAAATTTAATACTATTTAGGCGTATAATACGCTGGCTGACTTAACGAGTTAGCAGGTAAAGGTCTAATAAAAAAAGTTAACTAGTCATTCGTTTGAATATTTTGCAAGGATATGTTCGGTGTTTGGTACTCTCTCACGGAACCTTATGACCTACACCCACTATATTCGAGTGAATTATATGCGAGTGTGCCAAAGCTAGTTGCCACCATCAATGATACTGTGTCTTTACATACTGAAACTACTTATTGTGGTACATCCATTCGTATTCTAATGTTTTTCCTAACGGTAACAATTAAATGTACAAATGCACGGCAGTGTGAGAGTATGAATATATACGTTGCTCAAACCGAAGAGCTGAGCAATTGTTCTGGGCAGTAAATTAAATAAATGAGCAGCATTTTTCTTAAACGAAGATGATTGACATCTTGTACAAATAGATAAAATTCCAACATCGCTCTTTTTCAATGCAGCATTTCGTCGTGTTTCTAACGGCTAAGATATGGACACATAATAAAATCAAATTTACTTACTGATAGTTTGAAAGTGCCATTAATCTTAAGATTACATTTTCATTACTGTCCTAAATCAAAGTGGGTTAAATGAAACCTTTCGCAATTATTATCAATTATATTTGAAGAAAAATTGTTTATCGTGTGTATGATTAAATTTTTGCGGTACTCAAAAAATATATTTAATGTTGCAATCTTCGTTGGTTGTGAAAAAATTAACACTCTAACGCTAATACAACTTTGAGGATAGATTAAAGAAATACATTTATGTACATTTTTTCAGTCTTTATATGCAAAATAGAACGGCAATTATTCTTTAGTACATAATAGTAGGTAATAGTTATGGTGTGTATAAATTTTATTCTTGATCTACGTACTTAATTCTTAATTGTGTTTTTTAATAAGAGAACTGGTACAATTAAATGAAAATGAATCCGGAGTATATTAAAAATACGTAATTATGTATGTAAGCTATCTATGCCAACAAATTATGTTGTACTAATTACTTGTATATGAAATTGTTTAGATAGTAAATTCCGAATTACTTAGGTGAGAATGCATAGTATAAAGTACAAATTATACCTACTACAAATTTTATATAAGGAATTTGCACATTTCTAAAGGAATTCTTTTAATCATCGCATGAAATATTTAGTAGTTTTCCGTAAAATGACCGTAAAACAAGTCGTCACAATTAGTATGATTTTTTCTTGCATATTCCTATTATAGAGAAAATGAATTTTGTTTTATGGCTGACAACAAATACTATAAGTTAATTTTAGACGAATGACTTTTATTACTCATCTAAAACGAAATGAAGTTATAAACGGATAAGAATTCAGTGTTTATATTATTATGTGATGATTACAGAAAGTTTTCACATGAATTTAATACCACCGCAGAAATTAACTGTCTATCCAGGAAACTCGCTATCTAATCTAACATAGCACAAAAAACGTCATCTCCAAGTGTCCACTGTTGTCGTCTCCCCAGATAGCAGATAAAATTTGTAACTACTGTGATACACAACACTTTTCCCTTGTATAAAACAAATCAAAACTAACAAGAATACAAAAATTTGGACAGCTCGTTACGACACCCACGTCCACAATTGTAGCCTATTTAAAGTGGCTTGTCGGAGAAGTTCTTAGTTGTATGAACACGATGACCGTTCTCGATATAGTGGCCACGTGTAGGCATGTCCAACATATCTCGATGTCAGTCATGGGAACATCTTCAGAGAATATATTATAAATATACGTATATATACGGAAGAGAGTAATTTTTTCGTTGAAAATCGCAGAAACTCACTTTATTAAAGTCGTGTGTACAATACTGTTAAAGAAACATGTTCGTTTAACATTAATTTTATGAGACGCTATAATATATTGAATAATAAGAATGTAACGGATCAGATTATATTTATTTGACCGAGCCCATAAATCCGCGCTGGTCATCTGATGATGGCAACAAAACAACATGCATTGTATAATAATATTGTGATCGGTTGTAGAATTCTCATACACAGAGAGTCCAGTGACAAGGCACATTCAAACTCGTTAGTATTTAAGGTGTGGATACACAGCCCTAAGACAGAAAGAAACCCAAACCCAATACAATGACATTTAATCTTACTGGAAATGTCAGACTGCCATCGGGTAGAAAAGATTTAAAACTGCTCAACAAAACGAATATAATATTTTCAAAAGAAAAGATCTGGGCCAAGTAAATCAGGCGCGATTTGTAAGACCAATTCGTAATTGTGACAATCCCGCGTGCACATAGCCTTCGATGCACCCTTTTCAGAGCTGGTTTAACGGTTAAAGATTGGGAAAAAATAGTGTAAACAATGGCTGTTTACATTGACGGCGCAATTTCTTTGTATAAAATGAAGCTACATGAATGAAAATTGCATACAATAAATATATCAAAGATGAATAAACTCGTAAATAGTCACTGGGTATATATGAAAATTGGCGAAATTCATGCATTATAGCACTAAAGCCGCTATTCTCACACATAAAGATGCACGACGAGGTAAGTAAAAAAGCGCCAAAGTAGTTGCAATTTAATTGAAATAGATTTATTAGAAATTCATGTACAAATAGATAGCGTGATGCGCTTTCCAGTCGTTTATTACACAGTTACGACGTATCCGAACGAGAAACGAAACCGCTGCATCACATTGATTTAAGAATTTTGTTTTAAAGAAAAAAAAGGTCGATGATGGTGTTAATTTCGCTACTAGTAAATTGCACGGTGAAGTGAGAATGCGTCTCCAATGAGCACGTTTTAAATAGCAAACTGCAAAAGGTTATGATTAATGCCTTAATGTGTTTAAAAAAGGGCTCTAAATGCGGAAGCAAATTTACCCACGTGTATGGCTGTCATAAACTGACGCCTATCAAGCACGCAAACATGTTCATGTAATGAAGAGAGTGTCCTGAACCGACTGACATTGCCATCATACTGGAAATAATGATGCAATCTAAGTATTTATGGAAACAACACAAGTCCATCCATCGCAACTGAAAAACCGGAAGTTGCGAACCACTACTCTTCACATTTTGGACCACTGTCTAGCGGAACCAGAAAAATTATCGTCACAGTTTGCATCTCCATTATGGTCTTCATTCCATGACATTATTTAGAAAATACAGTTAAATTATTATGAAAGGCCGAAAATTAACTAGCCGGCTAAAAAGCGAGCCCAGGCAACCATGCTCTGTGGACTTTTTCAACAAGAAATCGCATTTTTATCATCAGATGTAGGTACATGTTTTCGTGGCATCACCCGATGTTGGGGACAAAAAAGTAAATTAGTCCTCCCCCATATAAGTTGCGGTTTTCAACTTTGAACTGGAAATAAAGTTAATTGAAAACAAGCGGTTTTGCGATAGGATCGGAATTAAATTGTTGAGAGTGTAGTGAGGACATAAAGCGTGGTCTGCATGTAAAAGAAGTACATGCAGAGTAAAAATGTGAACTTTCACTGAATGTACCAATATGGTGTGTGTACTGTGTACCTATATATGCAAAGTCTCATCAGTTTTTAGGCAATCATATGCGGGTGCGGTACACATTGCATTGACATCATAATAATGGCACTCTAATACTCGTTGCCTGGTGGATGTTTGTACGGTCACCTGCATAATTCCTTGTCACCAAACACATACATTGATCATTTAAAAAACGCACGTGATATGCCGTTTAATTGGGCCCGATAAGGATCTCTTGATTTATGCAAATTTAAACAAAACGAAATTACACATTTTTACCAGTCCAGTCGTTTGATTGGTGGGCTGTGGTAATTTATAGAATTGAGACTCGCTTCCGCTTTTCTGTCTCATATGCAGAAACCTACATAAATATTGCTCTTGGTCTGTGAGATATATTATTAGACGTCTACTTCGTGCCCTCCGCAATGCATGGACGTACATTATTTATCTCTATATATGTGTGATAATCGTCGATTATAAGTAATTACACAGAGAGAGGTGCGCACAACATGGCACAAAGGGCTTGGCAAGCGGGTTTATTTATTCCCACCTTCACAATTGTTTGTATTTAACTGTAAAGAAGAGTGAGGTAGGCGATGTAACAATGGTCACTTTGGGCGACTTAACCAGAAAATAGTTTAATTAATGCACTCGAGTCTTGTTACTTGAGGTTTTGTAACAATAGACTTGGATGTGGCTTTGTAAAAATGTGAAGGAAAGTCGACAAATTTCACCTCTTATAAGCACTTTAATCCATTAGCGAAATTTTAGCATGTATCTACCATTTACCATACATATTCATTCCATAGACACGCTTTCATATGTATTTAGTTTAATATGTTTATATGAATGCAAATAGTCCATAGTAGTGAAATTATGCTGAAGACAAATATCATTATAGACTACAGTAACAAATGTCACAGAGTCGTAGTGCTTCTTCCGCTATCTTATGATTTATAATACAGCGTTGGTAATGTTTCATTTTATTTATAACGTAGGTGGTAGGTATTGTTAGTTGGGTATAAAGCGTTACATTAAAATATAAAGGTTTAATTCTCAATGAAACTGATGACATTTTTCTTTCAGCATATTTAAAGCTGCACAGTACATACTAATTTTCGTTCTCTTTTCGTATATGTATATACCTATTAAGTGTTGGAAGAAGTTTTTCCTTAACACTAGGCGAGAGATAGTTTTAAAATGACGGAAAGTGGACATTTTTATCTTATTGTGTTTGTGGTGAATAAGAGAGAAGTTAAGTGCAAAAGTTAAAGGCTAAAGAACACACAATGAACCAGCAGCACCTTTATGTTCGCTACGAGAACAAGTTGGCGAAAACTTTATTATCTTTAGATAATTTCTAAATTAAGTTTCGCACTGTTGGTCAGAAGAAACACTACAACCTCTACCTACATAATACAACACACACATTCAGACTATACATTTTAATTTGTGAAAGAGAGACAACTTTGCAAAGATTTTGAAATGCCTTTGCCGTACTGCTGCCGTTTGTAAAGTTTTGGTCCTTTTGCCGGATGTGTTTCTTAACTAGATTACGTGAGATTTGCTGGCGATTCGATACGATTTTAGTTATGGTGGCTAAGCGTGTTTTTCTACTGGTTCTAACTGACTTGTTTACCAGTTTTGTGTGCAGAATGTGTCACATTTACGATGATTTCCATACATTCATGCAATAATAATACAATGCGGGCCATCGTTTATGACGAATGGTCTTATCCATCAACGGGGGGTGGAAACTGATGGTTGACCAAATTCATTCTGGGTCGTATTTCAGGAAATTTCATCTCGGCCAACGATTCAATGAACAGTTCATCGTCCCTCTGAAACTCTTCAAGCCCATCCTGTCCTCTGGTGCGGCTATCGATGATTTGCACTTTTTTTTAAACAGAATTACATTTTGTTACGTCTCGGACATTCCATACAAATGTCACTTAAAAATATTATAAATGGCCTAATTTTCTATTTAAAGCTCCTAAATCCGCCTTGCATCCGAAATTGGATACTTTTGCAGAAAAAAATTGCACAAAATCGTTTATTTTATAAAGACCATTAGGAAATCTATTCAGTTATATGTATAGGTACACAAATCTCACGTGTAAGTAAATGACCATTTTTCACCTTTTTTATCGACAATTCAACATGAAGAAATTACCAACATGTGGATACAACGTTGGAATAATTAAATATGCAAATTACTAACCTTTTCATAGTTTATAGAATTTATTTTCATACGTTTAATTAATTGTCCATGCTCGTACACGTTATTGTATAGGTACCCTATATCCTAGATAACTCGAAGGTTATTCATTGAAACCCGCATGATTTATACTGCCCTTAAGCCATTATCGGCAATACTGAAAATTATCATTATCCAATTGCGTTGGTAATTGAATGTATTTAGGTATGTTTAAGAACATCGCGAATGAAGAACCAGAAGACAAAAAAGTTGTTTGTTAAACATTTTTAATGTATAGTGTCGCTATACACCTTTGTTCTTTGTTAGTTCTAAGCCAAAGTAAAGAAAGGAAGATGTGATGCAGATTAAAATAAACATCTAAAGTGAAATTTAAATTCTTACAAAAGGAGAAGATGAATTAAATAATAATAAAATTGTCAAAGTGAGTCGCTGTGGTACACCATCTAATAATTAATTAAATTTAATTTAGAGTATGCCTTCTGGACATTCATTAGCGAGTCAGTCAACTATTTATAATGCCGCTTTCGCGTAAAACAGAGAAGACGATGCACTAAATTGGCGCATAATTCATGTTTTAATTACCAACGAGCCAACCAAATTTGGTACGTAAAACGTGTTAATGTAAAGGCTTGAATGCATTTTGTTTGAGAAATGTGTTGGCTTTTCAAGATATGTATACATCTACAGCATACACTTTGTTTATGTTTCTTTGGACTCTGGGCAAAAATAGCCCCAAAGTCGTCGTCTGGTCAGTGTAACAAGATTATTGAACCTTTTGGCAAAGAAAATAATTATTTTATACAGCAGACGGTAAATGTATATGCGAATTTGTTTTTCAGACAAAATAGAGTAAAGTGTATTAAAAAAAGTGATCTTTGTAGATAAAAATAGTCACTTTGGTCTCCCTCTTTCAAATGGGTACATCTTTGCATACATATACCTACCTAAAATACAGAGAATTAATAACAATACTTTGCCAGATTCTAGCGTGACATGATGACAAGTTAGGAAATTAGAAAATGAGCAAAACTTAATTATTTCAACTTCCTAAAATAATTTGTCATTAGGTTAAAGTTCTGTCAAAACTCAATCACCAGCACAGACAAGAGGCAAGATTGTACCTACTTTAGAGTTATCTTAATTTTCTTCTAATGAGTCTGAAGCAATTTTTTAATAATTGCCTCAATACTCATATAATATCGTTTCTTTGGAAAAACCGGATTACCTAATAAGAAGAGCACGGTTTTAATTTAACTAGAACTCTTGCAACATCCTTTGTCTTTATTTGCGTAAATTGTAGAATAAATATAATAAATTTATAATAAACATCTTTTTTCCATTGAACAAAATATCATTGAACCCAATCACCCATATGGTTCCGTAAATGTGCCACACATGTACGATGCATATGTGTTACATAAGAATGATAGTTGAAATGATTAGGAAAGATCAATCATGCTTTGTAAAAAGACACTCGAAAAGCACTAATTATGTAAAATACACACAAATTTACCACTTAAATGAACGGTTAATATAGGTTGAATAATTTTCTTTAGAACAAACTTACGAGAAGAACGATTCGCCCCCTAGTAATCACGTTTACCAGACAAGTTGAATGCACAATTAGAAAAAAATTTAATGTAAGCCTGGAAATGTTGCACTGGTCCAATGTAGTAAGAAACTCTGAAAATTAATTCAAGTAGCTTACCAAAGTAAACTGGTTCTATAATCTTGTTCGTGCGAGCTAAACGTGCATAAGATGAGTATTGTAGAGTATCTACATCATCTACTTGGGAAACTGTAGTAAATGATTATGAATGAAAAAGCGTATAATGGTGGTTTTATTATATTACTTATAACTACTCTGCTTAAATAGTAATACTACTTTTGTGTGAGGATTTATTTTAAGTCTGTATATCAGGCGCACGAGTTAGAAACGCTAAAAATAGAGGTAAATTACGTAGAAATTAATATTTTGACGGGGTTAAACGAGTGTTGCTGTTTGACAAAGCAGCTCGAGCCCGCATTTCCAGAATAATACCAACAACTTTTGTGCGTATTAGATTTACCATGAAATTTTATAGGTGCACAATATATAAAATTGTCGTAGTCGAAAGAAGCGAAAACTTGTCGAATGGATGTTTGTCAAATGCGGGCGAACGGATATCTTGTCCATGCTGATTTCCGGTCAGATTTTCGGTACTATACACGTATGTATGGTAACATGATCGTTTTGTATAAAAATACCGGACAATAGGTAATTCTACACAAGTTTTGGTATTGTTAGATCCGGATTAAACACCTACAACAACATTATTCGGTTTTAATGGAAAAATTTATCTACCTGTTCCAATTTTTGGACCTCAAGAAAGTAATGTGGAACGAGCAGAGAATTTTTCATAAATTCAGAATTATGATGACGTTCATGATGTATGTGTACAGTTCAAATGGAACAAGAAGAATATGAAAAAATAAGAAACAAAACTCTCTTGTCATACATTTCAAAAATGAAAAATATCATCGAGTCAGGCATATAATTCTACAAAAAGTCACAACACAGTTTCTTCACATAATTTCACACTGTTTATTTGGTGCAATATAAGGCACTAACGACTAACTTCTAATAATCTTCCTAGACATATATTGTAGATCTTTTGTAGAAAATGCGAAATTTAATTCGATCTTTATAATAGCATAACCAGTCTATTATAAAAGCATGTGAAAATCTCACGGTATATAAAAAAGAGCGCATAAAGAAGAAAAAAGAATACCTGAACCTATATGTTGTTGCATCGATCAAATGCCTCCTTTATGGTCATCTTTGTCCTAGTAGAGGGTCCAGATTTTTTTAAATGCTTTTACAAAGGCGCATACAACTTTTTTACGGGGAAAAAAGAAGATTGTATCACGAAAGTAGCCCCGTTTACAGTTATAGCCAGGATATCTGATACCACATTGAGAGAGGTATAATGGTATTTAGATTTCGTCAGTAGATTCTATAGTTTTCTTCAAGTGTATAATGAAGGCCAACACAATGCGTCCTTTTGTCATATTTACTTTAATTGTAAAGGAATTGACGTGTGTGATGGGGTCAATATTGATCGATCAGCCAGATAATAAACAATTTGATCGCGAAATTATAGCAATTTTTTCCGACAACGGAAAAAAAATCGACTAAATGGAAATAGGTACGAACGGTCTTAATGAGATGTGTATATTTGCTCGTAAATAACATTTTAATGCGACGAATTTATGGACATTTGATACCAAGATAAAAACAGTCAAGTAAAAAATAGGCCAGCTAACGTATTACAATACGTAATTTCGTATATAATGAATTGCGAGGGTACTTCCATCACAGAGTGAGATACATTTTTTTCTCAGGCTTGGTGAGCGGGTCAAAGGGGCACTCCACCATTCAGCCTCCCAGCTAGACCGTCTCAAGAGCAACATAGCGACACACTCAGAGAGAGCCTTCTGTGAGCCAGATGGCCCGTTCGTCCCCTGACCGTTTTTTAAGCTGGTTTTTTTATGCATGCTGTTATACCCCACGTTTTTTCCGAACCATACACACACACAGGAAAGGGGCAGATTTTTTAAGGAACCCTACACTGAGTTCCGTTCCAAGATTAATTTGAAATAATAAAAAAAAGAATCCAAAAGTTTTTTATACCTGGACAAAGTGTATACGCAACACATTAATTCGGCACACCATTCACTGGATGGTATGTGTGCAGTGTGGATGTGGATATTGCAAAGGGGACAAGGAGAGACGCTGCACTGGATGCTGCTGAAAAAAAGATAGATATAATTACGGATAATAAAAAAGTGCTCTCTCTAGACGACGCACACACATGTGCGTACATGGTGAGGATCGGTATCCTCTTACGGTGGGAACATGGGGTAAAAAATAGCGATGGACCTTCTATTGCTCAAAGAACATGTTACATTGAACCGCTACGAAAAATCACTTCTGCATTTCACAGTTCAGTCAATATTTGTTTATCGAAGTTTAATATTTTTTTGTACCTCTCTAATGGTCCAATTTGGGCCAATTTCTCACGACCAGGCACTCGAGAGAATTTTTATGGAAATTCATTATATAACAGGGTCTCGAGCATTTATTTTATCTCAAGATTTATAAAATTAATTTGTGGAGAGCGCCTCTTTTGAAACTTTTGACCACATGGACACATGTTTCAAAGTGGACCGTCTTTAAGAGGGTTACATTTATAATTTTAAGATATATGTATATGGTGCGGAGGGCAGATAGTAGACTAAACATACGGCCAGACGTCTGATATGAGAGGGATGTTTGAAAATGTGGCTAAAACAGTATACAAGCCTGATGGTTTCAATCTGTCACTAATTCCAACCCCCGCATAAGGGATTTTCTGGACATAATTTATTTAAAACTTGGCTCAAGTCGAAAACTTTCAATTTGATTCCTCTCTTGAGCAATTATGTGGTCTTTCGAAAAACAATCACGTTTCGAGAGTATAAAGTGAAGATGTTCGGGAATTGCACAATCCGCCAATGTACCAACAGCATACAATTTTGTAATAATCATTTAAAAATTAACCATGTTTTCGTCAAGAACAATAAAAGCCCCTAACATGCTATTGTCAAAATTGCACCTTACATTTCCGCTCATTTCGGTCACAAAGCCGGACATCGGTATGTTGTGACAGGTTTTAAATGTTGCGGTCAGTTTGCTTTGTACCTCCTCTGGTATGCCGGCCAACTGCAATTTATATCCACCAGCTACAACAACAGTAATAAAGGAAGAATCTAACCACTTGGACTGAACAAAAAACTTAGGGGAACATAACGGTAGGCCTGTGTGCAACCTTGACCGATCAACCCTGTGCGTCTAGTTTATTTCCTTCGCCAAACATTTGGTAAAACAACGTAGCCAAAGAGTGGTGGATGAAGTTAATTGAAAATCTAATTAATTTTTTTTCTCAAAATTAAACTTTGATTTTATTTCATAATAAACACTTAATTCGAAGAAGACCAAACACTGCATTGAATCGTTATGATCATCACTTCGGCATACGGTTTTGAACAGGATTTACAAGTTTACATATTTAATTTTAAAGTAAACAATTCGTTATTGTTTATATGTAGTGTATGGCGTTTTTGTGTATGGATCTGTAAAAATGCTGGTCCGTCTTAGAGTATACAAATATAACTAGAAGAGAAGTGCACATGTTTAACATGGTTTACTGACGATTTTCGACTTTATGTTAAGGGGGTTTGGTGTCATCACATATTTAGACCAATATGTAGGGTCGGCACACACATGTGGACGTGTGTGAAGAACATCTTCAAGATGCTGCCATCTGATATATTAGTAGTGGTGGACATTCGACAAACCTACGAGAGGGTTACGTTGCGTGTATTTTTAACTTGTATACCCAAAGCAAAGAAAGAATGATTTATGGAGAATCAGCCAGAGTTCCACTTTTAAAATGAGGTCTCTCTTCCAAAAGGGACGACAAAATTATAACGTTCGAAAGTGTTATATTTACGTAATATTTTTTCTTATTCGTTTTTCGAAGGGCGATAATTAAGTGACCACATTCTATTATACTTCATGAAACGATCGCAAAGAACATTTTAAGGCAATTTAAACGAACAATAAAAACTATTATTACTGGCGTGAAAGAAACCAAACTATAAAACATATGTAGGTATGTTTTTCTTTATGCTGTTTATTTGGTGTATTATTAGGGATATTTTTTCAAAATTTCCGTTTATTGTAAACCCATGGTACAACAGACAGCTTTTGGCATACTTCGATTGGCATTTGAACACAGCATTATACTGTTATGTAAAATTGGTCAAGTCAAATTGCCTCGTAATGTAATTAAGGCTGTATTTATTAAAAGTAAATAAATAAAATGAGAAAGCGTTTACTTTTCATGAAGCGTTGTTTATTTGCGCGCGTTTATCACACAAATTTAAATAATTGAGGTGTACTGTAACCTTCGACCCACTAATATATGAATTCTCTTAATAATTACAATAATTACAGATGAAATTCCCTTTATAGCAAAGTCTTTAACGGACACCTTTCGATATTTTTTCACCATTTCATAAATCATATTGTATTCATTCCTATTGCGCGCTAAAAGGACAAAATAACGTTGTGTGGGCGAACATACCACATAATTATCTTGTGAAGAAACGAATTAAAATTGGAGGGAATCTATTAGAAAAAAAAACGCGCCACTCAATGAAGCTTCAAACTCATCAAACAAAGGTGCCGTTTGTAAAAGAAACTCAGAAACCGTTTGAAAGCGGCCCCAACACAATTAATTGTTATTTAACATTGTGTTTAAGTAATAGACAAGTGACCGTTCTATGTTTGAGACAATGCGAACATATTTCGCTGTACCTATATGCAAGTGCTGTGGAGAACTTTTTTGCGAAACGTTTTTTCCATGACTTAATACTGTCCTGACATGTTACATGCCATTACAATGCTATTAATTACAGCTCGGCAAAAATACCAATATGCATGCACACATTTATTGATAGTTCGACACGTGACCTCAGTCTGACAGTTGTAATAGCTGTTGGCACCTTTGACACCGTCTACAACTAACACCTCTCGATAACATACATCCCATCCATGACATCCTAATAACACTACCCAACCGAAAGCCATCATGGTATAATTGCATTGCAATCGATGCCTACATATCGAAGGTCGATTCATCATCGCACATTATATTGTGGTTTGATGGTGCTGTATTGAATAGAATTGAACTTGCGACATGGATATCTAACAGTATATTTTACCATCCATAGTATTAATATGTAAGAAAAATGATGGAATGATGCGTAATCATGATTTTATTAAACATTCGGTGTATTAACTATATGGTATACACGTCTATTTGTATATGTTGTCGATTTTTTTCTCCTCCTCTGATGATTCGAATGTAATAAATACAAAATATCTCTTATACAGTTAAATGTTGTATGACAATATAAAAAGCAATATCTCCGATGCTTTGTTTGCTCATTATACGCAAAGTACAACAATTAATCAATGTTAAGGAGGCACAATAAAAAATCCACATCGATTAACATTAAATATTGATTACCGTCCGGCATTTCGCTTTAAACTCTTCTTTGTATATGTATATATGTGCATAAACATTGAAAAAGATAAAAAAGAACTAATTGTTTTTCGCTGGTACAATTATAAATCATTGCTAATGAAATTAAATTAATTACTGTAACTGAACGGTTTACACGATGCCAATAATATGCAAGATTGCGCTTTACCGTATTAATTAAACAATACTTTAAATAATTTCTATTTGGTCAGAGTTTGCATCAATCCCATAATACCTGTGAGCAATAATTAACAGTGTTATTCATTAATGGAGTCTTGGAGAGATAAGAACTCATGCATTAGGAGTTCATTTACGTTTCCATTTTACATACATAACAGATTTCAACACTACAATATTCAGCCATAGCACTGGTTGACACAATTTCAACACAATCATTATAAAGTGGCTAAATCCAAATGGCCTCAAGGCACATACAAGCATACCTTTAGGGCACAACTGGCCCTGTATTTATGTAACAAGTGTTGTCAATCCGTTTAAATTGGAAAAAGTAATTTCGTCTTCTTTAATAATGCGTGTAATTGGTCATGTAAGCCAACGCATAAAACGAAGATTATTTTTTAATTTGTGTGTACGATCATCAAACAGCACTTACAAAAGATGTTTTTGACAAGTTAGGAATAAGGTTTTCAGCATCTACCTAGTGGTCATTTATTATTAGGCTTCGAGTACGATGTTGTGTGGGTAATAAATTAAAAGAGAAAAACCTGATTGTAAACACTCTCAAATAACAGTAGTGAATAATATTCAAATAGCACTTGTGTAATTTGTTTATTATTAAATTTTTTTGTCCAGATAATGTCATTCAAGAGATTTGATTAAAAAATTATTTAGTAATAATTTGTTAATACCAAATTTCTTTTGGTGTTTGCGTCTTAATTACTTTACTTTTACTGGTATAGTAGTTAAAAGTCCAAAAATTGGCAAAACGACATTTAAAATTTGGCAATAAAGCCAAGGATACAGTGAAGTGAATTTTGCGATTAATAAATATAAGTGGTACCTACGATAATGGTGTATATACCGACTTCACAATTCGCCACTTTGTGCATATAGGTAGGTTGTAGAAGAATTGTAATGTAGCTAATCAATATTAAATGTCATAGAGTTACGAAATGTTCTGGTGCAGCACCGGCATTAGAATATGGGTTTAGAGCTGAAGTCAGACACTTGACCGCAGTAATTGTATAAAATACAATTTTCTCATAGTCTTGCAAAACGACAAACTAATACAAACTATACAGATACACGTTGGTAACGTAAGAATAAGTTGGTGATGGCCCAAGTATGTGACCTACGACCTGATTTCTATTGCAAAGCAGTCCCGTTTTGCCCCAAGCTGATTAACTATTAGTTTTGGAATTGGTGTAACGTAAACAATAAAAAAATGCGAAAAGCACGTTTCTAGACAAGTTATTGAAGTTGCATTTAATATGGTAATTTCGATGCAGTATTAGAGATTTTACTCCATAATATGTTACATAACAGTGGCATCTAAAAGGCTTTTTGGGCTTTCATCTTTTCAAACGAACCAAATTAGACGCACATACATATAACTACAATTCGAAATGAAATTTTATTAGGGTCATGTGTCCGTACGCGAAAAGGATTACTAAAAACGGTTAATCGGACACATACTAACTAATAACTAGCCATACAAACGCCAAACACAATAAAAAAGCCATCATCAATGCGGCCTTCGTATTTAATAACTGTGGAGAGAGATTAAACAATAATAATTGTACAATTAGGAAAAATGCTTGGTAAGATATATTTATGATGATCGTGTTGTGGTGGCCTTTCGATTTGCATTTCGTATTTCGTTGTTGTTTGTTGGATGTTTTAAGAGGAGCGTCGTCTTGTTGAGTTTCTCGGACAATAGTGACCCGGCTCGCCCTCATGACGTCACACCATTCAATGCTAATGTGATCTGTGAAGCTTCATCTCACCAGTCACTCCTTGTTCTAAACCTAGTTTAAGTTGTATACGGCAATGCAATCACTAAGTCCACTATATTCCATATAATCATGTCGACGCGATGAGATGGTGATGGCTTTTAATATGCAATAAAGATATGGGCGAATTAAATAAGTATATATATACTTATTATATGTAGGACGATCTTATTTTGTCTCCGTCAAAGAATTCATATTAAGTGGGTGGAGAGATAATAATTTCGCTTGTCAAAAGGATCTCGAACAATCGACAATGGGTATTATATGGAGTTTTTTTGGGAAAATGTTATCGAAAAATGCACAAGATTACAATTAAAAGCTTTCATATTGCACATCAGAAACGTTTGCATTTACAAAGTAATGGAAGTGAACGAGTAAATACACACAGACGAAAGAAAATAAAAAGAGGCTGTGATTTATAGCGTACACAAATTTTCCGTAAGTTGGCCTGCTGTGAAGGTGAATCGTCGTCGCGACGCTACAAGTGGCGCCTCGCTGTGGGCGTCCTTAGTAACCTCCATTCACCCCAGTTCCGAGTAATGTGTACTTAAAAAGTCAGAAAAGTTAATTAATTATTTTAAACAGTTCAGAATATTCGCCCGAACGCGATTTCCTTATGAATGATAATGTGAAAAGTTGGAAGTAAAACTTCACTAACTTTATTTATTGGGTTTTCTTTTTACTTAAACAACTTAACAGCTGTTTTACATTCCGTATAATCATTTAAATGCTTCTATAAATACGGAATTAATGTTTATTGCAATTTGAAGGGGTTGGTTTAATAATGAAATGACCATTTTTGCTTTTCACACAGTCTTAGAAATGATTTATTGCGAAAAGTGTTTACCACTCATAAACAAATCCAAAGAAAGACGCTATTCTCCGTTTAATTGTACGTACAAGGAACGGAGATTTATATTTCTTATCATAAAAATGAAGCTATATGGGAAGGTTGCGAAATGTTTGTTTTCTTCTCTGGAAACATGAGTAACATTTTACATATATTCACTGTTATCTCGTAATTATTTACATCCATTTTTTATCAGGTAATTGAATCCCATGTTAACAAAGTCATCGTACATTACCATTGAACAAGATAAAAAGAAGGTGAGTAATTAAAAGTGTTGTAGGTGGTGAAAAAAGGCGAACGATTTATGAAGTTTTCGATTTTTTTTCTCAAGTCCTCCCACTCATGATCTAAGAAATCACCTACAATCATATAGGAGATCAGACAGAGTGTAGGTACAATTTGGAAGTTGGAGTATAGTAGCGGAGTTCTCTTCTCCGGATGTTCTTCCGGAGAGGCCAACGGGCAAAGTCCCCACTCCGGTGGTATATGCGCGACGCGCATCATCCCTTCTACGGGGTGATAGGACCGCTGGCTACTTACTAGCCTGCACGAGCCGAAACGGAGCACACCGACGTGTACCGAATTATTGTCGGCCGCTTGTCGCCTGAAAGCTGCCCGCCACCAGCACACGCGTTTGGACCATTGGCTATTCAGCATCACTGGTCCACAGGATCTTGGACAGATATTCCTCGTGAGAACGCGACATGGTCAAATTCAAGACTACTTTCAGGCAACTGAAGGCAACTAACACCTGAAAACTGAGTTCTACTAACTTGATCAAATGTGTTATTATTAGTGTTTGAAAACTTATACAGTGCGGTTTCTAATAAAATCCATCATATTCCTGCAAAATATAAAAATCTGTGTTATTGTGAGAGTTGATTTTCAAAACAATGTACTGAAAGAACATTTTTGAAAATTTTCAAAGTTTCCGCATTGACAAAGGACAATAGAAAAAAACTGGCAAAATGAGAATTAAAATGCCCGCTGTTCGTATCGCTCAAGGTGAGTTTTTCCAAAAAAATTCCATCCCTCGCAACTGTATGAAAATGAAACTGAAACCCAAGTATTCCCCTTTGAGACGCGCAAGTTGTTGAAAAGTTTTCATATTTTCCAGCCACGTGATGTACATCTTTTTTAATTACTTGAGGGGAATAAAAGACAGAAGAGGGTTTCTTCTCTATTTAAAAAGCTAATAACAAAAAGTTATAATAATGATTTTTACCAACGAAGCTTGCGCGAGTTTTTCACGCTCGTTCTTAATATCCAGTCTTGTTGAGAATTTTAAACTGTTCAGACGGCAATGAAATTTTTCAGGCAAATTCTAATTAGTTTCACTCTTTTTGTGTTGTATACATTTAATGAGAACGTGAAAAATAATGGTCATTAATTGGTGTTGCGTATTTTCTAGTTTTCTGTGACTTTTCCGACAACAGCACTTCCAAGTTCCGCAAATTGAATACACGAAAATAAAACTGTTTGTCCAGTAAGAATCTAATACGATGAAAATAGATTGCTTATCACTTAATTGGGACCATTTTAACAATTATTTCTATTTTACATTGTAGTAATGTATGTGTTTTAATTAGTTCATTCGAAACAAAGTATTTTCTCATTGAAACAATTTCGATAAAGGTAATAAACGGTCGAACCTTGTCGTGTGCCGTAAATAAATTTCTCCTCGGTGCTTTTTTGTACAAGAGACACGCGTACATTTTAAATATTAATTATGGTGAATCTTCTTCATTTGATCACCCTCTTGAGGACACAGAGAGCCGACGTGTGCACTCCGAATTAAGGGCTACCTGCTTGTGCTTTGTAAATATTTTTTATTGCTCAGAGGGACCGGGCACCAATGTAAGGGTTAGCGAAGATTTCTACATTTTAATAGTCAACAAGTCAACTTTTAAACCCTTTCCATTTTCGCACGGTATTTTGGTCAGTGGTCAAACCCGGAAAACCGCAGGTAGACCAAAAACTAACGGTCAGTCCCGTAATTAGAACTATATTGTAAGTTTCACAAGAAAATATGAAAAAAAGTGACATTTGTTGCGGTTAGACTGTGTAATGTTGTCGTGTTTTGTTGTGTGTACACTTGAAATTAGATGTTGTGCATGATTGAGAAAATAAGTTTTGATTGAGTCCAATAATCTAACGAAAAATTCTGACTACTTAATTTCCGCGAGTGAGGCGTTAAAGTTACAATATTTGCTCCAGTTTTTTTCACTTAGATAAGGTCACAATGATTAGCCAAATAGGTACACTTTGATTAGATAAGCAAATGTACACCTAAGGTAATAACTGTTTACACACATGTATGTAAATTGAAATATAGAACACGAAATATATATATATGTGACACAACAATTAAACACTCTTTGAATTTTTTTTTCAAACGTTGCCGATATAAATGGCTTAATAATCTCTTATTAGTAACGGTAGCGGCTATTATCGATAGGATGATGATGAGATTAGAAGTTGATGACTCATTTCTGAACTTCAGGTGAATGTTAATCGTCTTGTATTTTATGAAATTTAAGGTCCTCTATACCAGGGGTGTGTTGACCATGGCTACTCTTCAACTTAGGGTGACCATCCGAGCATAAATTTTATCAAGTTCATATTGTTAAATGAATGTTTTGCAGCCCACTTTATTTTGTAATCATCGTTTCCGGTAATCCACATTTAATTTACATACATATACGGTTTTACAATAATATGTTAACTAGTTCATGTTGCCCTTTGCATATTCGACTTCGTTTAACTTACACATTTTCATAAAAAATGTGGGACACATTTTTCAAAAAAAAAACACACAATATGCAATTAGCTTTGGGTTTAATTATTATTCAAACGTTTATTGTATATATATATGTATTTCAATAATTCATAACGACTTATTGGCCAAACACCCCCGCAACAGTGACACTACCCTCCACCAGATGCCGCCTACATCCACTTTGCCTGATGTTGTGTACGACGGTATCATTTTGATCACGAAATCATTTCGTATCCCTATTTATCTATGAATAAACACCTGGTTTTGTTAATATTGATATAACACTAAGGTTCCCTATTAATGTTTACTTTGACACTCTGGCCATTTGTCAGCAATTGACCAATAAATTAACAATATTTATTTAGTGGTAGATAAATAAATATAAAAAATACACCCTGGACTGTGTGTGATCACTTTTTTCTACATCGTTTCCGTAGCAAGAATAAATACGCCAGATAATTCTGAATATATTGACCGTGCATATAAACCATGTAAATAATAAGAATGTATGTAAGAAATATTTTTGTTTGGAATATTTTTTACCTTTAAGTTTGGATAATGGCTATACATCAAAATAAAATAACCCAATTGTAAACGAAGTGACTTTCAGGAAAAGATAACAAAATAAAACTCACAAAAATTTATCTTGGAATTAAGTTATTATATCCACACAAAAGTGTATTTTTATACTGTATTATTAATACATATCCGCGTGTTAAATTTATGACCATGCATATTATATTATGTTAATTTCCCAGTAGGTATAATAAATAAATCTCATAACGATCTTCGTTGACGTATTAAAGAAGTTGTTCATTAAGCCATCAAAAATGCGACAAATAATTAGAATAGACTATATTGAATGTAAATAGTAAAGGGAAGATGTAAAACGGTTTTAAAAGGCCGTGAAACGATGTTGACAATGTTTATGAGGCCGACCACCCAAAAACCAACTGGAATAAGAGGCGAACCTAAATAAGATCGCTATTTACTAATGTTTTATAACATGGTGATGGGTTTATGCCCAATAATATGCTCTTTTACAGCTTAGTTTGTACGACCGCAACTGTAAAATTATTTAAGTAAATGTTATTTTGTTGACCTAAACTAAAATTGCAACATTTTTTTCAGTAACTTTATCTCGTTTCTATTTACACACTACTTTACCGCGAAATTCTGTTTGTGAAAACTGATCATAAGTCATAGATTTTAAGCGCATTTTATTGCCCAACACTGACAGGCTAGTAATTAAAACTCCTCTAATGTGGAACCATTGTTGTCACAGTGTTGTAAAAAATTGTTGACTTGCCGAGAAGGCTAAATGGGTAATTAAAAAGTTAGTCTTTGGAAAAGCAGCAGCATATCGTGACATTTTGGTGACGTTCTTGCAAGAGGTTGTGTCATAACTGGACAAAGACAAGAGCGTCAACGGAGCTACGGTTATAGTAAAGAAAGGCACCGATGCGAAACAGTCCGGAAGAACGATTTCTTGGCGGTCCGACCACTGAATTGCTCGACCCCGATGAACCTGAGGTCGCCGGAGATCCGCTCTTAAAATGAAAATAGCAATAGACTAGAAAAAAGAGCGTATACCATTTAAGCGATTTTTTGCCTCAACAATGCATTACAGCTAATCTTTGCACGGTCTTAACAATATCTGGTCATTGTAAAAATCGTGCCAACTGTAGCGGTTTCCTTGTCGGCAAAACAACCATCAATAATGGGAAAATGTTAATTATTCTATAAACAATTTTGTGTTGGGCTTTTTTGTGCACGAAAATAGGTGTTATCAGAACCCTTTATTTATAATTGTTATCTCTTTTCATGTATGTATAATACATTTAGTTATATATGAGTTTGTGTAATGTAATATATTCGTGGCCAGTCTGGCGGATGTTATTTTTATCTTATCACATTGTTATAAGCACGGGTTACTTATCTAAGGTAAATATTGCTCACCTAAATTCGAAAGTATTTCGTGAATTTCGTATTAGACGAATTAAACGTCACCGTAATGGGAATATTTTTTTATTGTTTCAGTCGATAAATGATTTATTTTATTACTACGGATATTTCCATTTTATTAGACGAGCATTAAATGGACTGGGCGAAATAGAAAAACTTCATTTACACTTTAACGACAAAAAATTTACAGCAGATTTATTATTACTATAAAATTGTTTAACATACATATATGTTGAACACCGTAACCAAGATGATAATTTAGTCATGTCATGTAGATTATTCTTTTGATGGCACAGAAGTATATGGCTGATTTATGAACTTTATTGTCCAGCAATAATTAATAAATAAATAATTTATTAGATTCATACAAACGTTTCTAATTGTGTCCCAATTGTGTGTACCTAGAACAAAACGTCCTTTGTAAATAATTATTATATGGTTAACAACAGAACAATATTTTTATAGTCTACATAGAAACTAGATACAAATCCTTGGCCTCGAAGCTACTTAGTTCAAGAGCAGTCAAAAATACGGTTCTAAAATTAGTCCGTCCACCCTCTTACAATAACAAAACAGTAAAAAATGTGTAGAGTACAAGAGATGTGTGAAGGCATATACACAAACTATACATTTCGACTATTAAAATCCATCTGGCTCACATCGTTTAACTGAGAAAGTGTTGGACAGGACCCGAAAAAGTAACTATTTTTATAAGATTAAAAATATACATGTACCTACTGTGTGCTGCTCTTAATGATGCCTCGTATATCTATATCTAGGTACATATGTTTGCATTATACTGAAGTCGTAATTTTATTACCTCTATTACACGTTACAGTTCAATGAGGTCCATTCTATTAATAATAATCGAGTGAAAAGTTCAAAAACTATTGGGCAAAAGTATGGGCTATCAAGCTGAGATATTGTAAATGAATATCCAATGAGAGCGTGAGGGTATTTTGTATAACAAGAAAAAAAAACGTTGACGCAACTTATTATGATAATTAAATAGTAGCCATATTGAACATGGTGATTAAGTGTTGAACAAAATGCCATTATATGTATATTGTGCAAATATTTATACATTTAAGATCGACTTGTTAGTTACTTTATGCATTTTTTACAAACTTTCAGATTGAAAGATAAGGTTTTATGCATCATTCAGACCTACATCTAATTAAATCATTTAGAAAATTTCATTTTAAAGAGGAACGAAAAGTTGATGTCTATGCACAAATAAACCATTTTAATAATTAATCTTATGAATTTTAATAAATTTCCCTTCAATTTTTGTTTAAGCTCTCTTGTAGAGTTTGATATTTTTATGTTTTGGTTTGGTCAGACGAACAGTTCAATTATGCATGTGATTCTGTTAGGAATTATTTATATTTTAAAGCACAATGGCACATCTGAAAGGTAGAGGTAAAAACAAAGTTACCTTAATTCCATTAAATATGTACTGTTAAAAGGACATAAAACTACATTTTGGTGAGTGCAAACCAGAATTACGCTATCGATTCAATATCCACCTAAATGTCGTAATAACCATTTAAGCAAACGAAGTGCTTAAACAACGTGTTTAACAGGAAAGCTCGCACATTCATAATTCCTAAAAATATGTCACACATAATTGGAATATTTTTTTTAATCGTATCCTATTACGCTGAAGAATCTTAAACGAATGGATAATAGTTTTCCTGTAACTGCTTTAGTAATCTATATAAGCTGGTCGCTGTTCACCAAATGTGTTATACTTGAATAAAACTTTGTAAATAAAATTTATACGCATTTTGTTCCTAATATAGACGTCGTACGAGTATGTATGTAGGTATACGAAAATCACAGCAAATAATTTGCTTAGAAATTTGTTAATTGCTTGCATTATTCCTGTAAACCTCTAAAAAGGAATACCATTCACTATAACTATTATTTTTAAGTTGACTCATAGATTTATTACCATTGAATCGTATAAGAGTCGTCAATTAGATCAGTATCTAAAATCTAAGATCGATATCTGGTAGACTCCTGCAAGCTTAACGTTTGTTAACATGGTATTGCAGCAGACGGAAATCAACTATGCAATAAAGCTGATTTTTCTCATTTTCTTGTTTTATTGTACATTTTGTAGTCGATCTTTCATGTATTCACTCCGGATAGGTGACAACTATTGAAAGAGTTGCACTGTTTTTCTCATAATTGTGAAAAAGGTTGAATGTATGGTCAGATCGTTCCCAAGATTTGACAACTGGACCATTTACTAACAGGTCGCAGAATAGCGTGCAAAGTGGCCGCGATTACATCTCCAGTTCCCACATATAAAATCTAGCTTCTATTATCCACCACCTGCTCGTCGACGTTTGAGCAGAAATTATAAACAATGCAAAATCGGAAATTGAACATGTTCAAAACAATATGAACCCATTTCGATTATCATTATACCCATCATCCTTTTTTTATAATAAGTTTGATGGGCGGATGAATTGGACTGCTTGTCTAAACGATTAAATAGATAATTTTTTCGCTAGAAAAGTTCATAAGTGTACTAGATGTGCAGAGATAAATAAATTTCTTTATAACGGTAGACCAGATATGATGCTGGCATACAAGGTGTGGAATTAGAAGACTCCCACGCTCTAAATGATTCAGTGAAGCCCATAAAAAGGGTCACATACTATTCATTCAACACTTGTCCAAAGGGACAATGGTCAGTTCAACCTGTCTGGAAATTTAAAATTCGATCCAAATAATACAATAATAGTGCTATTATGTTGTTGTGGGCCGGGTCTCTCTTTTCATTATTGTTTGCAGTCATATAGTGGTATTCGGGTCAGTCATCAGAAATTTATAAATCATTTTTATTATTAGCACAGTAAATCGTCCTAAAAATATGCGTTTTGATTCAATTTTAAATCGTGCTCGTTTCTGTGTTTATTAAATTTGAGATTATCTCCAGACAAAGTTGTAAGTTCCGGTCCTATTCTTGGTTATTATGACCGCTAAAAACACTCCCACAATATTTAAATTTCTGTTTTGGATTTGTTTATCCACGATCTGATGATAACATTGAAAAGTTGGGGTGTACATCCCGATACTGACCTAAGCAGATGTGTGGGCGAGACAAGTATGTGTGGGAATTCGGTCCAGCATCAACCCTTTACCCGGCCGCACAACAATAAATGTTTGTCTCGTCATGTTTTCCAAAATGAAAAATGACATTGAAGATATGAATTGTCGTGCCAATATAATACATCAAAAATGTACCTCAAGAAATACCCCACAAACCTAATGGTAAAATTGACTTGACCGCTTCTGATGGATTCACGTTTATTCCGCTTCTATTATTTCCTTGAGAAAAACTCTCAAATGCAGTTCTTATTACGGTGGATGTGTATACATATGGGCGTGCTTTTTTTGTTTTTGTGAGAAATTTGCATTGCACATCGAGTTTAACAACAAAAGTATTTGCATTTCATGGTAAAAAGTAACGATGTCCATTTAATTGATGTCAAGTACACTTTTATTTTGCATGAATTTAAATTAGTTTGTGTGCGGTCTAAACGTATTTATTTATTGATCTTTCAACTTGGAGGGAAAGGCATTTCAATATAAATGGAAAAAGATATTTTACTACACCATGTCAATGAGGTCTTTTATGTCGCTGGTGCATTTACAACATTATTTCAATTAATGTGCCTTCATATCCATACTTATACTGACCACTTTAATAAGTTACAAGATAGTTGACTTTTCCTTGATATACAATTTATGTGTGGATGGTGAAAGTAGAAAAGGCAAAAAATTCTCACACACCTAAAAGATGGGCTTGCAAATTTTTTTAACGGTTTATTTTGCACCCCACATTTTTTTATCCCTGACCATTTTTGTCATTCAAACACGTAAATTAACATCAATTTTTGCAGACTAACTAGAAACTCTATTGTGATATCCCCTCTAATAAATTTTTAGCCCATTTCAAGGGCTCTGACTTAGTCCCCACCATCACATCAGTTCTAATACCGCAACCCTATTTTGGGGTGCTACCTGTATTAGAGTACGGTCCATTTCAGTCTTAGAACAGCATCCCTTACAGTACCACCTTTTTAAAATTAGCTAATGTATTTAAGTGCATTTTTCGCAAAAAGTTTATTCCATGAACATAGAGTATTATCTGAAGATGAAATTATTCTGGAAGTATTTCACAGGTGAGCGTATCTGTTTAATATTTTAAGTAGGCAGCAAATGTTAGAAATAAGAGATAAAGTGGTGATGGCCATTAATCGCAGCCCTCTTGATTGAAAATAGTCTCGTAGTGTACTGATTAAAGCAAGACTCATAGATTCTGTGTCTCATAATGTCCAGGGAAACTATCTGCGATACGGACAAGTGGCTACACTCCACATTATTTTATTGGCTCTGGGGGTGACAAATGTAGATCGGGTCATGACATTAACTACCTAACTTGACATCATTTAACACAGTTTTCCAGCATCTCGTGCGGGATAAATTTAAAGAATAGCTCGTTTAGATTGCACCTTTATTAGAAACTTGTTATTTCCGTTGATAATTACATTGGTTGTGAAACTGGTCGTTAAGGGAGTTGCATTTGAGCGTGGAAAGCGATATTATTTTTATAGAGTTTGGATACTTGACTGAAAAAATAAAAAAATGTATATCGAACTGAAAATGGTATTTTCAAACAAAAAAAGTCAAGAATGAATAAATGGAAGTGATACATGCATCACGAGGGGTAGAAGTTGAATAACACAATATAGAAATGGTTGTTTGTGCCCTAGACCTTTATTACCCGCAAATATGTGCGTCAAATTTTCAATAATATCGACGAGTGCGACATATATTCCTCTCTCGATATTAGGGGTGATTCCGGTGATCGGACTGCTACTATTGCCAATAAACAAGTAGCACACACAACCATGTACTCTAACTTAATTTCGGCATTATCTTGGCTTAGTCAATCCATTCATTAGATTATCTCTTTTACGGGTGTGACAAGGCAACTCCAGAGGCCAAAAAATGCGATTACTGACCACCTTGCGGCATCTAAAACACACAATCTCATTAGAAGTCCCTGAGGGTGACTTGGCCGATAGCGGAGCTGCTGCCTTTATTTTCTGGATATTTTTCCATTGTCTTTGTTTTTCTTTTTACAAGGAAGAAAAAACGTTCACAACAACACAAGCCTTTGTCTCAAATTTTTCATTAATCAATATTTCCTTTTCAAACATATATATAAGAACGCCCTTTTAGGGTACGGACAATGGACCTTATGTAAGATGTCTGGTGTTTTTGCTATTGTGGTCTGTAAAGTCCATATAATCGTCAGCACCTGGACACCATTTACTAATCAAATGGAAGGGTTTGCTTCATTTGTCCAACGAAATGGGTGCTAACGAAAAACTTGTTTTATTTTCTCAAAGAAACATACGTACATTCGTTTCTTGTATAAAGTATATATATATATATGTATAGGATGTATATTTTTTTCTTATTTGAGATCACATTTCTAATAACTGAAAAGATATCAATTCCCAATAAAAGTCCAATAGAATAAATTATAATACATATTGGTCTTAATATAGAAGAAAATAGCCTATTCCATTCTCTATCTATTTCGTCAAATCTTCCCCAGCACATATATAAATTTGGGAAATTGATATCCTCGATATCGTAAAATATGTATCGTACATATTGTTTCCGAATAGATTTATCTATGCGTATAATATATTTCCTGTTCCGATGACCATTGTCCAGAAAAATGACCAATAAGGATGGCCAGTCCCATATGTACAAAGTATATAATATTAGTTTTGCGCACGGTCATTGGTCAGTGAGGGGAGTGGTCAGTTAGGGGTTGTTTTTATAAGGTGTCCGGTTGGACGAAAAAACCCTTACACCCCATTTACTTCACAGTTTCTTCCTTTATTCTTAATGTGTCGAAGTTGTTTACATTCGAATTCCGTTTATCCTTTTTTTATTGCTCTCTATAAAGCGTCAATTATTTTATGTGAAGAATTCATTCGCATTTTTATTATTTCCTATGCATCAACGTAAGAAATAATACTGTTGTGCAAGAATAAAATCGTACATTCACAATAAAACCGATAAACAGATTCCCCGTTACGAAGAACAATTAAAAATATAGTTCGACTGAACTGGTGATTGCTAATCCTAGTAGGGGGCTGTTATTTAGGGGGGTAAAGGGGTTACCGCCCTTCTTGTCGAGTGTCATTACAACACTCTGTCACATCGGGGGGTGGGCTATACATTCGCAGCTGTTTTCAGAAATCGATACGTATATGATCCTGCATAAAGTGAAAAATATTAATTGCATCACCCACTTCCAATTTGCTAACAAATTCACTTCGATAACAGCGCATTTAGCATGACTCTATAAGCCGTAAAATTATCCAACCCTGTTATTAACTGGAATGTTGCTATTTTTCCCCCTTTTACTGACTTGACTCTTTTATATTGTTGCAGCAGATGCAGACGGCTCGGAATCAGATATCCATCAAGACATTTTGACTTGTGGAATCTGCCAGAAGACGTTCGCACTCGCCGACATCGTCCGCTTTATCCAACACAAAGTCGCCTCGTGCAATAAGGAGAACTTTGGCCAGTGTTATACCAACACCGATCGGGAGCGTGAAAATGACGATGGCTCCTTACCTCTGTCTACCATCAATACCAGACGGCCAAGCATATCGGCCCCGATTTCCACCAAGAAAACGGCAGCCTCGAACCGTGTGCATACACCGCCACCGGCGTCTCCCCGACTCCCGGCACCTGGTGACTTGTGCGTGGATGGGGCCGCCTCCTCTACACCAAAGCGTCGCGCTTCGTCCCCTCTGACCAGTTCCAGCCTCGAAGACGGCGAAGATATTAAGCCGAGCATAAAACAGGAACGTATGGAAACAACGATGTCACCAGATGAGAATAGTCATTGCAAAAAATCGAGAACGGAAGTGGCAGATGCTGAATCGAATACTACGCACAGTGGTACGTAATCTAGATTTTCTAGAAGTATATGTGTAACTAGTAGGGACCTTTTTTTTGTGAATTAGAAAGGTAGGATTTTGGCGTGCAAGAGTGGTGTGAGTTGTTGAAAAATGTTTCAAAGTTATTAAATATTCCAACTGACGTCAGTTGTGCAACAATGACAGTTTGTTAATTTAAACGCCGCGGGTTGGAGACATTTGACACCGTCTCTCCTAAGGATATATACGATTTGGTTACGTACACAATGTCAGATGGAAAAGTAATATAAAAGAAATGACAAAATAAGATTGCATTGAGGAAAAAGTCGAGAGAAGACAGTGTGCGTGAATATTCAAAAATTGCAAATAAATATTTAACTGCTTTTTGCATTTGCAAATATTTCTTGCGTGCTCTTCCTTTGCTTTACTGAAATTGGAATCGTACCATTTGTGATAACAAATGTTTTATTCTGGTCTTTTTTTATAATGGAGAGTTGTAAAGAATTTTTGAAGTGATAACGTCATGCTGAAACGAAATCTATTGTCTTTTTTATTCCCTGCTGAGGCACATGTCCTCAACTGATGTTGACCATCATCCCCCATATGTATAAAGAACTTGAAATAAATATACATACACGCCATGCACGGTTCAGTGCTTCTATTAGATAAAATTTAAGGGTTGACACATGGTATTATTATTATGTTGGATGCTGGACATAATCTATTATATTACGCTTTAAAAATTTCCAAGCTATAAACATACGAGTAGGTATACCTACTTTCATTATACATACAGCATTACTACGTAACGTGTTGTAAAAGTTTAAAATTACATTTCAACCTAGCGTTTCGAAAAACATAAAATATATTAAGTATTCTGAAACGTGGCTGTAAATTCCGTCTGGCAAACGGGGTTCATAACACACATCTTTCATACATTTCAATAGATCATTTCCTTAATGCAGAGATAAGGACGAAATGACCGCGATATTCAAATTTTTAAGCTCCGTTTCTTTGTGTGGTGTCCAAAGCCATATCATGTATTCACTGAGGCTACTTAAAACTCGCCCCCTCATTTTTGCAAAGCAACACAACTCGAACTTGGAACGGATGATGCTGTGAATATGTAAAAGTGTCCGGCCACATTTTTGCCGCCTTGGTGTATTGGTGATTTTACACATAGTCTGCCCGCAAAATGTTTCGCCACCCTCACACCTACTCTGAGGCCGTCCCTAGCCGTGATAAATAATCGCGCGTTCGTGAAGTCCTTTGTGTTCGCCATGCGGCCACATTTTAAATATATGCAAATGTCCTTAAGCCTTCTGCGTTGACCGTGAGCTGAAATTCTAAAGGTTGCGGACACTAATACTTCCCTTAAAGGAACAGTCACTGATATATAGACAGATTTTGCATTTCTTTAGACAACATTAGGAGATCTTATATTGATGTTTATGTTTTTTCTTTCTTTGCACGCTTTGCATATACCCCACAAGACTATTGAAACATTTTTTTTCGAGGTGTGTAGTGTACTTTTAGAAAGGGTTCGTCCCTTGGTTTTTCATGCACGCGTATTAATTATTCAAATGATTTATAAACCCCTCGAAAGGTATCTTGTCCACACGATGGTCATAAAAAGATGCACAGTTCGCTTACATAATTGAGATGAACAGATGATAGGAACCGGTAGAGCGCGTGCTGTACCTAATATTAATACCTGGTCTTCCGTCCTTCCTAAGTATTTATCTACCAAGCAGAAGCACCCTTTACCCACTATTAATCAAGAACGTCGACTGGCTCGTTCAACTACTTTTTCTACACACTGCTATATATATGTCTGCTTGAAGAGTGTGAATGCTAATAAGAGTTTTTCGATAGGAATTATTGAGGGAATAAATAACCAGATCTCACTTGGGTATAGGAGTGTGTCACAAAGGGGTGAAACAACAAGCATTTTTATTAAAACAAAGACATCAAACTTTCGAAACGTCTGTCATCGGATTTGGTTCTTTATTAAAAATGAAATACGCATTTTGATTGATTTACAACCTATCGATAACATTTTGCGACAATGCGGTGAAATTCATAATCGTGTATTGTGTACATATCCCCATTGAAAATTTAATAAATATTGGGGTGAATTTGAAACTGAAAACTATCATAAAATCATTGTGGGGGATGTAATGATTTTGTGGAAATTTCAATAGGATTGGAAATATAATGCACTTGTTACACTTTTTTTAATCCAAAAAGAAAACATGGAAATAACGATGTTGACTATGGGGCAGTATATAAATGAGTTACAAAATATTAACGCACAATTTCGAATTACATCGTTGTTTCTTCTCTCTTAGGAGAACTTATTTCGCTTTTTATTTGTCTTATTTTGAACAACATTTTAATGCTTTAGGCTTATAAAATGTATGTAAATAAGATATTGTATGCTTATTGATGTCTATTCATTGGATGTCATTTTAAATGTGCCTCTATATCATTATATTAAGGCAAAAAATATTGTAATTATATGTTATATATCACGGGGCAGAGACTTGAAGTGTTAATCTGATTGCAGATCTGAATATTAGAAAGAACATTCTGCCTAGCCCAAATAACTATAATTCTGTTACATAGACATTTTATCACATTACATCTAAAGAAAAATAAGCGCGTATTACGCTGGAAACTATTATTATTATCACCTAACACTAACAGTGAGTGTAACCGTTATAGGAAACAGTTTAGGACTATAAACGAATGAGAAAATCTAGGCATAATGTTTGATGGTCTGAAATCACGTTACAAGAAAACCAATTTCAGTGTCCATATCACCACAGTGGCGATCTGCATGCAGCCACATGTTGACGGGCCATTACCGCCCCCACACCGCGTCCAAATAATAATACAGTGAAAATCGGGAATGAAAAATTGCCTGGACGTTTATGTTAGAAATTCAAGTTTGGTCGAGGGTGTGCCGAACGTGACCCGCCTTGGAATAACCAACGTATAGTTATAACAGATATGTGGTTCTCGTTTTCTTTCTTGTATGCGGCTCGCTGACAATGATGAGGAAGCACGGATAACTAAACAAGTCCGCGAGGTCAGACTTTTCAGACGGCGGAAGTGATTTTATAATGATGGGCACGGTATGATATTCGCTGGAGCTTCTTCTTAAATTGACTGCAATGGCCATTGTTCTATGGCTATAATTTTAGCAAAATCGATTCACCTAAACGTTGTCCCGCTTATACAGGATGTCGTGGAAACGGAAATAGTAGCTACTTCCGGTTTGTTGCAGGGCCTTTGGCAATGATATTTTCTTGACATTTCAACTGACTTTCAACCTCACACCCCTCACTTTTTATTACATGCAAAATTTACATTCACAATGCTGTATACGCCCCCAAAAAAATTGCAATAAACATTTTTCACAATTAAAAACCGTATTTTTCTCAGGAATTATTGTTTTTTTGTTACAGAACCCAGCAACTATGTGTGCTCTACGTGTAAGGCACGTCTTCATTCCGCTTGGCGACTGGTGCAGCACGTGCAACACTCGCATGGTATTAAAATCTACGTGGAAAGCTCTCCATCGAGCAGTAAAAGTGGCAACAACAACAATCACAGTACAAGCAGTGCCAGTAGCAGTTCTTCTGGTTGTTCCTCCGGTGGCCCGCCGCCTCCGCCAAATATGCGACACCCTCTGTTACCTCCACCCGATCTACACAATCCTTTCGGCGTGGGCAGTCTTCTTCGCCTACCTCTTCCACCCTTGAACCATGGCCACGTCCCGCCCGCTCCTCTGTTCTCTCGTCCCGAACATCACTACCGAATCGATCAGTTTGTCAGCGAACAGTTCCGTCACCACGGCATGACTCTGGCTGCGGCAGCGGCCGCCGTTGCGGCAGGCTCAGTACCACCGCCACACTCCAATTTCCCATCGCCAGCTGAACGATCAAATTCAGTGTCAAGTGTGCCGTCAAGGGAACGAAGCACCCCAAATCAGCCACTTTCACTTGAACCTCAGTTGGATTTTTACTCGCAGCGGTTGAGGCAACTCGCTGGTACAACCAGTCCGGGGGCCGCTCAAGCGAGCTCGCCGTCTCCCCGGAAGCACTCACCGCCATTTACAAGTCCGTCGCCCTCGCAAATACCACCAACAAGCTTACCAAATAACATCAGCTCGAGCAGTACCAACAGCAACAACAACAATAACAACAACAACAACAGTAGCAGCAACAGCGGAGGCAGCAGTCGGCCGCCAAGCGCGTCTCCGCCTAGCGGCAAAGAGGACCAGTTGGTGAACACGCCAAGGTCGGCGTCCACGCCGCCCGGCAAGCCAGGCTCACCAAGAAATTCCTCTTCGGCCGATGCGGTACACGCATGTGAGTACTGCGGCAAGAAGTTCCGATATCCCCTGAAATTGGAGGTACATCGTCGAACGCACACCGGTGAATTGCCCTATAAATGCACGGTTTGCGATCATGCATGTGCTCAAAGTTCGAAACTGAAACGACACATGAAAATACATCGAACGCCAGAAGATCGTACCAGTAATGCGGGTTCGGTCGAAACGCTGGACGGTGAGGACAGTGAGGAGGACGATGAATTAGACGATGATGATGAAGAGGAGGAGGAATTGGAAGCGGAAGAGGAGGAGGCAGAAGATTTAAGTGTTCCTAGTCAAATATCAGCGAAAAATCCTAATCAATCAGCCTCCCTAGTGGGCGAATTGATGGACAAGTTCGGTTTGAGTAACATTGCTCAGTATAGTGAGGCATACAAGCAAGCGATTCAGGAGTCAAATGCAGCTTTAAAATTACAAATGGCTAATAAAGATCGCGATAACAATAACAGTACCTCGTTATCGAATCAAATCAAAATGAGGGAAGAGTTCGCCAAGGGTCTTTTGCCCGCACCACCTACAACGCCATTGCCACTCTTTCCTCCGTTCAATAACGACTCGTACGAGGCGACAAAACGGCTTAAGTTGGACCTGGAACGGAACGATTGGTGGCTGTCGGGCTTGAATCGTGAAACGAAAGGAGTTCCTGGTCCCAGTGCACTATTGCCGAATCCATTGTTGAAAAAGGAAAGTCGTCGTAATGACACCTGCGAATTTTGTGGCAAAGTGTTCAAAAACTGTTCGAATTTAACGGTACACCGTAGATCACATACGGGCGAAAAACCATACAAATGTGAGTTATGTTCCTATGCTTGTGCGCAAAGTTCAAAGTTAACGCGTCACATGAAAACGCACGGTCGAATCGGTAAAGACGTATACAGGTGTAGGTTCTGTGAGATGCCGTTTTCTGTACCATCAACACTCGAAAAGCACATGAGAAAGTGTGTGGTTAATCAGGGAAAGGGCCATTTACTTAACACTATGCCTATGCTATCAGGCGACGAAGATTCATCAGCTAGTATCGCCTCCAAGGAGGCCACATGACTCTTCCCGTGGGGCAGCATGAGACTGCCTCCACCACCACCCAGTTTAACGTACTAACTAGTCCCTATATAAACTCGTAGTAAATTTGTTGTTGTGAACAGTGATAGGTAATAGCTATAAATATGGCCTCACTGAATCAAAGAGAGAAATCAACGGGATATACTTGTTCCAAATTAAGCAAAATATATACCCCCTACAGCAACATTAAAAATAGTTTCTAATAATGTAATTTTCATAAAGTTACTATAAAAAAAAAGTTGTCGATTTAAGAATAACTTGAAGATTATTTAATAATGTGAAGAGAAAATTTGCAAATAGAAAAATTTGATGGCCGTTATAATTAAGAAATTTTGTCGTATCTTAGAATTTTCTAAATGTTTCTTCAATAGTTGACGTACGCTAAAATCGTAATGACCACCAAATTTTAATATTGAAAGTCACATATAATTTGTTATGATATATTACGAATAATTGTTTTACCATTTCTTTTTTATTTTCATATTGTTGATTGTTTTTTATTGTCGAAAATTAGGAATTAAAATTATCTTCACTTTTAATATCGCATTTGCATTTAATATCCCAAAACGTATTTAATTATTATTATTACTATTTATATGAAATAGTTATTTTGTATAGTATTTGTGAATGATCAGTCCCTATTCAAATTAATGTAAATGGGATCAGATCATTATTGTTCAATGTAACTGATACCAAAGCAATGTTTAAACTTTTTTTATAATAATTATATTATTGAGTTTATTGAATGTATATTTGTATAATTAGTTTTAGATTGTTGTTTGAGACTGAGGATCGTAGGTGATGCATTCAAAGAGCGGCCAGTTCAGCGTCCCGTCGCTCTCCTGTCGCGCCGTGACGCCGAACTTGTAAAGGATTATATCTGCGATCCACTGTGTACATTCCCTGTCATATCATTTTTTGGCCAGTAGCGTGACTGTACATATAAAAATAATTTATTGCCGTAATACTTATTAGACCCCATTCGTATTGTACAAAATGATAATAAAGCAAAAAAAATGTTTCAGTATGTGTAAAAATTCATTCATGTTTCCAATGTTATTAATGTTGGTGTTAGATTAAATGCGTCCCTGTTCTTTACAGGGTGATCAAATTTAAAAATAATCAACATTCAGGGTCACTATTTAAATGACGTTTTAGATATAAGGAAAAAAGTATTCGAAAGTTCCCTTTACATTAGATAAAAACTCCTTAATTAAATAAGTTCTATATGTTATTAAATAGAAGGTAAACATTAAGAAATACAAATATCAAAGAAAAAACAATGAAATATGAAATGCAATACATAAATAGCCATCAGTGGACCAGGGTCTGATCTATATTAAAAAAAAATCTACCGCATTCAAGAATGGCAGATTTCAACAAAAATGAATGAGAATGTAACTTGTAACTATTAATGTTAATAAGTATGTTATTTTAAATATTTTTTATTTATTTAAATATATGGCTGTAGCACTACGGCGTTCGTATGGGCTGCACATGTACTTAATATAATCGTGTTCCTATACTGAACTCCCATTTCAGTGTGTATTAAATTAAATCTATTACATATAACATGTTTTTTATTCCAAACCCTCTCAAATAACATTTAGCAAAAAATATAAATCAATTCATTATTTTGAGAAACCGGAGAAATAAACTCGTCACCAAGTTTTCAACCCATCATTCGTTATCCCTTTAATAAGATCGTCGCAACAGTCCAAGTTGCCCTCTGGCTCTGGATCTTCCCAGTTTCCATTGAATTAAATCCCAAGAGAATCAGCCCTACGACACGGAAGACCATTCCAGCAGCACAGACGCACCAATCTCACCCCATTCGACGACCAATATTCGAATGGGCCACCCCAAACTATTCTACTAAGCACTAGGTGGCGTAGATGCATGGACTGCTATGCGAATTTGGACACCCCTAGCTGCAACCCGCACATAATAGCAGCAGGACGCAGGAGACCCTTAATGCGATCCAGGTAGAAAACGATATAAACAACCAACAACACATGATATTTTCGGGGAGCACATTATATGAATGGAATAAAAACTACCCTCTTTTATACCTGAAAAGAACGGGAATGCTTTCCATGTTGCATATATTTTACCCTCTAAACAGAGCCATTTGAAATTAGTGCTTTTAATTAGCATTTATACATATACAGAAACTGTTGAATGTTTCTGTTTTCGTTTCGAATCCAGAAATCGAATTATGAATTAATTAGAAATGTCATTGTCATTTTAGAATAAGGATTGTAAACAAAAGAATCTTGACTCATATGTTAATCAGTCATTCTATTTTGTTGTTGATGCGAAGCAGTGTTGCAGAATAGTATGGGGGTGGCATGTAGTAATATGGAGTCGGTTGATAGGTAAACAAAGCTGGAACAATCAAACAACAGCTACAAATCCATTTCGCAGTATTCAGCCATAATAGCTAGGTGTTTTTACATCAACATACCAGGCCGCCTGGCCGCGACAGCTTAGATTGAGTATTGCCCCCGCATATACAACATTTACACCCCCTACATACGAACCTGTCTCTCGCGACTTTCGCCCCCCTTTCCTGTTTGTCTTACTTGTTCTTCTAAACACTGCCTTCCATTATTTTCTTCTATCCAACTGTGATTAATGCACTGATGGAAATTTTGCGCTTTCCTTGCACTTTACAGATAGGTACTCTCAGTATAATGCTGATGTTTCAATGAAACAACGTTTGTTGTAATTCTGATGGGTTTTATTGATAAAAAATTTAACAAAAAGAGATTGCATATTAACTAGGTATTGTTTAAAATATTAAAATGTACAATTTTCAAGGAAATATTATGACAAGTTTGGTGTATGCGCCGGGATATTGAGTTACCTTTGTTATGACTATGATCTTATTCAAACTCACATGTGTTACACATTCATAAATGTGTTTCAATAGGTAGTTGTATACGATTCTGCACGTGAATTTACAGTGAAATCTATTTTCAAGATCATTATATTCATCGCAATTACTGCATTTTCACACCTCCAGTCCGCGTGATTTTCAAATAAAATTTGAATGAAATATCTGACACCTGTAGGTATAGGTATAGGTAATGCCTATAGCAGTTCGACACCTAACGGTTCAAAATATGATGTTTGTAGACTATTAAGCCAATTCCTATATACTTAGGAATTTATTTAAGATATGCAATTTTTTATTTACTTGATTTTGCTTTTATTTTTTCGATGATTTATCATAAAGTCGGAATAAAATTCATGAAAATCTTGAAACCTCTTGTTAACAACCCAATTAAGAATTTTCCTATATTGGCGAGTAGCAGCAAAATTCGCGATATATTAAACACTTTACTGTTAGGTAATGATGCATTGTTTATAATTGTCGTTTAACTGGCATGTGATTGTTTGTACAAGTATATATGTTTGTGTTAATATATATGGAAGAGGTTGTGGAAGCAAGTTTAAGTCACAACTAGCGTAAGCCTGATAGAATCTGGAACGTCTCTTGATGGATTAATCCCGGCCCTAATGAGTGTAAGAGCGATAAGTCTCGCATGTGAATGCTCCCAAGTCAGCAGCAATCGCTAATTAGATGAATGGTTCACAATGGCTGTGTGTGCTTGTCTATGCTATGCTTTTGCCCCACTTGACTGGCGTGGCATATCGTGCGGTTTGTTGTACAACCACTTGCACTTATTCCTTCTAAATTTCAAATTCACTAGTCTTTACAGAAAATAACACACGCACACACATTTCCATCTCGAAAACCGCCCTCCCGTTTTCCTTAATCTCTATACGTGTACGCCATCATTTTGTAGTTTATTTCACTCGTGTTCTTTGCCTGCTAATGACGACTTAACTCTAGCTATTAAGATTAATGAGTTGAATTCTCGAGCAGTGTCTCGCGTCTGTATGAAGGTACCACAGAAAACTATACAGAATGTGTTATTTTTGCGAAAAGTGAACAGTCATCGGGGACAACATGCAAATTTTCCCCGTTATACTTTAGCCCCGACAGCGATTTTCAGCCAGCATTGTGTATATGTATTAGTTTGTTGAACTTTCCTCTTTGTTAATGTTATGTTGCCGGCGGATTTCGTATGAAAACTAACTCGTATGTTCAATGTAGGCCAGTTTCGAGTTTTTAGAGAGAAATAATATAAAATATGGTCAAAATTTCAACTAAAGGGGCGAACTAAATAAAACACAAAATAAATACGGTTTTATTGAAAAATAACAAAACGTAACAATAAATAAACAAAATCACCAATTCTTCAATTAAAACAAATCCGCGAACAACTGTAATCAATAAAGGACTATTACAACCCTTCTTAATCAGGACAAAGGTCACTATTCCCCTGTTTCAGTTACCCTACTCCCAGCTGGAGGGGAGTGTCCAGTGTGCGTATACGCCATTCTGATTGGATATTTCATCACTGTCCATCGGTCACTAAATTTAACCAGCAGTCCCAAGCACCACTTACACAGGGGAACAATTTCACTCCTGAAAAAATGTCCCGGCTCGAATCCGGCGTCTATTATTATTGTAACAAATTTAAATTAAAAAAAAACGCTGTATATGTGGATTATTGATTGTTCAATTTAATCATAAACGAGTTGCAACGTACTTCTTCTACCGAAAGCTAAATTAAAACTGAGAAGCGCAGTTTTCTGGGAGTATTTCCTTATATCTCCCTTTTTCCAGGCGTTCTTCTATTAGCATAAAATTTACCACCCGAGTTTCTGTACTTGAACTTATTCGCATATTTTAAAATATGCTTTTTAAAGTTTGCGCTTTACTGATTATTTCGAATCTATTTGACCTACCATTCACTAAGGTTTCCATTCGATACTTTGTAATTGGTGCATCGAGAAAGCACATGTATGAATACATGCTTGGCAAATTACCTAGATATACAACGCACCGAAACGGAAATATGGAAAATATTTGGGTACAATTCACGTTACTTACACAGTTACTTGTACCAATTTAGCAATTTCTACCTTCTTTGATGCTTCATATCATTCCCATTCTTTGATCGAGTAAATTCTACTTGAATGACTGCATCTTACATAGGTGCACAGTTGCTGTGGATACCCACTAGTTCTCTTTAAAATACATTATTAGGTATCTAGTGATTTATTAAAAGAACATTTTGTCGGAAAATGTAAACGAATTTGTTTAAAATCGGTATTAAATTGCCACACACAATATTTTTTCTCTTTATTTACGGAGTTGAAGTGAGTGAATTGAATAAATATCCAATAATTATGTGCCAGACATTTAGTACAAGCAAGATTAGTGGTGTTGGCAAATTGAAATCGGGTGAAAACCGGTCAAACTTGCGTCGTATGCTGTCCACCGGGTGGTCAGTCTGCCTCACCTGAGTTCAAAGGTTACAGGGTTACAAATATACAAGGGAGTGAGCACGCCGCAAAAACCCTAATAGTAGTAAACTGTCAACACATTACTGATATTAATCATAAAGGGTGTCTCAACTCACCAAAATAAATAAAAATATCGCATTTATTTAAGAAAAAATTGATTCCGAAAAGCGAGGAAATGTTCGCTTTTTTAAAACACTACCGTGATGTGTGTTCCTTCAAATATTATGCAAATATAGACATATGTGGGATCCCCGAAAAGGGTCAATAGGAAAAAGGACAACTACCTGGAAAGGGACCAACGAATTGATTACAGTCTAAATGGTACCGTAAAATCGGTTGCTGGACATCGTCCAAATTTCGACCCAATGTAACGGTCAAAGTTTCAGTTTCAACTGACCACTCTTCCTCTAAACACCCTAAGTGAGATCCTGTTATATAAGTAGTATCTGTGTAGTGTGGTCCAGTGGGTCATCCCCTAATAACAAGCATTTTACATTTAACAATCCTTTTATATACAAATGTTTCCATATTAGGGAGATAACTGGACACGCGACCATCGTTAACCTTTTGACCGGAGGCTGGACCCTAACCTGCAAGTGAGATAAATCCTTTATGCATTTCAAATGGTCCATTAAGCATACCTAGCCTGTTTTAACAAGATTGTTTTTAAAGTGCGGCACAAATAGACAGTCTAAAAATATTCAAGCAATTTGAAGAATGTCATATCCAATCCAATCTAAGTATTATACGACAAACAAAACCACAATAACGAAAATTAGTATAAGCATGTATAAAGTTTACAAGAGCCAAAGATATTTCAATAATTTAATATATTGGTACCAAAGTATAGGAATGTGAATATTTTAATATTGTATTTTGTCCCGGCATTTAAGACACAGTCAAGCAAATGGAATTTGCATGCAGATGTCGCATATTAAAAATCATTTGAAAATGGTAAAGATTTTGTTGTGCGATTGGTTTGATATGTACTTGATACAATCTGAGGGATGAGAAATCGTATCCGAGCAACACACCCTTTGTGACGTCACCCAGGTAACATACGCACAAGATCACAAAGCATCGCATACTCGAATGGGGTACTTTGCATTTTTTCTTCAATGAAAATTGCCCGTCGTCTTGTGAATTATTATTTTTCCAACCATCAGAGAGCGGCGTCAGATATGAAATTCAAGGAATGATATTTCTATAGAGAGAGAGTGAAGAGACTGAGGACTGGTGCATGGACGAATAATTATAGTAATTCTCGAGGCGCTGCAGTTTCCCACTTTCGCACTGGAATTTTTCTTTTGGACTAGTAGTGTTCAGGAACAGAGAGAATCATGGAAGTTGAACAATGTCCTCTCTTGGAAACTATTCTATAGACTTGTCTCTGCGTTTGTCATGTTACGGTATAGTCGACGTCGACATACCTACTATATAAATACAAGTAAGTAAAGTGTAAAGGACGGAGTAGGTGATGGGTGCGAGGTGGCGGCGGTTGCGGGGGTGCATCAGCGGAAAACTCCCCCGTACTAACTAAACTCGGGGCAACTCTACATAGCGGTCCGAGTGTCATTACAAGCAGCGGCCATGGCTGGACCCCCGTACTCCGTCCCTCTCTCGCCCTTCTAGGGTGAAACAAAAGACAGAATAATCCATAGAGGGTTGTTGACCAATGGCGTGCCAGCCTCTCTGGCAGCCTCCACAATAACTTGGATGGTGCTGTACAGTTTCGGGCATCAACGGCCGCTGCCATCCATGCATTTAGTTAATTGTTAATGTACATTCAGCGAATTCGCTAGATTTTCTATTTATGTGAGAGAACTAAAGCTTATGCTTTACCTTTGAGAATTCTACTGGAGGTATATACACTTTGAATTCTCATAATTGTTTAGATTAATTTTACTTTAATTAACGTAAGTGTGCAGTAAAGATTAATTACTTCTAATATATACTTAGGCTTTCCACTTACACCAAATTACTCTACTAATGACTAAACAATCATTTTTTTGCAAATGAACCGATTAATGAATTGATATCAACGCTGTTTTCATTTATTCCTGCTTCGAGCTTAAAGCTTAACACACGATTTTTTTATATTCAATTTAATGGAGATTTGTATAACTATAGTTTTTATGCATTTATACGAAGTCGAGAATTGCACTTTGTTAGCATTTATTGCAAACATTAAAATTGTTACATACGTGAATTGAAGAAAATCTATGTCAAGGATAATATGTACTATACTACCTAATAATATATTTTATGTCTCTATATACCAACTGGGGTGTAATTGGAAATCATTCGAATAAAAGGAAATAATAAATTGTTCAAATAAATGAAGATATTATGATATTTTTGCGTTGCTTCCGAAAGTTTCTGATTAATGTCCGCTCGTGTATAAAACATTGTTACGCGTGATGGTAACATAAAATTGAAAATGGAGATGCTAGGGAGGGATGAAATGTTGAGGGATTCGTGAGGTGTGAGACTATATCGTGAACCCTAGGCTAGCTTGATCTCCGATTGCAATTAATTCGGCCGACTTGAACACTAATTTACATCTGCGGACAAGAGTATTATATTATGACATCATTACGGAGCGGCAAAATATTACTGTAGGAAGCTTTATTAATAACAAAGATTTTCAAACTTATCTCAAGGAATAAAAAAAATAGAATGTCCTTATTTCAATTCTGAACATTTTTGCATGTTGTTAACTTATTTGAAATTTAGAAAGGACAAATTGGATTTGGGATGTTTTAATGCATGGCTTTCTGTACAAACTAATGAGTATTAAATAATTTTCTTACTGAATATTGAAACAGTGCGATGTCAAGTTAGTGGAAAGGATCTTGTAAACTTACTTAGTATTAAATTTGTGAAGGGTTTAGCTACTTGAGAGTGTGAGGACTAACTAAAAGCAAGCAAGAGTCTAAGGGGACGACTGAGCTATGTTGGTGTGGTTATAACTTGAATGTGGTCAGCGCCTTGAAATCGGGGCCTCTTCGCCCTTGCTAATGAGAAAGCAGAGTTAGCCTGCCATCGACGATGATGTGGTGCCGCGGGTCCTTCACTAAAGTGGATACTTGCAAAGTAAAGCTCTCTCCCTTTTAGTTCTGACCAACATTGCATGGAAGCTGTAAAACCATTCCTGCAAAATTCAGTTACAGATGCAAATGCTAGTCTACAACTTTTTTCCTAAATAAATTTTCGCAAACTTCAAAACAATAACTAATAGGTATTAGATATAATGATTGAGGAAAGTTACATACTTAATAAACTACCAGAGAAACTCTAATTAGAAAAGTCAGGAAATGTTGTACCTTCTTAAAAGTTTTTTTTAGATACAGCCCTTATATGTTTTTGTTTTGATGTTTTAACGGAAACTCGTCTTTCATTTAAATAATAGATACGTTAAAACATTCCTTACTAACGAGACTATGTACATTTTCAGTTGACTTTAGCTCACGAGATTAGGTTTCCTCCACGAAAGTAAACAAATAAGCCACTTATTATTTCTGCACGTGAAACATGATGCAAAAGATTTTGTTCAACGTAAAGAAGAACTTAAAAGTAAAACAAATGCTAATTTCGTGCTGATTCTATTCGTTTAATAGATAAAACAACACTATATTAGATTTATGTAGATATATTTATGAAACGTGGAAATCCATTGTGTTGTAATGTTATCTTTTGTTCTATTTTAAAAATCAATAGATACAAAATCAGCACCGTTTTTCGAAAGTATTTCAGTGAGTGTCAGAAAAGAAGACCGCAGAGGTTTCTCTCTGAATGTATAGAGCATGATTATTAGGCTGTTTTAATAGAATTCCATTACGGAAGTTGTGAATAATAAATTACAAGTCCGTTGGCCGGAGGGTGGCTCACATACACACTTCTACACACCAACAAGAAGCAGCCATGTCGGTCCGGTGGCGCGGACACAAGCCTTACAGAAACTCCTCCGGTTAAACTCCTCACTCCGGGTTTTGATTAACGATTCAAATTCAAGATTATGTTGCTGCCCCGTCTCTCTTAGTATCTCTTGCCACATCCAGACAACTCATGCCATTGTTCCCCTTATTTTCAACTTTAATTACAAAATTAAAGTCAGCTTATTTAGAGCACTGTTCAATATCGATCAGGAAATCAAAGATGCATGTACACTAATTTTTTTAATGAAATTTTATTGTAACAAATTAGTTTTCTAATTTTAATGAAAAAATTACTGTGTATATTGAATTGATTCTCTCTAACTTTGTAGAGTGAAGGTAAAGGTGCGCTATTTTAGCAAAAGTAAGTCGATATAACATCATCCCTTGGCGGTCTCTGGAGGTCAGGATGCCCTTCTTGCCAATTATTCAGCAAGGGTCCGTCACAGGCGAACTTAAGGGGGTTGGAACGGTCGGTGTTGGATTCGCTCGAATTACAACATTGAGGGCGTAAAGGGTTGCAAAACCTATAGCTCGAACCCTTCCACTGGCCTCTAACAAAAGCATCTTAACTAACGAATTGTTTTACTAGTCTTAGGCACTTGCCGTTTCCGACTGAACATTAATTATAATAAATTTACGACACAAGAATTTTTTCATAGGGAAAATAAAATTCTCTCCCTATTATTAGACAAAATTAAATACTTACATTCTTATTAAGCAAAGATTTTAATGACAAAGTGAACTTTAAGATTTATGCACAGTATGTGCAGTAAATAACGCTCAAGTAAATGGATTTCACGAAGTATTACCTTATACCCACACTTAGCAGATACGTTAATTATCATAAACACACATGCAGGTTTACGTATACAATGTACTTAATCTTTACGAAATCAAATATCCTTATAAGAACAAATATGAGAACATAACAATACACGTTTTCTCATCTCCACAATAATTCGAGAGTGGAAGATACTCGCAGAATAAAATATGCGCTATTTTAATTAATATAATATCTCGGTCCCCAAAACAAAACTGTGAAAACAACATATAAAGCGGTGGAATAAGTTAGGAGGGTATATGGAGAAATTTCTAAGTATACCGTGGAATATAAGTGTCTATGTAAGAACACAAGGAGGAGATGGTGTGATACTGTGGAGGCATAAGGCGCTGCAAAGGAATGCAAATAACAGAAATTCCGGGGGGTAATTGTGAATAGCTCTACTGATGAAGCGTCCAGTTCTTGGCCTCTATTCAGACAAATATTCCAAGTGAATTTCAGAACATTGTTCACAGCAAGTGTTTGAATGTCTGTTTTGGCCCGGGCATCGTCGCCCAGCAATTTCAACTATTACCTCTTCAATTGCACTTGCTGTCATTAGTTTCTTCCGCTACACCATTTACTCATGATAATGCAGTGTCTTTTTTATTTCCCTGACAATGAATTAAGGAGGTATTCTGAAGCCCACAAATCCAGAACATATATCGTGTTTTTGGGAAACTTGATTGAAATTTCCAAGTTCGAATCAGACATTCCTGCAAAACTTTAGTTAATTCTCTAATCGCAATACATATAAATACATTTTAGACATTTTCATTCATAATCACGCCGTTAACAATTCCTATCAAATGTATCTTAAAGGGTTATATCAGCCCTTTGCTTACGCGAATGGCACATCGGTGATTCGACAGTCTCACACCATGTTATCTAACCTCCTTCACACCCCTTTTAACATCCGCGACGTTTTGCCACCATCATGGATTAACCCTTGCTGATGCACACATACACACATTCAGTCCCACACTTGTATTCACTCTCCTCTATATATTTCTCTCTGTCGATCTATTTGAATATTCGCACAGTCATTATTATGGATAATTGATACCCAAGAGATGGTATGGCCGAAAAGTTAACATCGCCACCGAAAGTGCTATCCAGCTTCCAGCCCGTGTGGGGATTGTCATTTCCTTAAATTTACTTAAATTAAATTTCAACTTAACAACCACACCCCGGAAATGTATATTCACGCATTTCTATTTCCGCCACTATATACCAAGTGCTACAAAGACAACCAAAAACGGCCCTATAAATAAGGGAAATTGTTTGCACATTTACAAATCGAATTTTCTAAAGTGCTTATACATAAGTTTTTTCGCTAAATTTGCACATAATTCATTAGTCTGTTAATTAAACTTTATTACCTACACATAAACCAGGCATTGGTTTTGTTAAGTTACATACACATTAAACTTAGCGTATCAAAGCACATACGAGTTGGTAAAGTTTCAGTGGACCGGACATCAAAGTCCCAATGTATGTGGTGGTGATGGGGTGGTGGGTTGGAAATAGAGAGGACGCCATAAGGGATTCTCTGGAATGAAATTTGCAAATTGCCGCTCTCTTCTTGTATATGTACTCTTTGTTGGTTGTCTGTCGGCAAAAGCAACATAGTATAGCCAACTAATGGCAAAGTTGTTTCATTCCTTTTTGTATGTCCTCGTTATTTTATTACAAATTGCGTACAAAATGTTATTCAAAATTCAATTTTCTTTGATATAATGTAATACCATGCATTTTTGCTAAATAAAATTATTTTAAATCGCGAATAAATAACTGAGGTAATGTAAATTGTAATGTGGATAATAAGGTAATGTACAAGATGGTTGAATGCGTATTTTTGTTGGAGAAATGGTTTCTCTTTCAACTTTACCACCGTTCAGTGTTTATTGTTTATACGTTGGGGTGTTTAATTAATATGTTATTAAGTCATAATAGTTGTTAAGAAACTGAACAATTATCAAGTAATTGGTCTAAGCATTCATCTATAAAGGGAACTCTAATTTGACGAAAGGCTTTTCTGCTATGTAAGTTCTGTAGTGATTCTAATGAATTTAATATAAACAAAAGTAGCAATTAATTTTAAATGGTTTCATTATACTATTAAACGTGTGTTTTAGGTACATTAAGAAAACTATTTTCAAATATAAGAATTATATAATATCAAAAAATATCAATGAATTATTACCTATATGTAATTGTCTTACTTAATTATGCTTAACATTTAACATTAAAATGCTTTAGGTACATATACACATATATGAAGGTAATGTTCACGTGGACAATGGCAATGCTTTTTGTATATCTATTACATATATGCAATTTTAATTGAGCTGCTTATGAGATAATGTGTGATTCGCTTATGGCTTAGGAATGGATAGACACTTATAGAATGGGTGTAAAGAACTGACACAAATCTTATTAAATAAGAAGAAAATCAAATAGAACTTGGCAAGAGAATTCTTATAAGGAAAAGCGAAGTTAGAGTAGTTTATAGTTGGCGTGAAACGCCTGCGGTACCATATGCAAGGCGACTGTGGATTTTCCGATTGCCAATATGCATGTATTATTGCAATTTGTACAATAATTTCTAAAGGCAATCTAACATAGCGAATTTGATGCTCTTACCAACTACTAAACTAATTTGCGCCTATTTTGCATACCAACCATATATGTCCTGAAAGTCTCTTTTATTATATTATCATTTTTCTTGAATTTTGATTCATTAATTTGTTCATTTGGATTGGATTGAGATTTTCCTAAATTACTAATACTAAAGAAAAATACCTATTTATATTGTTGTTTCAATTTCAATCTAGAAAAAAGTTTTCAATAAAAAATACGAAAAAGAGATCGTAGAGGTTTCAAGAATAAGGTATAAAGGAAACGATTCTGTCTGATGATATCCTCTACAGATTTTATGTGGTCATATGACCAAAGGGCATTTTACCCACACATCTTGTTCTCTACTTTTACACAAACATCTGCCGCATTTCAAATTTCAAGAAAATGTTGTTTATTTTCCATCGTATCCTTCCTTTTTCCTTCAAGAAATAAAAATGCTTATTTTGTTCACTTTGAAATTGGATCGAGAAATTTTATCTATAAATATTAATTAAAGAATCCACAGTACCTTCAATGGGAAAATGGAAACTGTAATGGAAATAGAAGTGCCTTATGGCTAATTTTAATACTATATGAATTTTCTTATTTTGTGGTACATACTACATACTTTATGCTTCAGGTGTAGATACATACATTATGTACATACATATGTCTAATTTTAATTTTATGGTTGAATAATAATTTAATATTGTTATACCTCAATTGTTAGACTTGTGTTAAGTATCAAATTTTTAATTTCATGCCTTTTGATTAGTTAGTCAATCACTCAATCCTCATTCATTAGGTATAGATTGTGTATATATATGATGTATACATTGATATTAAAGTTAATATACCTAATAGATAAACACAAAGTACGTTAAGTGTAGTTATAACCGTAAAATTATTTTATTTTTATCTGAAGTCTAAAGCTAACAAGATGTGAGTACATATGCGAGACACAATTCAAAAACGCAGGATTATAAGCAGCAGGATAATTTGGTGGTGGACTTTGCTAAAGGGGTTGAATGTAAAATTGTTACCGCTACCAGCTAAGAGATGGCGAATTTTCGAGAGGGTAAATTCAAGAGTGTGAACTAAAGGGTGATTCACTAACACAAAATGTAGCGAAGGGCTTTTTAGGGTTTTGATCACCCCACAGGTAAATTTATATACCGGTTTTTCCTCCTTTTTTTTGTAGAATCGACGCTCGTCTTATGAAATATTTATAGTTTATTTCGACGTAGCTAATTTTTTAAGTACCTATACCCAATATTTATACCTAAAATAAATTAGTTATTATTAAACTAAAACTTATATTTAATAATATAAGTTAGTCAATTTAAGATTGTCAAATCTATGAAGGTAAATGCTTAAAAACATTAGATGTTTAGACTTCTAATAAGTACCTAATAAGTACCTACATCTTTTACATTTTATTTTTAGAAAATAATCTTCATGCCCTAATCTCCTAATTATCCTACATCATTTAGTTATACTTGTAATAAGATTGCAAACATAAAATAGTTCAATTTTAAACCAAAATCTGTATTTGGTATAATTTTTTGATCTTTTATTTATTTCCAACATATCTGGTCCAATTCGGAAAAAAATATAAATTCTAAATGGATTTATTTTTGTCATAATTGCACCTATTTATCTAGACAAAAATTTTGTGTTCTTATCAGTCCATGCATGTATATATGTATACCTAATTAAATTACCTATGTACCAAAATGAAAACTTTATAAGGTATGAAGTGGAAGGCTGAAAATTGGTGGTTGTAGGACGAATGTAAGAAGGCATATTTAATATCTGATAATAATGAAATTGAATTTCTCAAAAAACAAATCGATACGCAATCGATATTTTTGTTGCTTCCATTTTGTAAATTCCCTTCAGGTAAGGAAAATAACAATAACGTAACAAGGGTGCATGGTCAGTGGCCCCAGAGAGTAAACCAATCACCACCCGCCCCTACCACTATAGAAAAACTCACCCTCTAACCAACCCTCATAAAAACTAACGCTCAACTTGATGCATTCAAACTGTGTAAGTAATAGACAAATAAAATTTCATATTGTAACGTATATAGGTAAACATCGGGAAAATGTGTAACATTTAAATTAAAATATTTGTTATTCAGTAAAATTTTATTATAATATTTAACTTAAATTATTTATGAAATTCAAGTTTACAACTACAATATTTAATATAGGTATTGAAAAATGTCTACAAACACAAAGTTAAAGTATATGTATATCAAAACACTTAAAAACATTCGTGTATTCTCTAATCGTTTTACATTCCGCAAATATTGGACAGTAGTACATTTGTAAATGTCACAATTCCCCTTTTAGTAGTGTTATCTTGTCGCCCTCGGTATTTGGACAATGGTCGACGCGTTTCTTATATGCTTTTCGCACAAAAACGACCGCAAGAACTTATCGCTCCTTGCCAACGGCCTACATTAATCATCCCAATCGATTTAAAGTGCTAATTCTTAAGATACAAATAAATTCAAGTGCGTACACTCTCAACGCATACTCAGTAACCATAAAAATAAAACACTTCAATAATTTATTGATAGCTAATATAACTACAGATACAGATAAAATGGCAATATCCCTTATACATTATCAGTACGTGTCCAATAATGCACAAACTTTGATCCCAACGGTCTTCATTTTTAACTAATTAATCCTTAAAGTTAGCATTTGATAATTTCCATGAAAATTACAAAATTGGCCCTCATCCATCAAGTAACCCTACAGTCAAGGGAATAATTAGAACACACTGTCCTATTATCAAATATAAATATTGCTTTCTTCATTAATCTATCAAGTGTTTTTCACTCGATTAAGTTTTAATTAGAAAACTGACGATTCTCACTAAATAGGTCAGTTTGCTCAAGAAAAATCCGGACGTCGACTCCCATCTTATCCCAACTGACAACATCGCAGTACGTGTTGAAACAGCAGATTATAATATATTAGAAGATTTACCCATTTATATATGTTATAATAGAAGACATCGAGGCCAGTTAGCTTTGGTTGGCCTGACCCCCGGACCACAATAAGCGCGATTACAGTTCTATGTCACATTTAATCTGCCTGTTCAAACAGAACTGTTTAATTAAGGGATATGTTCAGTCCCGTAACTTAAACACAAGTGTCCGCGCGCCAACGTCAGGCTTACGCGACTTACGCAAATAACTCTAGATCTCCAGTTAGAAAGCCCACTATCTTACACCAACTACCACCACACTCCCTACTAATCAAACCATCTACATACTTCAAGTTTAACGTATATCTACTTTATTATTGCGGCCTACCATAACTCTAATAGCCCAAACTGCTGTTCTTCTAAAAGAATGGTATTTTTCGATCTTGCTAACGCAAAGAAAGGGAATCCTCTTGTACACGGAGAGATAGTATATAAAAAAAAGATTGAAATATGAATTATTTATGTACCACCCTAAAGGCCACACTAAACCGTATGATAAGGGACCAAGTGCATATCAAATTTCCTAGGATGACCACGTTCCTTACTTTACTATGTGTCAAAAATTTAAGGGAATCTCGGGGGAGACATTGAAAATTTGAAAGTGTCCAAGGGAGCCGTCCCAGGTTGCTCGTGACGCTACGCCGTTAGTCTGTAAACTAGAGCGTCCTGACGCCCTAACTTTTAATATAATAGTGTTTTTCCACTTTTTCCTGTATTCACACCGGGCAAAAAAAATTGAAAGTATAAAAGCGAACTGCAGTTTGAAAAGAGATTAACGGTTATTATTGCCTATAATGATATTGAAGTTTCAACTGATACTAAAAACGTAAATTGTAGGTAATTAGGTTTAAAGCGCGCAAAAACGATAAGCTGTGTAAGGGATGAATTTGCTATAATTGAACGACAGTCACATGTTACAGAATGATGGTCCATCGTTAAATTGAAATATAAACGTATACGTCTGTCCTAAGTCCATCCAAGTTACTGTCAAATGCACAGCCATGTTATAAATAAGGATTAGGCCCCGTAATTTCAGTCCCCCTACACTAAATCTATCCATATAGATTCCCTTTAAACTTATTTATTTTAAAATATTGGCAGCGGCTAAAAGCACAGTGTGACCGTTCAGGGACTTAATGTGTACGTCCATCAATACGATATGGTCCACTTATTTTAATTTCATCCCTTTTTATCGAGGGAAAAAATTGTAAAACACACCATACTTTTCGCAATGAACACACACTCGTTTTATTACCACCAACAGACAATTCGATTACCAGTAGCAAATGCACATTTTAGGAAAAATTGAATGCACGACATAAATCAATGGGGGTTTTGCAGTAAATTTTAAAGTTAGCTTGTAAGGGTTGATCACAAGGAATAATTAAATTGGTCTGCTGGAGAAAGATTTTTATTCGCATCACACTCGCCTGTTTGGCAAGTTTAATAATGGCATCAAGAAGTTTGATATGCAATTCAAATATAAGTGCATCATATAAAGGGTGATAACCATTGAATGTTATGATAGCAACGGTGCTATTCCTGCTATTGCGGTTGGCGGACGGGTCATCCACTTAGTAGCTGATAACGAGACAACGAGCAAAATTGTTCTGGACCCTTGTCTATCTAGCTGGGTCCACTATCGACCAACATTATGGCCTTTGATATGTTGCAAATAATGGAGATCTCCTGATTAGGGTTCTCTCAATTGACTGTGAAACATTAAATACAGTTTTCACAATTTCCCGACTAATCGACTGTTTTAACTTGTACAATTTTCTGCTATACATGAGTGGATAGATGGATAAATATAAATAAACTGTTTGTATAGCAAAATGTAGAAGGACAAAAACCTCTAACCCCATTTGAAACACTTAAAGAATCGATTTGTTCAATAACTGTTCTATTTGTATTGATGCAACGGCAAAAAAATAGGAAATAAGAGTAAAAGATATTATAGGTTTTTATTTGAACACCCTTTTCCTATTTTTATACCTGCCGTCGATACAATTTTTTGCACATACATTTAATCCCGGATGGGTATTGTAAGTCAATGACGATTTCAAAACGTAAATAGAGGACAAAATGTATCCCCCTTTAAACTTTTCATATTTCTCTTTGACTCATTTATAACAAATGTAATCCACGGTGTGTTTTGGTTAACTTAACACTATTACAATATTTTATATGTGTGTGAAATAATCGTAAGCTCGTTCTATTTCTATTTAAAGCCATTAATCATTTAATTGTAGTCCTACAATACTATTCAGATAATAAAATTTAAAGTACGTTATAAAATGTGTATAATAAAATTTTAATTCCGTGTAGATTTAATAAAATTGTCGTTAAGTGTAAGTTTTTACAGATGGGGGCGTATTATATTTTCTATAAAATTTCTGAATCGTTCCAGTGGGTGAAACTATTTTAGTTTTGACGGAAACTAGACCTATATCTAGTTTTAGTAAATTAGCTACTTAATTCATTAAAAAAATAAATAAATTTGCCGACATATTTAGAATCTTTGTTCAATATTATACTTGTATCTATTTATGCTGTATAAATCTGTGGAAATACTAAAATGATTGATGGTGTCTTGACATTTATTAGAAAAAATTCGTCCATTAAAATTCGTGAGACGAAATTTCTTGCCAAAATAAAAATAAAATCCCGTCTAATAAAACCACCCGTTGCATCTATTTTAATATGGAACTAAATAATTTTCTTTCTTCAGATTTCAAATAGGTATATGTAATATCGATTAGATTATACCGATAAGACTTGAATTTAAAAGTCTGTGGTCTTAGACTTAATAGCTTATATGTCGAACATTTTAATGAAATCATTTTTAAGACTAGAATAATCCATGTACGGCTGCCAACAAAATTCGATTCATATTCTGCCAAAATCGTACACACACACCCTCTCCAGTCTCCACAGATAATTTAAAATAGATTAAAAGGTAAGTTACATAATCTGTTCCGCATATAGATATATAATTCGTATATATTTGTTTGTAGACTCATGAAAGAGTTCCAAAAACCAGATCATTTATTATCCATTGTCAACGTTTTGTCAGTTCGATTTCAGACCGGGAGGTTTATTTTTACCATTTCTTGTAGGTTTAAAAAAGTTTCATCAATCTAAAGGACGCCAAAGAAAAATATACCCAGTCATTCCTAGTTTTTGCTTTCCTCGGCCGTCTGACTCAGCACATGCTACCCCGATTTTTTTACGCTACATAAGTTGCCCCACACAGGCACACATATATATCGGCCCTGTCTATCCACTGCCCTCTGCCTGCCGCCACCACCGTATTACAAAACGGCACACATCATATCCAGACATATTTTAAATTTCATATTAGCCAGGGCTTATGTTTTGCAATAGCGTTTTTTATTGCTAAACATTCCATATAGAAGAAATTGTACACGGTCCTCGTTAAATTGACGGCATCTTTCGTAAACAAACGTTTCACATTTATAGAACGTCGAAATACGGTGGACGTGTGTTCAGGAAATGAAAAGAAACGTCCGTTCAAGAGGCGCATGCCTTCCGGTCAGAAGGGGAGAAAGTTGACCACTAGGGGTGGTCAGTGAAGCAGACCGCACCCTCTCCTTCACCAAACTTGGCACCCTTGAATGTCTTTCTTTGATTCGTACAATATGTGGCACGCGTCTTCGTCGATATGAATAGGACCTTTTTCTTTTATTACGTTTAGAACCCAAGTTAACAAGCATAAGAAATTCTATTCACAAAACATAAACTCCTTCGAAAACATGTTAATGTCAGTTTCTCTATTGTGAAAGAGGGATAATTTGAATAATTTACATATTGTTGACATCCTCTGCAAGGTACATACGTTCTTCTTTTTATTTATACACAGAGAAATTATTATGTAGCTTCGGCAAAAAGTTTTAAACTTCTGCAATAACACATAAAAATGTCCCATAATGAATTGTATTAAATTTCCGCTACATAAAATTCCGGTCAAAAAATTGAATTTATTGTAGGTAAATAAGTGCGTAGAACGGAAACAGACGTTATTTCTAACATGCCATTTAATAATGCGCTTTTTTCGATATTTCACACGTTAACCCTTTTTAACCCTTCGCATACAATGATATCCCATTCCAATTTCATATACCTGATCAGGTATAATTGAGTAATGTAGCGCATATGTTCGTATATTTGGGTTGTCTATAGAAGGGTTGCAATAAATTTCTCATAGTTTTACAATAGCCTTCTCCTATCTGTCTGCTTTTTTACAATAACGCAAAACCGTAGTCTCGACTAATAGCTTTTTACCTCATCCTCTCTCCATCTCATCTAACGGAATATAAACCTAAATAAACATTTTTTTCCACGACTTGCTCCATAATTGACAAATGCCCGTTGTTCTGTGTGGCCATCATCAGCCGAAAATTACAAACGAAACTTTGTCCAAGAAAATAAATTTTTTACGGAAACATTTCCACATTTTCAACTTTTCAACTTTAATGCATGCATATCAAAAAAGTTTTAAATTTCCTTTTAAATTATCCCAACATTGATGATGTAAAAAGAGTGTGCGAATTGCGGAAAAGATAGTAGCATGAAGCTTTGTGAGAATTAACAAGCACGCGGTGTGGAGTGCGGCGTCCACGCCACAAAGAAAAGGAGAGCTTTCATTAATGTAAAGTAGGGATTGATTCGAGGAGTATCTACCTCCACGTCGTCCCCAAAATTGTCCCTATAAAGCTCGGACTATGCGCGCGCATTTGACCGCTGCCTAGCTGGACACTGATCAATAATAAGAAGATTGCAAAGTAAGCAAAGATTCCGTCGTCCGTCCGCTCCCGGCCATTATGTCCGTAAACACAAGAACCGTATATACATTGGGAGCGAGCTGGAGGAGGTATGATAAATGGCTTCAAGTTTTAAACAGCGGCTCACCACCACCATCACGCTCCTTTCTAAATAATTCATTCCGCAGGCCGTATTTTGAATTCGTATTAATTAGAAGATGATACAGTAGCGCGAAAACTATTATTTCCGTTGTTTGATTAACTTTTGCAGCAAACGATGGAAAAATGCCTGATTTTTTTCCATGCAGCTTGTTTAATCAACAGTAGCAAGTAGTAAACTAAACGATTTATCAAAAAATCTTTTATATACAAATGTTCTCGATGATATGTCTTTGTAAAATATACAATATTTCAATGTCTACACCACAATTTCTAACAATATTTTACTGGTCCAGTATAACGACTCCCCACGTATGTTTATTTGCATGCATACTTTTTTAAAAGAAAAATATATCCACTCAGCTTTCCGCAAAGTAGCACTATATTCACCATACATCACCTACTAGTCTGATATTGATGGCTAAGAAAACGTCTGTCAAAATCGCACGTAACATGTGTTCAAAATAAATTTGTTTATTTATTCCAAGTTGAATTGATTGTCGCGATTTGCGTCAGTTGAAGAATATAAAAATCATTTGGAATGCTCCTTTTTTTGTTACATCATTCCTTTAAATGCATTAATTTCCAATTAAGCTACTAAGAAAACAGTTTGTGACCTCGAAAAAGTTCTCCGTTTACTTTAGTGTTAAATTAAATTAATTGTGTTACTTTTGGGTTTGGTGGTTTGTTTACACAGTAAAAGGTCCTTGCTGCCTAAAGCTAAAGGACTTGGGAGTTCAGGTAAACAGTAATCTTAGAGTATAATGTTTGGTCCATGGAAACAATAAGTAAAATTTAAATCAATATTAGTAGAGAGGAGAGTTAGGTCTCAGGTCTGTACATTAAACTAATCATCTCATTCGGCATTATTCATTCTCCCTTCAAACTTCCTCAGTCCTGGGTCTTATGCAAACATTTCAAATAAGACGGCCAGATTCACCCTGGAATAGGACGGCCACGCCGCCGAGCGATTACAATGGCCATTTCCCATTTAACATCGCCGTTCACAACACAAACAATAATAGTAATTTTCTTTGTATCATGTATGTATGTATGTGTTTGTGGAAAGAAAATTGGTAAAAAGTGATCACAAGAAAAATACACTTGAATTTGCACTGGGATAACCGCACGAATTGGCATGTGAAACAGATCAAGTTCCACATAGCGGCAATTTATCAAGACGATCGTGTTTGGCAAGCTGTAAGAAAAGGACGAGTTCGATTCAAGACTAGGACCTTTCTTTGCAGCATTGACTTGCAAGGAAAGTGCTGCCATAAATTACTTGGAAGAACTGGCCATTAGTCTGTTTGAATCGGTCGAACGTTTGTCGTATAGAAGGAGAGCATTTCGTTTCTTTGTCAACAAATATATTGCCAAGTCCCTATAATATTCTAGTGGCGGTTTCAGGGGGCTGCTGAAAGTATTCTATTTGAGGTAAACAATGGACCCACCATCAGAGCACTATATTAGCCAATATGGCTGCTGTTGATTGTGCTGTAGCAGCACGATGAAAACCCACCCCCTATGACTAATTATTGTCCGAGGGAAATAAAGCTGACGACCCCAACCTGCGATACTAAGCTTTATACTGGATGCTTTTTTATTTAGCAATTCAGGCTTATGGGGTCTATTCTTTATGGATTGTTTTCTTTGATTAATGTACACAGCCATTTTGAATATAAATGGTCATATTATTTTTGTTTTTACTTTTTCTCATGCAGATTCATTTTAAAACATATTTATTTCGAGTGACTGATTCTTTAAAGGACTCGTATTTATGAAGGTGCAATTACTGCAAGAGTCTAGACTACAAATCAAAATATTCAAACTAACTTAACTATAAGGTATACTTTAATTGACTCAATATTAGAAAAGTTAAAAGAACTCCAATTTGTATCAATTCTACATCTACGTACCTATATTCTAATAATTTTCAAAGGCAAATGTCTATTTACTAGTACTTACAGAAATAGCTCACAAAATCACTGAAATTTTACTTTGTCTAAAACGTATCTGATCAAGATATGAATGTGTGAACGACTAGAAAACAACTGATGTAATTTCAATTTTTGAATAACGCACAGTAGGTAAAAAACTACCTGCAAACCCTTTTCTTCCTTCCGGGACCGAATTAAAAAGGGTTGTCCTATATTTTTAATATAATATGTCTCAACCCGTAAATGTGTGCACAAAAGAAATTTACCTGTCCACATATGGCATATATTACATTGGTTTCGCCTTAACGCGTCTCTCAGTTCCGTTAGAAACTTGCTGTAACTATTGCATAACGGCTTGTGAGAAAAGGGGTTGATTGGGTTAGTTAATGGATGAATAAACAAATCTAAAAAAATGTTTGTTGTAACTGCATGTCTTCCTACCATTGCGAGACGTTAATCGATGCTTATTAGCGTCATCGTAATACCCAACGAATTGGCCATAATACAAATCAATAGATTTACATAAATGACAAAAAGAACGGCTGCATCAAACCTAATCGACATATGTGGTTCTAAGCAGTGGATATGTGTTTCCGAACATTTCAAACTCAATATTATTTATACTGGTCCACATTATATAATATGCCACCTCAATTCTACATATATTCAAATGTCACAGTCATACAATCATCAAGATAAGTTTTTAGTGTACTTGTGTGAAGAGTTGTTAAAAAATAATCTGATCAAATATGTGTTAGGTAAATCAAAGGATACTTAATCCTTTTTTTGGTCGATGGGTTTTACGCAACCTTTTTTCAGGTAGGTAGTTGGATTTTTTAAACGGGACACACGCGCATAATTTTGAGTACATTATTACACATTATAATATTCTGCATATGCTTAAACCGAAGAGGGGTTCGAAACGTGCAGATGCTAAATTTAATTCAAAATTCAATAAGGTTATTGGTGACGTGAAACATTATTTGTACTCTGGGTATCAATTCAATGGACCGGCATCAAAGTATTACGAAAATGAATTAAACTTTTAAAATTTGCGGGTAGGTAAAGATCGCGCCCCCTAAATCCAGTAATATCCATATCCATGATAAATTTCAATTAGGTTTAAAGGAATATTTATGTAGCAGCCAAAAAACATGAACAAGTAAATAAAATGCTGGGTTGGCAGTTCTGTGACCGTTGGTCCATTCCATTTAATATACGACCCTACGCTTGATATGGCGACTCCATGGCTATAAATTTAAAATTGAACTTGCTATAAGCAAAACCTTCGATCTCCATCGGACTCGCTTCACATTTATAGTCGTTCGGGCAGATCTGCTCTTCTACCCTCATCGGATACGAAGAAACCCACACAAACACCACCCACCCACAGGATCAGAAACAGTATTACTGAAAAACATTTCATCCAACTTTTATACGGCACAATCTACAAATTTCCATTTAAAACAAAGGTAATTTTCTGTGCCGTTTTTCCCAAAACAATTTAATGTTTATTGAAAGTTAGAGACATATTTATGATGTTCCTTATATTTTTCGCTCTCTCTCTTCCTCTCTTAGGAGTGCAAAAAAATATCGTCCGGAAAAATATATTATCAACACATTCGATTGACAAACAAAATCAAATTTAATAAAAGCACCTAACAGAATGGAAAAATTTTACCCTTTAAATCATGTCCAAAACTTGTTATTCCGCTTGATATACCATAAAATATTGAAGAAACTAACTGATATACTGCCCAAATTGGTGGAAAATATTGTTATGCGTGTTTCTGATGTGATTTTTTTTTTCAGCCTAGGGATAACAGTATTGGCAGGTATCGGTGGCTAGTACAAATAAAGTGTATAGCAAAAGTTACTAGTCCTGTGATCTGGGATGACTTTTTTAATATAGGGGACAATCAGGTAAAAAAAGCGTGAGAAATTTTTTATACTTAATTCTTCTGTTAAACAGTTCTTGTAGCCATTAAGTCTTTAGTTTAGTTACTTTGGTCTGGTAAGCCATCAAGAGAAATGTTATTACATCGAGCATCAAAATCAAAAAAATTCAGGGCACTAATTTTCTTGTATCCTTTTAACCCTTTAGAAGATTGACTTCTATTTTCCATTCGAACAATTTTAAGAGTGTTCTTATGTCGAGAAATATCATTAGAAAGATAAAATCTGATTGAATAAAAGAGCTAACCGTAAAACTAGATACAAGTGGACCATTTACACAAGTCAATTGTAAGAGTATTATTATTATATCAGAATTTCCCCCAAATAGATATGACCGACTCCCTTTTTATATTTTGTGTAAACACTCCGCCCGGTGAATTTACCGAAATAGTGTTTTTTCAACAAAAAAGTAAATATTACCACAGGGGGACGAGAAATGTGCAGTTTGGGATAAAATCCCATAATAAGGGTTTCGATTACATATTATAGCGAAAAAAAAATCATTGTTACGCGAATTACAGGTGTAATTTGTCCACCTTGTAGAAAGGGTGCTTTATAAACCTTTATACATGTAAAGTATAGGTACTTTACAAAATAATCGAAAAGCATAATAATTACAAAGTAACCATATATAAAAGCAACATTTAGGCTTTGGATCCTAATGCATACAAACATATTTGAATGGATCTTAATGGTCTCATAAATATGCTTTTAACATTGGCACAATTTTCGTGTAAAATTGATGAACAAAATGTCTTTAAACCAAAATCAATAACTTTATGTCTTTTATGTAGAGTATTATTTATCTTTGACAACAACAAATCGTACTTTACGCATATAAAAAGTATTTCTTTATAAATCAAAAATGTTCTCGTACAGAATGTATTAGCATACAAGAGCACCAAGACGACTCATACGACAATCTTCTTCACTTAAGAAAAGAAATATACTGGAGCAGTAAGAAGCCTAACAGGTTCCTTTTTGCGAAAGGGCTTGTGTCCTTGCATATTAGAGAAAGTTTAAAGAACTCGTTCGCATCAGAGATCACGATAGATTGGCTATACATAAATCCCTGTATTATACATTTTCTTCTTTCTAAAATAAGATCCCCGCATGATTCTCTATTCCATATCAGTTAAAATGATTCATCATTCTCTTATCTAGTCTTCTTTATGAGAATTGTCCTTTTTGAGAACATTTTTGTATATCTCACATAAATTACATTAATAGAAAGTTTGTGGAGGAGATATTTTTTTGCGGGCACTTTAATGTCATAAGCGTAGTTTGAGGGAGTAGTCGGGTAGGAAGTGCGGAATGGTAGAGCACAGGATTGGGATGGGATGAAAGGACTAGCGACCCCCTGTTATCAGCGACCGGCCAGCCTTTCGAGGTATTACCATACCGACCCGAGAATAGCCGATATAGCACAGGGTGATAGCCCTTCCCTTCTTTACGTCCAAAGTCTGGCAAGGAAAAAGCATAATCTTTAATTATTACCTCACATTTATAAAAACAATAACAATTCCAGTCGGTCCGAAATGGACCCGGAAACACTGCCAACTAATTAAGATAATAAAGCTCAAGAGTTATATGTACGTGTGATTTTCCATCCAACGAACCACCCTTATTTGGGACTCTATACTCTTATAGAAAAAATAATCGGATCTTTGAAGGGTTTTGTGGCTATATAGAGTGTCGAGCATTATTTACAGGAAGGGTACGGACGGGGTACACAGCGGGACACAGCCAGTAAAGGATTGAAATAGAGGGGAGCTTTATGCACCGTGTATACGTGATGCTTCTGTCTCGCACCTAAAACCCACTGTGTGCAGATGTTAATGTTGCACTTCACTGTGCGATAATGGATCATCAATTAGGACGACAGTCACTATCCAGATCCTCGTCGATATATGCGACAGACTAATTTTTATGGCCTGTTGTTGTTCCACGATGTCTTTCTGCTATAGGTGAGTTCTTACATTTTCTATTGGTCATTTGATGCGTATAGTGGTATCATTTGAAAGAGTAATAGTGATTGGAAATTTTCGTGTTTAACTATGCATGTCTCATAAAATTTTTACTGCCCATTAGATTTGGCACAACCACCATATATGTAGTCATAGAAATATATATTTTTAAATCTGTAATAGTGTGTATAAAGCAAGTTTTGGCTTTTATTGGGCAACGCGCCCCATTTTATTCTAATGTAAAAAGAATATGTGATGATACAAATCCGTGGTTGTTGGGATTTTTATAGGACGTCTGTGATTCCTGTGAAAATAAACTGAGGTGTAGATGAGAATGTTAAGGACAGTCAGACCAATAGATACGTGCAAAGTAATCCTGGCAAAGGATCAACCTTTGTCAGTGGATATGGTGTGTTGTTCGACTATGTGTATTTCTGAATTTTTTCGAAGAGTAATCTCGATCTCTCCAATGTAATTCGTATTCGGTCAATTTAAAAAGTGTTTTTTACATGAAATTATTCATACATACAACGATAAAATATTTGGCAGTCATTTAAGAAGCTTATCTATCTCGAAGCCCTAGCATACATATATATAGAATGATATTTCAATTCTGGTGTTATCAAATGAAAATCAGGATATTTCTTTTAACAAATTTATACAACTCATAGTTTTGCTGTAGAATAAAATGCGTCAGAGGGAAACTTTATAGCAGTGGACAGAAAGAAAATATGAAAATGGAAAAATCGCAAGTGAAAGCAAACACAAAGCAATTCAGCGAAATTGCTTCCATATAAAGAAAATTAGAAACAAAACACTAAAACAAGATGATGGCATCACCTGATAGAATCGTCTGTGTGAAATGTTATTGTTGTTGTAATATTGGTCGGTTTGCATACTCCTAATATTAGAAATTGTTCTTGTGTGCATGTATAGTCTCGCCGGCTATATTCTCGGGGTGTCTGTATAAATTTCTAGTTTTTGTTTAGATAATAGAGCGGCGGTGGAACGTATCTCGTTCCACTTAAGTACACAATAAATATCAGGGAATAGGCCAACCCGAACATACATCAGATGTCAGGACGCTTCTGCCGGCTACCGCTTCTCCCGAACCATCTTTGCCTTATTTCCTTAGGGTCGAAACGTAATGTGAGTAGATGACCCAACTACGGACGGACTTTCCCTCTAAAGAACAGACAGACTTTGCGGGATACTCTCTAAAGGCGCCCACATACACATTTATACAGCCAATAGCTATTGTTTTATAAAATCAATACAAGACTTTGGTTTCTTTTGTGACCACAAATCTGAATAAACTGATCGACTTTGCCACAATTGAAAAAAGTTTTTCATCATGACTGATATATGTATATTATAATTTTCAGTGTCCAATCGATGTGCAATCAATGTTTTATTGTGTGCAATTTAGACCATATCAAATCACCAATATGGTGTAGTCGCATTGAGTGTGCGAAATTTCCATTTTTGACTCGCTTGATCCCTGGTTATAAATGGGATGGGGGAGTTCATACTATTTTTGAAACACATTCGTATTGTATAAGTGGACCAGGGTGTGGCTATTTTATATATTAAACACACCCCTGTCCCCCGTACTATAATAAAAAATTGTGAAAGGGTGACTAACAGAATGGGCCACCCTCAAATGCAATCTCTTCCTCTTACATCCCACATTATATTCGGAATTTTGAACGAAATGTATCAAAAAACTGAAGGGAAACACCATAAAGTTTTTTATATGCATAACAAATAAAAAACATCAAAATACGGTTTATATTATGATTGGTCTAGTTATATTTTTGATTGGGGATATTTTTCATTGTACCTATATATACTCGGATCCCGGTTAGCGCATTGTATGTGTAGGAATGAGTGTGATTTTTAAGGATTTCTGTGGAATATATCGTGTTAAATTAGGTAGTTGCAGCCGACAGTGACATATAAACTTCGGTTGGCGACAAAAACCAAATCCCATTCCCCGGAGTCGGCCCTAGTCCGGGCTTATTTAAATCAGGAGGGCCTCGGAGACGGCTGATAGCTTCTGACGCCACAATAAGATGCTGCCCCCTAACATAAATATGAGAACCTATATTTGAAAATCACCCAGATTTACAGCATCAAATCACAGAAATATCCATTTTAAGACAAAACCAAATGCCTCTTATCTCCCCAATTTTCCGACTTTTTGCGAATCTGTTTCGAAGTATTTAAGTATCCCAGAGAGCGATCGTTAATGCAGGCATGAAGAGTTTATAGTTTGTTGTTATAATAAGACTATAACATTCTCGAATAGGAAATATAGAAAACATACGCCCAGAACATTCCAATATAATGTTATATTCTGATCAAGCAATAAAACTGGATGCCACATCATTGTGCGCGCCGTTAGCATGTGAATGAGGGTGTTACGTTCTTTGATTTCTTTCGATACAAAACTCCAACCCATTTTACTGACCTTCCAACAGATACTATGATGCTATTGCCTATGAATTATGCAAAACCTATTTTCGTTTTCAGCTCTACAAAAATGTAATCATCACTTTTCATATGTTACCACCAAAATTTTTACTGTTCCAGCCATCCACCCTCTATCTCATTTACATTATTTACATCCATGCACATACATGTGTCTTCCTCCTTTTCTGTATCCTATATATACGGAATTTATGAGAGATGGTCAATTGAACACAAACTGTCTATGAAACCGATCCAATTTTAATTTAAATAAATCCGCTGTTTAATTGAAGGGAAACTTTTTCAGCCACTCTTATATCTTGTCAATAATGATCCTCGTCCGCATTCCTTCATGGAGTATAAGCGAAGAATAGCCTTTATGGGGTAGTTTTATGTTGGTAACTTTTGTAACGTTGCCAATAAAGACAGGAACTCCAACGGGCTAACTTTCCAGGGTTAGTATAGAGGAACATTTGGAACATTTCAAACGTCCTGCCCCTCCGTATCCGAACCGGTCCCCTTAAGTCCTTTTACCAGGCGTACAAACTTTCCAAAAACTTTCGTGCATTTGTTATGTCAGTGGACCTTACACACTCCAACTGATTTATACGGTATATATTTGTTGAATACGCTATGTACTGTATCAAATAAAAAGTTGGCAAAGTTTTTTATTTAACAAGGAAACTTGCACGTTTTTTTCTTTTTAACCGTTTATCTATCAGACTGCAGTTTTAATTACATCCGTTCCATGCTATTATGTAAAACAAGGTAGATACATTTCGTTTTTTACTATTTTTATTATTGTTCCTACGTATTTCTCGAAGCGTAATTCGCTTAGTGCCTAGGGAGGGTACTTTTGTCTGGTCGAGAGTTAGTTTCGTTCTTTCAAGTTTTGATCCAGTCTCTAGGGCCGGACTTGGTCGCACGGGTCAAAGACGAACTGTAATGAGTTTCCGATTCCACTGGGACAAGACCGTGTCCATATTGTATTCATGCTCTTCTCGTTTCATGTCTCTTCCATATCTTGCATTATACAAGGGTTAATTCTATTTCGTTTCACTTTGAAAAAAAGGAAAAATTCAATATGTTCAATATGTTGAATCCATGCATATAAATATCGAAAAATAAGATGTTAAATGTTAAATATTCATAAATTCATTATAGCATATTAGAATAAGTAAGACATTTTCTTCCGCTTTATTTCTGTTAAATGATTAATGGTCTTTATAATAATGTTGAAAATAAGAAAACATGTGCGCTTTATTCTTTCACCAGATGGTGCTAACGGGTTACTTCTAATTATCTTTTTGTATATCGTTGTAGAATAGACTGCCACAGTTTTTTAATGATGCATAAAAGTGTTGATTCCGAATTGCCATATGGCTTTATACAAAGAACTAGTTATTGTTTCAGAAAAAAAATACGGGTTCCAGGGAAAACCATTACTAAACTTTTATTATTGTAATGTATCGTATGATATGGCGTGTCCATGTAACCAATTTAGGATCAAATTCAATATGAAATGAAGACATATAATGTAAGTAAGAAAGTAGAGAGGCATTAAAAGCATCCGTGGCCGTTTGTCATTCAAGCCACGAAGCGATCATTTTGTGGGTAGAGAAACGTGGTGGCCGTTAGGCCGACGGTCGGTGTACGGGGGACGTTGGGAGGGAGGGTGATGGAGAAATGTTGCAGTCATGGACACCCTCCCCATGTCATATTGGCGGCTCTCGATGCTTAAACGGATACTGGAGTATGACGTGCCGGACGATATGACACAAGTCATCATTTTATGGATATTTTTCCGGTAATATCTTTGACATTCGTCCTGATAGGATAGAGCGAAAAATCAATTCACAATCATTTTTTATGTGTGTAATCTGATGCAGACGCTGACGGGGGACAAGATTTTTAATGTCCTTTCTTATATCGGTGGCTATATAATATGGAAAGTGTTTTAAAGATGGTTCTTGCTGCGTGGTGAAAGACGATTCGATTTTGTATATAAATAAATTGAAAGTGAAATTTATTTCGGGTTTATTAGGGGAATGTAGCAAGTGAATATCCTGTGATTTCTGTGAAGTTAGATTGACGAGTTACATTAGCAAATGGCCGACCCATTCCTATTCTATCCTTTTCGGTGTGGTAAGAGATATAATAACTCACAGCTTAAATGGACAGCTGTTTCGGACAATAAGATTTCTCACTCGCAACCATTTTCTGTGCTATACTTTACTTATATCAATAATGTCTCGATTGACAAATGTTTGCTTACATAAAAAGCACATTTTTTAAAACGGTCTTACCTCAATGATTGAGACATTTCTTTAAAGCGGTGTGTTTTTGTAGAAAAAAATTACACAGAAACGTTTTCTGGGCGAAACGTGTACATCAACACGATTTACATTTATGAATAAGTGCAGGGGTGATTGTGATGAGCGTAACATGATCTGAATTTAATCTTGCACCCCTAAATTCCAAAATACTAGCTGGACCACTTGCTTTTATTACTAGTGCTACTGCTCATTCCACACAGCCTCACTCACCTTTGACACTGGCACGCTCCCATTTTCATCTTGTTTACTGACCTTTGTACATTATATTTTGTTATATTATGCGTGATGGTTGTTCAAAAACCGGTATCTATAGGTATAAATGAATATTAGGTACCTATATGGAATCAAGTAAGTATTTCAGATGAACAAAATTTAACAACAACACACCGTCACATCTAAAGCATAAACAGAATTTCTCTCACTTTTGAAACTGTTTTAAAATTTTAAACACAGTTATAAATTTTATTTTTAATACTCATAATATTAACCTAACCACCATATGCATTTACAGAATTAATATTTTCCAGTTTCGGTTTCTTGAATTACTTGTTTTAAAACAATCGCTTCATATGGTTTAAATACAGTTGCGTCGACATCGACTGTAGCCCTAAAAACAATTTATTGCTGTATTAGATCATTTCTATAATAATTTGTTTTTAGATAACTCACCCAATAGTTTTGTTGGAATTTAAACTTTTAAACTCAACAGTAGGTCCATCACCTCCTAAACTATTTATACTAATAACCTCCTCGTTTTCTGATAAGTTAAACAGCAGTGAATATGATGTCTCAGTATCTCCAATAAGATATGAACGTTCTATTTCAATTATATGGTCACTAATAATTCCTATACCGTCAATAAGAACATCAGCTATAGCTTCCACTTCTCTGAGTTCTTTTCGTATATTTGCAAGGCCAACATAATTGTTATAATGACTATTTAACCCTTCAACATTTTGCAATTCCAAATTAGTTTCATTGGCCTTTTTACTGACTGGGAGCCAAGGTGTTGCTCCGTCATTGAAACCAGCATTTATACCAGAGTCCCATTGGAACGGTGTTCTCTCGAAGTCCCTACTAACTTGATCAAAAATACTGCAGTTTTTGATTGCTTGAGGATCATGTCCTTGTTCACAGGTTACTTCCCCATCTTCTTGACCAATTTCCTCTCCGTTGTAAGTTACTTGGATGCCAGGGAGCAAAGCTGTTAACATATTAAAACCATCTACTGTGTCTGGACCGTATCTTGTCGCCACTCGATGATTATCGTGATTTCCCAACTAATTATGAATTTAATTACAAGTACAGTTTATTATCAGTACATATCTATAATGTTTCTTCTTACCACCCAATTTTGTACAATTGCCTCGTTCTCAAAATTGGCATCAGACCATTTTACACAAATATCAAAAACATTCCAACCAACGGTTTGGTTTTCCGTTCCTTTGTTCGAAAGTGTAACAAAATCGAAGTTGAATGAAAAATGAGCACCATTACGTCCTAATTCTTGTGAACCGAAATATAGCAAAGTGTTTTCAAATGTTGTGTAAGCTTCTGTCATCATAATTCTATTATGGTCAAAAATCAGAAAAGTCAGATATAAAATAAATTTGGGAAATTATTAGGTCCTCCATATATGCAAGTAGTTGTAGTTATACCTTTGATCTCCTCCATTAACTAATGTATAATTGTCCAATAAATCCCTCCAACCGTAAATAATTTCATATGTTAAATTTTGATCCATTGTGTAAGGGTGGTCCAAGTATTCGTAATCGTTTGGTCCGTACCCTTCGGCTCCAGATAATGGTTCATCTTCAAATGTCTCAATTTCTGCTAGAAACGGTACAGCATCCACTCTGAAGCCGTCAACTCCGAAATCAAGCCAAAATGTTAAAATATCCTTCAAATTTAAAAATACGTTCATGTGGATAAATTGTGTCATATATAATAGTAGTTACTTACATTAAGTTCTTGAACAACTTTTTTATTTCTGTAGTTGAGATCGGGTTGAGCGCTTGCAAACTGATGCAAATAATATTGCTGTCTATTTTCGTTCCATTCCCATGCAGATCCTTTGAAAAGACTTATCTAAAGTAGAGAATTAGTTGTGAATATGTAAAAATATATATGAAATCGTAATAATTGTAGGTACCCAATTATTTGGTGGATGTCTAGTGCCATCGTTATCAATTGTTCCATTCTCCCAAATATAGTAGTCCTCATAGCCTTCAGTTTTGTTCACAGATTTCAAAAACCATTCGTGTTGATCACTGGTATGATTTGGTACAAAATCCAATATAATTTTAAGAGCCAATTCATGAGCCTTTTCTACTAATTCTTTTAAATCGTCATTTGTTCCATAAACTGGATCAACCGTTCGATAATCACTAATGTCATACCCTTGATCTACTTGGGGTGAAGCGAAAATTGGTGATAGCCACACAGCCGTAATATTCGTGGCCGCTAAATATGGCAATTTTTCTATAATACCCGCCAAGTCTCCATACCCATCGTTAGTATTGTCTTTAAAAGATCTGGGATATATCTGATAGAATCGGGCAGTTTTCCACCAGTCAGAATTCCCATCAGCAACTTTAGTTGATGGTTTTCTTTTAAAAACTACACGTTCGCAGTTTATGACTGCTACAAGCGCCAATAGAATTAAAACAAATTTCATTTTAATCGGAAAACTATAAGTGCACAATAGGTATTGTTTTCGAATCTTCTTTATATATACGTGATTAATTTGATAAAATCATATAAGAAGGTAATCTTTTAACGATTATAAAGTGGACACGTATAGTATAAATGATAAACCTTGAAAAGAATTATTTTGATACACACACTTAGCAATATTTCGGGTTTCCCAATTGCAATTTTTAATTTTAAATGGGAAAATTTACGTATTAATTTAACTGGATTATTAAACTTAAAACTCTATACTTTATTTACCTGTATTTTATGTATACAATAATAAATAGTTTAAGTACTTACTTACGTGGTTCATCAAAAAAAATAAAACGTTGTCATTATTAAAAATATATATTAGGTACTTATCAAGGTATAAATATTTGAAATTGTAGAGTAGGTATTTAAAAAAACACAAGCAAGAAACAAGTAAAAAAATACAAAATACAATACATACTTTGATAACAGTATTTTTATGATAATTAATTACATGTATCTTAAAAAAATTTAAATCAATTATTCATTATTTAAACATTAATACACAGCAAGATTAATTCAAAACATTTTGATTTAAAATCAAAATAAATCTAATGGCTGATATCCATTTTTAAACATTGTTCCAGGATCTTATAATAATTGCTTCATGGGGTTCCAATGTAATGGCATTTAGGTCGAGTGCATCCCTATAACAAATTACATATATCGTTATTTTAACTAATCGTAATTACTGTTTTCCTATACGTACCCTACATTCTTCTTAGAATTAGTACTTGTAATTGCAACCTCGTTTTTATCGTCAGAAGCGTTATATAGAAAGACCGTTTCCTCTTCGTCTGAAAAGTTTGCCATAATTATATACCTATTATATTCACCGTTCTCCAAGGTATAAAATCTCTGATATTGAAAGACATGTTATTTATAGACTCCATAAACAATACTAGACCCAACAGACAGAGGTTCAATTTCAATGAGAATTCTGCGCATATTTTGAAGCGCCATATAAGTATTATAATGTCTTTTTATTCCTTGCTCATTTTGAAATTCTAAATTTGTCTCATTCGCCTTTTTACTGACTGGAAACTACGGTTTCGCTCCAGTGTTAAATCCAGCATTTACACTAGAATCCCATTGGAACGGTGTCCTCTCAAAATCGCGACTAACTTGATCAAAAGCACTACAGTTTTTGATTGCTTGTGGATTGTGCCCCTCTTCACAAGTCACTTCTCCATCCTCTTGACCAATTTCCGTAATAACGTAATAAGTAACTTGAATGCCTTCAAGAATTGCTGTTCATGTATTATACCTATCTACATTTTCAACCACTCTTGTTACCAATAACTTATACAAATTACTCGTATACCTACTTACCACCCAATTTAGAGCAGTTATTCCATCTTGGAACTTAGCATTGTTCCATTTGTCATAGCTATTAAATATGGTTCTAGCAGTATCCTTCTTCTATTTTTGTAGATTAATTATTAAATCAAAATTAAATGAAAAATGAGCACCTGATCGAAGTTTATCATCTGATGGCATTTAACGCAAGGCATTTTTAAAGGTTGTGTATGCTTCAGTCATCATAATTCTATGGACAAAACGCATATTGTAGGTAACATATAAAGTTAGATATGCTGAATTTACCTTTGATCGCCCCCTTTTTATGGTGTATATTAGTCTAATAGGTAAATCTCTAAAGCCGTAAATGATATCATAAGTTTTGTTCAGATTCGTTGTGTAAATGTGCTCCTAGTATTCATAATCATTTGATCTATAACCAAGAATTTCAGACAATAATGTGGGTACAGCATCAACTCTAAATCCATCGATCCCAAAATGGAACCAAAAAGTTAATATATCCTAGAAATTAAAGTTTGATTTTCATAATATCAATTTAAGTAAAAACGTGTCATTATTATGCATACATGAAATTCTTGAACAACTTTTTCATTTCTGTGTAGTTAAGATCGGGTTGAGCAGAAGTAAAATTGTCGAAGACAATATTGTTGTCTTTCTTCACTCACCTTTGACAACTGGCACGCTCTCATTTTCATCTTGTTTACTGACCTTTGTACATTATATTTTTTTACACAATGCGTTATGATGTTTGTTCAAAAACCGGCAGGTATATACAGGTATATATAAATTATAGAAACCTACATGGAATCATGTAAGTAGGTATTTTAAATGAACAAAATTTAATACACCGACACATTTAAGGCATAATAAACGGAACATGTCTCACCTTTGAATTTGAAACTATTTTAAAATTGTAAACACAAATCATTTTTTAATATTTATTTATCTACACATATTTTTCTATAAGTTATAGTATTAACCTAATAACAACCAAATGCATTTACAGAATTAAGAGTTTCCATTTTTGGTTTCTTGAGCAGTTGTGAGTTGAGCCGCCTGTTTTAAAACAATCGCTTCATATGGTTTTAATACAGTTTCGACATCGATTATAGCCCTAAAAACAATTTATTCCTTTATTAGATCATTTCTCTAAATATTTATTTAGGATAACTTACCCAATAGTTTTGTTGGAATTTAAACTTTTAAACTCAACAGTAGGACCATCACCTCCTAAACTATATATTGTAATAATCTCTTCATTTTCTGATAAATTAAACAGCAATTGATACGTAGAGTAGGTATCTCCAATCATATATGATCGTTCTATATCAATTATGTTGTTATTAGTAATTCCTACACTGTCAATAAAAATATCAGCTATGGCTTCCGCTTCTCTAATAGTTTTACGTATATTTGAAAGACCGACGTAATTGTTATAATGACTATTTAACCCTTCAACATTTTGCAATTTCAAATTAGTTTCATTCGCTTTTTTACTAACTGGAAGCCACGGTGTAGCTCCATCATTGAAACCAGCATTTATACTAGAGTCCCATTGGAACGGTGTTCTTTCGAAGTCCCTACTAACTTGATCAAAAATACTGCAGTTTTTGATTGCTTGAGGATCATGTCCTTGTTCACAGGTTACTTCCCCATCTTCTTGACCAATTTCCTCTCCATTGTAAGTTACTTGGATGCCAGGGAGCAAAGCTGTTAACATATTAAAACCATCTACTGTGTCTGGACCGAATCTTGTCGCCACTCGATGATTATCGTGATTTCCCAACTAATTATGAATTTAATTACATATAAAGTTTATTATCAGAAGGTGCTTATCTAGTTATTTGATCTTACCACCCAATTTTGTACAATAATTGAATTATTTTTATTACTGGCTTCAGCCCATTTTACACAAATATCATAAACATTCGTTGCAACGGTTTCGTTGTCCGTTCCTTCTTTCGAAAGTGTAACAAAATCGAAGTTAAATGAGAAATGAGCACCATTACGACCCAATTCTGGTGATCCGAAATATAACAAAGTCTTTTCAAATGTCGTGTAAGCTTCTGTCATCATAATTCTATTTATGGTCAAAAATAAGAAAGTTAGATAATAAATCTGGTACTCTATATGAAGTCCTACCTTTGATCTCCCCCTTTAACTAATGTATAATTGTCCAATAAGTCCCTCCAGCCATAAATAATTTCATACGTTAAATTTTGATCTTTTGTGTAAGGGTGGTCCAAGTATTCATAATCGTTTGGTCCGTACCCTTCGGCTCCAGATAATGGTTCATCTACAAATGTCTCAATTTCTGCTAGAAACGGTACAGCATCCACTCTGAAGCCATCAACTCCGAAATCAAGCCAAAATGTTAAAATATCCTTCAAATTTGAAAATAGGTTCATGTAGATAAATTGTGTCTTTTATATACCTAATAGTAGTTACTTACATTAAGTTCTTGAACAACTTTTTTATTTCTGTAGTTGAGATCGGGTTGAGCGCTTGCAAATTGATGCAAATAATATTGCTGTCTATTTTCATTCCATTCCCATGCAGATCCTTTAAAAAGACTTATCTAAAGTAGAGAACTGGTCGTGAAAATGTAAAAGTATATGAAATCGTATTAATTGTACCCAATTATTTGGTGGATGTCTAGTGCCATCGCCATCAATTGTTCCATTCTCCCAAATATAGTAGTCCTCATAGCCTTCAGTTTTGTTCACAGATTTCAAAAACCATTCGTGTTGATCACTGGTATGATTTGGTACAAAATCCAATATAATTTTAAGACCCAATTCATGAGCCTTTTCTACTAATTCTTTTAAATCGTCATTTGTTCCATAAACTGGATCAACCGTTCGATAATCACTAATGTCATACCCTTGATCCACTTGGGGTGAAGCGAAAATTGGTGATAGCCATACAGCCGTGATATTTGTGGCCGCTAAATATGGCAATTTTTCTATAATACCCGCCAAGTCACCATACCCATCGTTAGTATTGTCTTTAAAAGATCTGGGATATATCTGATAGAATCGAGCAGTTTTCCACCAGTCAGAATTCCCATCAGCAACTTTAGTGGACGGTTTTCTTTTAAAAACTACGCGTTCGCAGTTTATAACTGCAACAAACGCCAATAGAATTAAAACAAATTTCATTTTAATCGGAAGATTATAAGTATACTAAATATGTATTGTTTTCGAATCTTATATATAAGTGATTAATTTGATAAAATCCTAGGAAGGTAATCTTCTAACGAGTATAAAGTAGGGACACGTATAATATAAATGATAAACCTTGAAAAGAATTTTTTTGGTATATACACATAGCAATATTTGGGGTTTTCCAGTTTCAATTTTGCATTTTAAATAAAAAAAATTTATTATTAATTTAACAAGATTATTATACCTAAAAACTTTATATATGACACCTATATGATAATAGGTAGTTTAAGTAATTACTTTCACGGTTCATCAGAAAAAATAAAACAATGTCGTTACCTATTATTAAGCGTAGGTATATTACTTATCAAAGTCTTTATATTTGCAATACATAAGTAGGTATTTATATGAACACAAAAATACAAGTAAGAAACAAGTAAAAAGTATAATACATATTTAATAACAGAATTTTAATGGTAATTTAATTATATAATTCTTAACAATTTTGAAATCAATCACTTATTTAAACATCTGCACAAAAAGATTCATTCAAAATATTTTGATTCAAAGTTAAAATAAATTTAATGACTGATATCCATTTTTAAACATTGTTCCAGGTTCTTATAATAATTGTTTCATGGGGTTCCAATGTAATGGCATTTAGATCGAGTGCATCCCTATAACAAATTAAATATCTCGTTATTTTAAATAATCGTAATTACTGTTTTCCTATAGGTACGTACCCTACATTCTTCTTAGAATTAGTACTTGTAATTGCAACCTCGTTTTTATCGTCAGAAGCGTTATATAGATAGACTGTTTCCTCTTCGTCAGAAAAATTTACCATAATTACATACCTATTATATTCGCCGTTCTCCAAGGTATAAAATCTCTGATATTGAAATATATGTTCTCTATGGACTCCATAAGTAAGACCAGACCCAACAGACAGAAGTTCATTTTCATTCAGAATTCTGCGCATATTTTGAAGTGCCAAATAGGTATTATAATGGCTTTTTATTCCTTGCACATTTTGAAATTCTAAATTTGTCTCATTCGCCTTTTTACTGACTGGAAGCCACGGTTTCGCTCCAGTGTTAAATCCAGCATTTACACTAGAATCCCATTGGAACGGTGTCCTCTCAAAATCGCGACTAACTTGATCAAAAGTAGTACAGTTTTTGATTGCTTGAGGATCGTGTCCCTCTTCACAAGTCACTTCTCCATCCTCTTGACCAATTTCCTCACCGTTATAAGTAACTTGAATGCCTTCAAGAATTGCTGTCAGCATGTTATAACCATCTACATTTTCAACTCCCAATCTTGTAGCCACACGATGATTATCATGGTTCCCTAACTTTTTTTAAATTTTCAACCTCTCTTGTTACCAATAACTTATACAAATTACTCGTATACTTACCACCCAATTTAGAGCAGTTACTCCATCTTCGAAGTTAGCATTGTTCCATTTTTCATAGATATAAAATATGGTTCTAGCAGTATCGTTCTTGTATTTTTGTAAATTAGTGATTAAATCAAAATTAAATGAGAAATGAGCACCTAATCGAAGTTTATCATCTGACCGCATGTAACGCAAGGTATTTTCGAAGGTTGTGTATGCTTCCGTCATCATAATTCTATGGACAAAACGCATACTGTATAGGTAACATATAACGTTAGACATGTTGTATTTACCTTTGATCGCCTCCCTTTTCTGCTGTATATTGGTCTAATAAATCTCTAAAACCGTAAATTATATCATAAGTTTCGTTCAGATTTGTTGTGTAAATGTGATCCAAGTATTCATAATCATTTGGTCCATAACCAGGAATTTCAGACAATGGTTCATCACGAAGATCTTCATCTTCTACAAGATGTGGTACAGCATCAACTCTAAATCCATCAATCCCAAAATCAAGCCAAAAAGTTAATATGTCCTGGAAATTTAATTTTGATATCAATTTAAGGAAAAACGTATCATTGTTATGCATAATACATGAAGTTCTTGAACAACTTTTTCATTCCTGTAATTAAGATCGGGTTGAGCAGAAGCAAATTGATGCAGATAATATTGTTGTCTTTCTTCATTCCATTCCCAAGCAGATCCTTTAAAATTGCTTATCTAAGATAAAATAAATACGAGTACATTGATTGGGTTAAATGAATAATATTGATTAGGATAGTGATATTTACCCAATTGTTAGGCGCTGATCTCGTGCCATTTTTATCTACTCTACCATCATTCCAAATGTAATAATCCTCATAACCCTTAGTTCTATTTACAGATTTCAAAAACCATTCGTGTTGGTCACTAGTGTGATTCGGAACAAAATCTAATATAACTTTTAGCCCTAAAGCGTGAGCTTTTTCCACTAGTTCTTTCAAATCTTCATTCGTACCATAATCTGGGTCTACAGTTCTGTAATCACTAATATCATACCCTTGATCAACTTGTGGTGAGGCAAAAATTGGTGATAGCCATACTCCTGTGACATTCATAGCTGCTAAATATGGCAACTTCTCTATGATACCTGCCAAATCACCAATTCCATCGTTCGTATTATCTTTAAAAGATCTAGGGTATATTTGATAAAATAGAGCGGTTTTCCACCATTTGGAGTTATCTGCTGCTTTATTAGTGTTAGTTTTTTTTATAAAAGTTACGTATTCGCAGTTTACTACTGCAATGATAGCCAGAAAAATTAATGCCAATCTCATCTTGACCAAGGATTTCTATAAACACTGAATATAAATGGGTTTTAAACCTTTTATATATGTACAAATGTTTATCCATGATAAAACGCAAATAATCCTATAAAGTAGGTACTCTCATAAAAGTAAGAAACCTTGAAAATAATTATTTAGCTACTTAGAATCAGCAATATTTGGAGTTTCCGATTATTGATTTCATTTGAGTTATTAACTTATCATTTTAAGTTAAATTATTAATATGACAATAAGTACTTAAGTGATTTTCCAAGAAAAGAAAAACTTGCCAATAGAGGAATTATATGTTTAAGTACCTAATTGTAATTACTATTATTCATATGGATTTCTTAAACATGTCCTTTAAAACAGTTCACATACATATAGGTACCTACATGCATTACATAATTTAATTACATATATATAAGGTTACAAGCTCTTGTATACTTGGGCAAGTAATTAAAAACTATTGCAGTTTGATAATAATATATTAAAAAATTAGTGTCATAATGACAATATTTTTGCAAGAGTGAATTTTGTCGTGAACCGATTATATCTTCTACAAGGTGTGGGTACAGCATTAACTGTGAACCCATCTATTTCAAAATCAAGCCAGAAAGTTAATACATTCTGAAAATTTAATGAATATGCCTACCTTTATTGAATACCATTTTTTTTATAAGGTCATAATAGGAACGCACGTGAAGTTCCTGAATAACTTCTTCATTTCTGTAGTTAACATCAGGCTGGGCAAAAAATGACAAATATCATTTTTATTGGTAAATTTACAAAATAGCTAAAAGAAGTATGTAATGTTCTAAAACTTCTTTATATATTGTATAGGTTCATATCATATCTACGAAACACTTTCATAAATCGTATAAATAATCTACTTAAAAAATACACGTTTATACCCAACGCCCTTGATAACATTTATTTTAGTAAACACATTTCACAATTAAATAGAATTACATATCAAGTCAACTGCATTGTTGAGTTTAATAAGAGTGTGGTTTAATTCTCAAATACTCATCAAATTCACGCAAGTGAGACATTGCGCTTAAAAAGCACGGTTTGTGTTCCTAACAAATACAAACAATTTTTGTCATGTGGAAATTTTGATCTTTCATAATTGTTGAAAAAAAAAATATTAAAGATCGCTCATTTTTAACGTTTTATTAGAGATTTCCTAAAAACTACCACGGATATCGAAAAAAACAAAACGACAAAAGTTTTGCAGACTCATAAGGAATACAATAGACCAGTATGGTCCAAATTGATCAAATATTTTCGAGAATGGTAGGTACTTAGTTGTTAATTTTAAGAAAAAGTTTAAATTCTCGACGGAGACAAACAGAAATTAAAAAAGTGGTTGATTTTTAGATAGTAAAGTAGTATCTACTATTAGGTCCATTTAAGTTTTTTAACCATATTCAAACAGAACGGAAAATAGTTTTTTAGGTACATCAAACGCCATCAACATTAAGTAGTTCTTATAAATTGAAGCAGCCATTATAGGTAATTATATTAGTAGTGAGTTATACAAGGAATAAAAAGCAGAATAATTTAATGAATAATATGTATAGCTATTATATTGGTGAATATCTATGCAGCATTAGCATCCAACTATAAATATTTGAAGAAGAACTATAGTTTGTTAATAGAATATATTTTTTATTTTATGAAGTGAACATTTTTAGAAACTCCCTATTACAAATATATTTACACATTTAGTGTATTATAATTCAAAATAAGGGCTTCATGTGGTTCTAGTGTAACTCCATCAGTACCGATTACATCCCTTAAGAAAAAACAACATTATTGTAGTAAATTGAAAGCGATATTACATTATAGGTACTTACCCTATATTCTTCTTTGAATTAAGGCTTTTAATTATAACCACATGCTCATTGTCTAGATCATTATTTAGCAGGATAGTTTCGTTTACCTCAGAAAAATTCATTACAAATACAAATGAATTATGGGAGTCATCTTGTAAGTGATAATATCTTCCGATTTCTAACACATGTTCATTGTAAATATTAAAATTTGTTCCATACTCATCTGATACGGGTTCATTTTCTCTCAAAATTTTTCGAATGTTTTGAAGAGCCAAGTAATTATTATAATGACTATTTGTTCCCACAACATTTTGCAATTCCAAATTAGTTTCATTAGCCTTTTTGCTAACTGGAAGCCATGGTTTTGCTCCATCGTTAAATCCAGCATTTACACTAGAGTCCCACTGGAATGGTGTTCTCTCAAAATCTCTACTAATTTGATCGAAAATGCTGCAGTTTTTGATTGCCTGAGGATCATGTCCTTCTTCACAAGTGACTTCTCCATCTTCTTGGCCAATTTCTTCTCCGTTATAAGTTACCTGAACTCCATTAAGCATTGAAGTTAGCATATTATAACCATCCACATTTTCGACTCCCAATCTTGTAGCCACACGATGGTTATCATGGTTTCCCAACTATATTTATAATATCAACAATAGTTATCACGGAAAGGGTTAATTTCAAATTATTTTAACTTACCACCCAATTCATAGAAATTACTTCGTCAAAGAAATGTTCATTGTACCATTTTATGCAAATTTGAAAAACTGTTCGGGCAGTATTATTGGCATTTATATTTAGACTAGTAATAAAGTCAAAGTTAAATGAAAAATGAGCACCTAATCTAGTATTATCGTCAGATCGGAAGTATAGCAATGTATTTTCGAACGTTGTGTAGGCTTCAGTCATCATAATTCTATGGTAAAAATATAAATAAAAAATATTGATCCAGTGAAATTTTTTATTTTACCTTTGATCGCCCCCATTTTCTATTGTGTATTGGTCTAATAAGTCTCTAAATCCGTAAATAATATCATACGTTTCATTAAGATTTGTTGTGTAAATATGGTCCAAATACTCATAATCATTTGGTCCATAACCAGGATTACCAGACAATGGTTCATCACGAAAATCTTGGTCTTCAACAAGATGTGGAACAGCATCAATTCTAAATCCATCAATACCAAAATCAAGCCAGAAAGTTAATACATCCTGGAAATTAATTTCGTTTTTATATCAATTTTATTTGAGTTGAATTTTTGTTATTATATATGCATATACTTACATGAAGTTCTTGAACAACTTTTTCATTTCTGTAGTTAAGATCGGGTTGAGCAGAAGCAAATTGATGCAAATAATATTGTTGTCTTTCTTCATTCCACTCCCAGGCTGATCCTTTAAAATTGCTTATCTAAATAAAATTGGTAACAAGGTAAAATGAGTGCCTAATAGATAATATAAAACATTGTTGTTTTACCCAATTGTTTGGAGGTTTTGTATTACCACTTTCGTCTACTGTACCGGATCTCCAAATGTAATAATCCTCATAACCCTTGGTTCTATTTACAGATTTCAAAAACCATTCGTGTTGGTCACTGGTGTGATTTGGCACAAAATCTAATATAACTTTTAGGCCTAATGCGTGAGCCTTTTCTACTAGTTCTTTTAAGTCATCATTTGTACCATAATCTGGGTCTACAGTTCTGTAATCACTAATATCATACCCTTGATCGACTTGTGGTGAAGCAAAAATTGGTGATAGCCATACTCCTGTGACATTCGTAGCTGCTAAATATGGTAACTTCTCAATAATACCTGCCAAATCCCCAATTCCATCGTTTGTATTATCTTTGAAAGATCTAGGATAGATTTGATAGAATAGTGCAGTTTTCCACCAGTCAGAATTCCCATCAGCAACTTTAGTGGGTGGTGGTTTTTTTCTAAAAGTAACGTGTTCGCAGTTTATAACTGCGACAATCGTTAGAAAGATTAAGCAAAACTTCATGTTGAACGTTTTATGAAAACTTACTTTATACAAATGTAAGTGTAGCAAGCGATTTTTATATATCCAGAAAAATAGATAAGTAATTTAAGTGCCCTCAGAGTAATAAAAACAACATCGTTGAAAAACATATTTTTTTTATTTATAAAAAATTACCAAACAATCAAATTTGGGTTTTTTTAATAACTTTTTCAGATATGCTTCTTTACAATCATAAATATAATACACACAATTTTCCAAAAATAGATTATCTATCAGTATTATAATATTTGAATATAATTTTTCTTAACAGGAAGTTGCAATTATTTTATTACATTATAAATGTACTATAAATAATTAGTAATAAATTTTAAAAAAATTAAAATGATTATAATATCATTGTTCCTTCCATTCTATTTGAATTAATATTTTTGTATTTGCTTTAAGATGAGTGCTTCATGGGGTGCTAAATAAACTTCTGTCTCATCAATTTTATCCCTAAACGAATAAAAATAAATTTATTTTATAGGAACAGTTACTAACTTTATCTAATACTTAATACGCACCCAACAGTCTTTGCTGAATTTATACTTTTTATCCAAACTATATGGTCTGAACCTCTTTCTCTTAATTTAAATGTCTGATCATCTTGAGATAAATTAAATATAACTAAATAAGAATAATGCATTTCATTCTGACTATAAGTCCGAATAACTTCTATCACGCTCTCATTATGAACCCCCATGGAAACTCCAAATTGGTTAGATATTGGTTCATTTTCTCTCAAAAGTTGCCGCACACTCTGCACATTTACAAAATTATTGTAATGACTAGTTCTCACTAGTCCACTCTGCAATGCTAAATTCGTTTCCTCCGCTTTCGGACTAATTGGAAGCCAAGGTTTTGCCCCATCATTAAATCCGGCATTCTCGGTTGAGTCCCATTGGAACGGCGTTCTTTCGAAGTCTCTACTGACTTGATCAAAAATACTACAATTCTTGATCGCTTGAGGATCGTGTCCTTCTTCACAAGTGACCTCGCCATTCTCTTGACCAATTTCCTCTCCATTGTACGTCACTTGAATGCCATTTAGAATTCCTGTCAGCATATTATAACCATCAACGTTTTCTACTCCTAATCTGGTGGCCACTCTATGATTATCATGATTTCCTAACTGGTTTTTAAACATGAGTAAACATAATTTACTACTATTAGATAAGGATATCTAATCGATATAACTTAATTTCCTTACCACCCAATTCATTGATATTGATTGATTCACATCAGAAAAGCTTGCATCGTACCATTTTCTAATATCATCAAAAATGACTCTTGCTGGATTGAGATCATCTGGGCTTACATTTGTAATCAAGTCAAAATTAAATGAGAAATGAGCTCCTAAACGCCTATTATCATCTGATCGAAAATAACGCAAGAGGTTTTCAAAGCTGGTATAAGCTTCAGTTATTAGAATTCTATAAAGTTATTATACCAATTAACACCGGAACTCTTGAAATTAAACTTTGTGTTTATTGTAATTGTAATACCTTTCATCACCGCCAAATGTAGCTGTGTAATTGTCCAATAATTCCCTAAAGTCGTAAATAAAATTAAATGTCTCATTCTGATCTTTTGTGTAATTATGATCTAAATATTCATAATCGTTTGGCCCATAACCAGGAAGACCAGACAATGGCTCATCTTGTAAACTCTCATCTTCTACAAGAAATGGAGCAGCGTCTAATCTGAATCCATCAATGTCATAATCAAGCCAAAAGGTCAAAACATCCTGAAAATTTTTTAAAAATAAACACAACAAAGGGAGATCAACTAGTTTAATACAAACTTGTAGTTCTTGGATAACTTTCTTGTTTCTGAAATTAAGATCTGGTTGAGCAGTGGAAAATTGATGTAAATAATATTGTTGTCTCTGTTGATTCCATTCCCAAGCAGATCCTTTAAAATTGCTTATCTATATTTTGAATTTACCAATTAAAGAGAATTAACCATCAATAAAGACCAAATTTATATTACCCAATTATTTGGTGGCTGTCTATTACCATTTTCATCAACTGTTCCATTAGCCCAAACATAATAATCTTCGTAACCCGCAGTTCGGTTTACCGATTTTAAAAACCATTCATGTTGATCGCTTGTATGATTTGGCACGAAATCGAGTAGAACTTTCAAACCCAATGCATGGGCTTGCCTTATTAAATCTTGTAAATCTTTGTTTGTTCCATAGATCGGATCCACAGTTCTATAATCACTAATGTCATATCCTTGGTCCACTTGAGGTGACTTAAAAATCGATGAAATCCATATTCCAGTAACTTTTGTATCTGCCAAATACTGTAGTTTCTCTATAATACCTGCCAAATCTCCATATCCATCATTATTTTTGTCCCGAAATGAACTGGGGTAGATCTGGTAAAATAATCCCGAATTCCACCAAAGAAAATAACCCTGAGACACATCTTTTGTTGTATATTCCTTAAAAGTTACTGGTTCGCAGTAAATTACTGCTAGAATTGAGAAGAATTGGAGAATAATTCGCATTTTAGAAGATCACGCTTAAAATGTAAATTTAATACTTTCAATCTTCGAAACAGGTCTTTATATATGTATTATTTTATTGATAAAGTCTACAATATCTAAATATTTTTTATTGTTATTGGAACGACCGCTGATAATTATTATTATCAAATGTCTGAACCTTATATTAATAGGTGCATGTCAATTGTCTATTGTTACCATCCAGACGAACCGTGAATCCTAAATTTTCCATCTATACTCAAAATTTTTCGAGAGAACAAAAAGCAGAATCGCCTCTCTTTTTTTGAAGTAACCAAAAATTGTCGGATATTGAATACCAAACCAACTAAATCTTCATTGGCGTAAAAAAGTGAAGGGAATACTGCTTTGTTCTCTCGAGAAATAGAGTATAGTTTATTGTTTAAAAATAAATAATTGTAGGTATCATGGGTGAGAGTCCACTGATTAAAACCGTTGCTAATTTTAATTGAATAAACAATAATGAAGATATCACAAAGAAACATCATAATAATAACCAACCATCTTTCAATTTTAAATAAATTATAAAATAGTAAAAAAAGAACCAATAGATTTGCAGAAAATCCTCTTCCAGGATCAATTGCACATCCTTGGTAAAAGTGTCAAAAGTTTTAAAAGTTTATTGAAATATCTGTTCCGAGAGAAATAAATAGGCAAAGTCCCTCAGTCCCAACACAATATTCGACCTGTGCCTGTGAGGCCCATTCAATTATATCGTGCTTGTCGGCGATCGGAAAGAATTTGCTATCATGTATATAGTTTATTGTTTGTACGGATATTTATATATTTCGCAAGGACAACATCTTAACATACGGATAAGAAATATTGAAAACGAAAAATTATCTCCAAATAGAACTGCTACGTGCTCTATCCAACAATCATAAAAGAGACCCCTCTTCATATTCATTTCTTCAACGTAAATAAAACGACATTTTTCGAATTAAAAGCCTATAGACGTCTATTATGTGGGCAGTTTGTTTAGTAAAAGAAGGAACAAAAGTACGAACGATCGAATTACGTTCATTTAAATTTTCTATAGATATGTTATCCCTTTTAAGTGCACCAAAGGGAAAGACATTTGACATACACTTAGAGTTCTTTTATGCAATCATTTTTTCTCATTGTGCCAGCGTCAAACGGTCCGCATACCTTTATTTAACATTAAAACTAACTGGGACTCATTCGGAAAGAATATTTAAAAATCACACAACCGACCGGTCCTTATTTATTATTCTAATCAAATCGGTATAACGTGAATCTGCCATTTTGTTGCCGAAAATGTAATATAGGCTGATGGGTTTTGTTGGGATGGCCAGCGGGCACAGAGGGGTAGGTTTGAATTCGACCGAGCTTACACGTATTCCACATCTGCGGTATGCATTATTCATGTCCGGCCTGGCCGCTGTCCTAAGTTCTAGCCCTCTCTTGTCCCTTTTACTGACAAGAAATCCAACCCTTGTAAATGGCCACTGACAACCCAACTCTACTAACCCTTACTCATAAAATGAACGTGTCCGGGTCCCGACTTGTTTATTGTTCGACAACTGGATGTTTTATGCAGTGCCTTCTGCTATTCCTCTATAATTACAAAATCAATTTGCAAATTACAGTCTTTTACGGGATGGACCTACTTTGCTCATCCGAATTGTAAATTTATGTTGAATGGATTTTTCTCCAATTAATTTGACTGTCTAATTCTAAATCGGTATTAAATTGCTGTTATTGCGAAATCATGTATAGATAATCTGTATATTGTTTCCATTTTTTTTTAAAACTGGAAAATTTTACTCATCGCTGATTAATTAAATAAATACAGAGATATTAAATGATTTCTGATAAGGATTTTTTATACTGTCTTATATCAAATTTCAAAATCATTCCTTATAATCCGGACCTGTGCCCTCAAAAAGGTCTATGGTCTATTAAGATTCAGTGTAATATTTCGGAATGGTTGCTGGCCCATGTCATGTCTGACGGATCTGAACTAAATTAGTTAAATTTGCATAGGATTCTGCCTAATATCATATGACCAACAGATTGTTCGACAAGTGTGAATTACCATCAAATACCTACAACCCAAACTACATTACAATTACAATTATCCCCATTTCCATTAAATTCTTTTGATTGGCAATAGAATTTTATGGGGATGAAGCGCTCTTATGCGAATATAAATTACGACTAACTAACCCATTGCCATTACACTAAATTGAAAGTTTATTCAAAGCATAATAATAATAATGTATAAATGCACAAATATAAGCATCATCAGAGGGGAAGAAAGTGTTAAAGTTTTGAAATTATTTATATAAATGGGCGGTATCAGGTGTGGTGAGAGAGCGTAGAACTGCACCAGGCCAGCAATGCGTCGGGTCTACAAGTATAAGAAAGCACAAGGAAGAGAGGATGGGTTTTTAAGATCCCGTGAGGTGGTGAGCCAGCAGCAGGACCTCGGGCATCCTCTGGGGACTCGTATGGCTTCCTTGACAACCTCATTCGCAAACATACACCTTCCTTTCGGCGCCTCTCCACACCATTAGAATGTGACACTGTCTAATACAGGAACGCTTACAGCACCGGACTTTTGGAATATTTATTTTGATTAAGAAAAAAGGAAACGTGTCTGCCACCACCTCTAATGAAATTCTATGAATATGTAATTGAAAAATGAGTTCGGATGAATCCTTTTTTTAAAAAAATTCTATACAATTTGAATAATTCCAAAATAAACACTTGCTTTTTCAACTTGTGTATGCTTGATGTACAGGTGAAATATATATATTTACCGGTCCAGCAACATCAGGGGTGAATCCTAACAGCCAGATTACATAATAAGATGAAAATGAGATCAGGTCAAAGGTGAAATAAGGTGTGGAAGAGGGACGTAAACCAGATTAACTGTTGACATACATATACTCGCCATAATAATGCTTTT